>OX235273.1:2603638-2818349 GCA_944472155.2 Trichobilharzia szidati
CAGGAGGCCAGAAAATTTATCCACTCCCAACACACCCCACTGCAAGCCAGAAATTATAAACTAGTAAAGGTTGCGGTGGACAAGACCGTCATAGAAAGGCGCGTATATAATTATCACACTGAGTCTAACTGTGGAATAAACAATAGGACATTGCAAGCAGCAATTATACCCAACCCTTTGAGAGATACCGTAGAATCCACCGCACCACCCCTCTCTAACCACACAGAATTATCTTCTCAGAGAGCGACACCAACCGAAAGGCCGCTAAATTGTAATCAAATAGCCAATAAAACTATACCACCTACCACCGTAGATTTAGACATGTCACTAAATAATCCAAGAAAAAAAGTCAAAATCCCCCGAAAGTTGACCCTTTCCTCTCCTAGCCATAAGTCCATTGGTAAAAAAGAGAAGAATATGACCCCAAATCATGCCAACAACAACAATGGCAGTATAAGTAAGCCCACATTCCCCACGGTCAATAGTATTGGCACCCACAACGTGCGAAATAGCACCACGGCCCACACTGATAACCAACGCCCAAACAATGCCACCCTCAAGAGTACAAGTGACAATAATCAGAACTCGACCACCAACAACTCAGGGTATTCACAGTATGGCACGCTAATAAATTTTGATCGGATATACGGTGCAAGTCTGCTGGGTACTAACCCACAAAGCAGTACATTCGAAACCCTTACAAGGACACCACTAGTACCTAACAATAGGTGGAATAATAGATCATGGTCTTCACAAGGTCCCAATCATTTTTTATCCCCTGCGTCCCTGTCAGCGTTAAAAAACAGCTGGTAGGGATGCTAACACTCCTAAACCGCTAGTGCTGGCTCCCCGTTTGCATGAATATAGGAACAGTCTAGTTCACCCGCATCCTCTAAGCACACTTGGTACATGCACAAGTTTAGGTCAAATTAAGATCCCTACCCCCGTTTTTAGCTTTACTAAAAATAAAAATGCCTTGGCCTATAGCACATCCAGTACTCCAACGCTCAATTCTTCACCGAAAACAGCACACACCAACTCGATAGACATAGGTGAACATGATGCTGAAACTCCTCTCAACATAGGGTCGTCTTGTCAAACAGTACTACTGGGTGCTGAACCACATTCGGGGCTGATTGACGAACTTAAGTACTTCAAATGCTATTTCAAATCTCATCTTTACCTAATCCTCATAAATGCTAGATCCGTTCTAAATAAACTACCGATGCTCAGAGCACTCACAGTAATATACAAACCCCCTATAATTGTCATCACTGAATCCTGGTGTAACTCGAACATACTGGATGAAGAGATAAGCTTAGATAACTATACACACTTTCGGTGTGACAGGGAAGGTGGTAAGGGAGGGGGTTGTCTTATGTACTTTCTGAATGCACTTACTGTATCACAGCTAGAAAGTAGTACACTTAACATGCCTGAGACTTTATGGGTTAACTTACACTTAAATAACGCAATAGTATTAATTGGATGCATCTACAGAGCACCTGGCACCTTTAGTAATTACGAGACCCAACTTATTAATACTCTAGAACAATTATCCACCCTCCACTACGATCATAAGATCCTATGTGGAGACTTTAACTTACCAGAAATCAACTGGGAAATACCCACAGGTCCAACTAAACTTGATAAGTTCTTAGGCACACTGGATATACTTGGCTGGAAGCAGACCGTCACAACCCCTACAAGAGGTAATAACGTACTAGACTTAATCTTCTGCCACAATATAAGTCCCCTTTCTACCCTAGTAGGTTCTGAGTTTTCTGGGAGTGACCACAAAACAGTGCTGTGTGCACTGCCACTTCCGTCAAGTAGCAATGCAACCCATACCCACACTTCACAAAAAATAACTTACAGGAACTACAGTAAGGCAGACTGGACTCTAGTAAAATCAATGCTAAGATCCTCAGAATGGAGTGAGTACTTCTATACTGATAGCCTCTAAGATCTGGAACAGTTTACTCCTAGAAATAAGGACCTGTCACTCTATCATAACCTTCAAACGCTTGCTATATAAACTGCTTCATCCCAATGACTATGCCAATCACACCGCACCACTTATTTCCAAAACGCATGAGCTATTAGCACACTATAACGCCTAGACTCATTACTAAATATTACGACACTAAATAAACTCTAAGACTTCGCAAAATTACATAAAAAACAACAAGATTATGGGTAGTGTTTACTATACAATGATATACATTTATAAACATTTATATGTACATAAAATAATAAAGTTCTTTTCATATTCACATACTTTATCTCCCTGCTGAGCGTAAACTTCTATATACCTCCTGGTTGAGGTCGAACAACCCAACATCCAAACTGAAATGACCATTTATGTAAATTCAAACTCAAATTCCATGAACGATCCGATGCAACCACTTGAAAACGCCCTCTAACATTCTGTACAAGGAGTATTCTTGATCTGAAATAAAGAAGCAACTGGTTTTCAAACAGTTATCAATGTATTACTCAACTTACATGTACAGTCTGCCATGCTGACGCAAATGGCGCAAATGGATAGTTCTAGAATTGACCCCATTTGATGCAGTAAAACAATCTAACATTGCCTTATCTAACTTTCGTATCAAAGATCAAATTTCTTTCCTATTATAAAACCACGATAAGACTGCTGACAAAAATGGAATAAATACATTGTTGAATCAAAATAATACATCAATAAACTTTATCTCACGGATGCTGTTCACAACAAAGTTTTATGGGAGAATTGACTTCAAGCTTTATTTTTCCCAGATATTTGTATCACACTCATCTGAAGTCTGGGTTTTTTGTTAATGCGAAGACAATATTTCTATATCTCTTTATGTGTTACACAGACAGACTATTTTGCAGACTGTTCTGACTGACTCTAATGTTAGATTGAACAAACAAACTGTAATTTATATAATAACTTATCCATGCCTGTACAATTGGTATGTTCCTGCATAAACAGGAATAAATATATATATAAAGCTCTAGACATCTTTTACTATAACTCCAACACATGCTTAGATGCTGTCATCCCATTTCAAACACTAAAGTTTTCCCCACATAGAAAGACATTCATAAAGCCAAAGGATCGTAGGAAACTGAAGAGACTGTCAACAAGTTACTTCAGGCGACACGACTTTAGTACACTAGGGTCAATACTTAGTACTCTTGGCTCCATCTCGCAAGCTCATAACTTGCGTATGAGAAATGAAGAATGCACGGCACTAGCCAGCACCACCAGAGTAGGTGCTCTCACAGAAATACTAAAGAAACGAATGAATCGCCAAAGCCATAAAATTTCTCTCCTTATAAACAAGGGCAAACTATACAGCAAACATGCAGACATGTGTGAACTGTTTAATGAGACGTTTGCAGCTAACTACCTTAAGCCTACAAGTCCACTTCTCGGTTTACAATCTAAAATAGAACTCCCTTCATCTTCAACGCTGAAACAAATCACTACAGTTCATTTCACTTACTCTAATATTAACCAAGCCGTTAATACTCTTAAAAACTCTAGTAGTGCCGGTTTTGACGGCATACCATCGTATCTTTATAAACACGGTGGTTCTGACATTTCCGTTTTATTACTTAAGATCTTTACAATGTCCCTAGAAAGCCAAACCTATCCAGATAAATGGAAAACGACATTTATAGTACCTAAACACAAATCCGGATCAAAAACTGAAGTCAACAACTATAGGCCAATCAATATTACACCCATAGTATCCAGAATCATTGAACGAATAGTTAAAGATGATATCCTCAAACATATGCTCAGCTGCAATATTCTAAGTCCCAACCAACATGGATTCCTAAAATCCAGATCATGCATGACATGTCACGTTGACTTCTTTAACTACATAACTAGCAGCCGCGACAAACAACAACTAGTACTTGTCATCTACTTCGACATATCCAAAGCCTTTGACCGCGTTGACCACTTGCTTCTAATAAATAAGCTAAACTCCTTAGGAATAAGTAACCCATTATTAGGATGGATTAAATCATTCCTTAACAATAGGTCCCAAGTAGTTAGACTGGGTTCTGTAAACTCTAAACCTAGTCTAGTCACTTCTGGAGTAGTTCAAGGTAGCGTCTTAGGCCCCCTCCTATTCACTCTATATGTCAACGACATATGCAGCTGTTTCTCACTAGGCAAACCATTCATCTTTGCAGATGATCTTAAAGTAGCTTACACATTCCACTGTGATGACTCAGGGTACTTTCAGAAAGCTGTTCAGGAAGAACTAGATCGAGTAACTGCATGGTCCTCCACATGGAACCTAAAATTCAACCTTAAAAAATGTGGTTGGATATGCTTCGGTGCACCCTCAATAAATATTAGACTGGTACTTGAATCCATCGACTTGCCTAAACTCCAAAGTGTTGTTGACCTAGGACTCAGGTACTCTAGTGACTTGACATTTTCCGAGCAAGTGGCGACACAGACGCGTAAATCGAGGATGCTTCTAGGATGCATACTCAGGAATTTCCACAACTACGAAGCGAAGCTATTATTATATAAAACTTGTGTCAGACCACTACTTGAATATTGTCCATTTATTCTGAGCAGCACTCGCGTAAGTGACAAACTTAAAATAGAAAGTGTCCAACGATACTTCACGTCTAAACTACTAGGATTTGACTGCGAAAAGGACTACACATCAAGGTGTATAACTCTAGGTATCGACCCACTCTGGATGAGACGACTGAGCATTAACCTAACATTCTTCTTTAAAATATTGCATAAAATATCATTCTCAGACAGCAAAGAGATACAGTTCTCACCGGAAGGCTCTTACAACCTTCGTAACCAAACGTGCAAGGTATCTAGGAAAAACTGTAAAACAGCACTCCGTGCAAACTTCTTCATAGTCATGTACTCTGAGATCTGGAACAGTTTACTCCTAGAAATAAGGACCTGTCACTCTATCATAACCTTCAAACGCTTGCTATATAAACTGCTTCATCCCAATGACTATGCCAATCACACCGCACCACTTATTTCCAAAACGCATGAGCTATTAGCACACTATAACGCCTAGACTCATTACTAAATATTACGACACTAAATAAACTCTAAGACTTCGCAAAATTACATAAAAAACAACAAGATTATGGGTAGTGTTTACTATACAATGATATACATTTATAAACATTTATATGTACATAAAATAATAAAGTTCTTTTCATATTCACATACTTTATCTCCCTGCTGAGCGTAAACTTCTATATACCTCCTGGTTGAGGTCGAACAACCCAACATCCAAACTGAAATGACCATTTATGTAAATTCAAACTCAAATTCCATGAACGATCCGATGCAACCACTTGAAAACGCCCTCTAACATTCTGTACAAGGAGTATTCTTGATCTGAAATAAAGAAGCAACTGGTTTTCAAACAGTTATCAATGTATTACTCAACTTACATGTACAGTCTGCCATGCTGACGCAAATGGCGCAAATGGATAGTTCTAGAATTGACCCCATTTGATGCAGTAAAACAATCTAACATTGCCTTATCTAACTTTCGTATCAAAGATCAAATTTCTTTCCTATTATAAAACCACGATAAGACTGCTGACAAAAATGGAATAAATACATTGTTGAATCAAAATAATACATCAATAAACTTTATCTCACGGATGCTGTTCACAACAAAGTTTTATGGGAGAATTGACTTCAAGCTTTATTTTTCCCAGATATTTGTATCACACTCATCTGAAGTCTGGGTTTTTTGTTAATGCGAAGACAATATTTCTATATCTCTTTATGTGTTACACAGACAGACTATTTTGCAGACTGTTCTGACTGACTCTAATGTTAGATTGAACAAACAAACTGTAATTTATATAATAACTTATCCATGCCTGTACAATTGGTATGTTCCTGCATAAACAGGAATAAATATATATATAAAGCTCTAGACATCTTTTACTATAACTCCAACACATGCTTAGATGCTGTCATCCCATTTCAAACACTAAAGTTTTCCCCACATAGAAAGACATTCATAAAGCCAAAGGATCGTAGGAAACTGAAGAGACTGTCAACAAGTTACTTCAGGCGACACGACTTTAGTACACTAGGGTCAATACTTAGTACTCTTGGCTCCATCTCGCAAGCTCATAACTTGCGTATGAGAAATGAAGAATGCACGGCACTAGCCAGCACCACCAGAGTAGGTGCTCTCACAGAAATACTAAAGAAACGAATGAATCGCCAAAGCCATAAAATTTCTCTCCTTATAAACAAGGGCAAACTATACAGCAAACATGCAGACATGTGTGAACTGTTTAATGAGACGTTTGCAGCTAACTACCTTAAGCCTACAAGTCCACTTCTCGGTTTACAATCTAAAATAGAACTCCCTTCATCTTCAACGCTGAAACAAATCACTACAGTTCATTTCACTTACTCTAATATTAACCAAGCCGTTAATACTCTTAAAAACTCTAGTAGTGCCGGTTTTGACGGCATACCATCGTATCTTTATAAACACGGTGGTTCTGACATTTCCGTTTTATTACTTAAGATCTTTACAATGTCCCTAGAAAGCCAAACCTATCCAGATAAATGGAAAACCACATTATAGTACAACACAAATCCGGATCAAAAACTGTAGTCAACAACTATAGGCCAATCGCTATTACACCCATAGTATCTAGAATCATTGAAAGAATAGTTAAAGATGATATCCTCAAACATATGCTCAGCTGCAATATTCTAAGTCCCAACCAACATGGATTCCTAAAATCCAGATCATGCATGACATGTCACGTTGACTTCTTTAACTACATAACTAGCAGCCGCGACAAACAACAACTAGTACTTGTCATCTACTTCGACATATCCAAAGCCTTTGACCGCGTTGACCACTTGCTTCTAATAAATAAGCTAAACTCCTTAGGAATAAGTAACCCATTATTAGGATGGATTAAATCATTCCTTAACAATAGGTCCCAAGTAGTTAGACTGGGTTCTGTAAACTCTAAACCTAGTCTAGTCACTTCTGGAGTAGTTCAAGGTAGCGTCTTAGGCCCCCTCCTATTCACTCTATATGTCAACGACATATGCAGCTGTTTCTCACTAGGCAAACCATTCATCTTTGCAGATGATCTTAAAGTAGCTTACACATTCCACTGTGATGACTCAGGGTACTTTCAGAAAGCTGTTCAGGAAGAACTAGATCGAGTAACTGCATGGTCCTCCACATGGAACCTAAAATTCAACCTTAAAAAATGTGGTTGGATATGCTTCGGTGCACCCTCAATAAATATTAGACTGGTACTTGAATCCATCGACTTGCCTAAACTCCAAAGTGTTGTTGACCTAGGACTCAGGTACTCTAGTGACTTGACATTTTCCGAGCAAGTGGCGACACAGACGCGTAAATCGAGGATGCTTCTAGGATGCATACTCAGGAATTTCCACAACTACGAAGCGAAGCTATTATTATATAAAACTTGTGTCAGACCACTACTTGAATATTGTCCATTTATTCTGAGCAGCACTCGCGTAAGTGACAAACTTAAAATAGAAAGTGTCCAACGATACTTCACGTCTAAACTACTAGGATTTGACTGCGAAAAGGACTACACATCAAGGTGTATAACTCTAGGTATCGACCCACTCTGGATGAGACGACTGAGCATTAACCTAACATTCTTCTTTAAAATATTGCATAAAATATCATTCTCAGACAGCAAAGAGATACAGTTCTCACCGGAAGGCTCTTACAACCTTCGTAACCAAACGTGCAAGGTATCTAGGAAAAACTGTAAAACAGCACTCCGTGCAAACTTCTTCATAGTCATGTACTCTGAGATCTGGAACAGTTTACTCCTAGAAATAAGGACCTGTCACTCTATCATAACCTTCAAACGCTTGCTATATAAACTGCTTCATCCCAATGACTATGCCAATCACACCGCACCACTTATTTCCAAAACGCATGAGCTATTAGCACACTATAACGCCTAGACTCATTACTAAATATTACGACACTAAATAAACTCTAAGACTTCGCAAAATTACATAAAAAACAACAAGATTATGGGTAGTGTTTACTATACAATGATATACATTTATAAACATTTATATGTACATAAAATAATAAAGTTCTTTTCATATTCACATACTTTATCTCCCTGCTGAGCGTAAACTTCTATATACCTCCTGGTTGAGGTCGAACAACCCAACATCCAAACTGAAATGACCATTTATGTAAATTCAAACTCAAATTCCATGAACGATCCGATGCAACCACTTGAAAACGCTCTCTAACATTCTGTACAAGGAGTATTCTTGATCTGAAATAAAGAAGCAACTGGTTTTCAAACAGTTATCAATGTATTACTCAACTTACATGTACAGTCTGCCATGCTGACGCAAATGGCGCAAATGGATAGTTCTAGAATTGACCCCATTTGATGCAGTAAAACAATCTAACATTGCCTTATCTAACTTTCGTATCAAAGATCAAATTTCTTTCCTATTATAAAACCACGATAAGACTGCTGACAAAAATGGAATAAATACATTGTTGAATCAAAATAATACATCAATAAACTTTATCTCACGGATGCTGTTCACAACAAAGTTTTATGGGAGAATTGACTTCAAGCTTTATTTTTCCCAGATATTTGTATCACACTCATCTGAAGTCTGGGTTTTTTGTTAATGCGAAGACAATATTTCTATATCTCTTTATGTGTTACACAGACAGACTATTTTGCAGACTGTTCTGACTGACTCTAATGTTAGATTGAACAAACAAACTGTAATTTATATAATAACTTATCCATGCCTGTACAATTGGTATGTTCCTGCATAAACAGGAATAAATATATATATATGAATCAGCAACCGTTCAATGTTTGATTCATTTCGGTCAATGACCAGAATGACTGTGAACTACTACTACTAATAATAATAATTTATTCTCACTTTATGCACATGAAGGACGCCAGTTTACAGGCATCATCAATTCGATAAATTACACATACGATTAGTAAGGATAGTTAGTAATGATAATATAATAAGGTACATATTTATTCCTACGAATGTAGGGCACACAAGTTGTATAGGCATAGATAAGTACTATTTAAGTTACATATTTAAATTACGTGATTTACGGTTAAATAACATGGTTGCTGTCATTTTATCTTTAGTTTGTGGGAAAAATCTGATAACTAGTGATTCAATGGACCACATCAAGAAATATAGAGATATTGACTTCGCATTGACAAAATGACCCAAGTATGCGTTGGATGGATTACAGATACTTGGGAAAATAAATAAAGCTTGAAGTCAATTCCCTCATAATACAATAAAATGCGTCTTACAATAATATATTCTCACTTTGTGCACATGAGGGACTCTAGTTGACAGGCATCATCAATATCATAATAATGCACACATGGAGTAAACATGTTTAAAATTTTTCACTGAAACAAAATATGGTCCGAGGAAGTAGTCGTATTGCCGGGGCAGTAGGGGATGTGGCGGCAGTAAGGTGTTCTCCTCGGGCGACCAGCATGAGTTCAGGCCGTGGTACAGGGTTCTGGGCGCGCCCCATGCTGCCTTTCTTGGAAAGAGGGGGTTAGAAAAGGTCGGCCCCAAAAATGTGCATCCCACTCTCACCCAGAGACATACCGCGGCCCCGGTGAGTGTACCAACGCGGTCGAAACCAAACTTTGCCCACTCAAAATGATAAGGAAACCGAGGCTGACCGGCAGCTTAACCGGACTTCTACTGATATGACTGTGGCGACGGTATCAGTAGGAGATAATTTGGGTCGTCACACCGTTCCTAGCGTAGCTCCATTGATAGTAGCAGGGGGCGCCAACCAAATTTGTCAAACCTCACAACCTACTGATACATTGGCGACGGTATCAGTGGGGGCTGGACTTAGTCGTCATCAATCCAACCCCATGAACCAAACGAATTCGAAAAATATCATGCCGGATCGGCCGTGGCCCGGATTAACAACGACGGCGCTTTCTGCTGCCGTGTCACAGGGCAGAAGTGATAAGTATACTACTGAGACACACCAGGCCGCGTGTGACCGGCCTCAAGCAGATGTCCCCTGGGCTCTGCGGTCACGCAACACTAACCTTTTTTCTATTTCAGGTACCTGAAGACTAAACTCAGGCGTGAGGCCAGCAACCCCACCCTGTAGACAAGGATGCTACAGTAACTTCAGCGTGAACAATCTCCTTGCGTCAAAAGAAAAAGTCTTTGTGGGGACATGGAATGTCCGCACCATGTACGAGACTGGCAAAGCTGCCCAGATCGCAAGCGAAATGAGGAGATACGGAATACAAGTATTGGGGATCAGCAAAAACAGATGGAGCAGAAACGGACTCACCAAATTGTCAACAGGTGAGTCAGTGATTTACTCCGGTCACGCAGAAGACATGCACACACACACCAAGGGCGTGGCTATCATGATGTCACCAACGGCAACCAAGGCTCTGATACAATGGGAGGCGATCTTACCCAGAATAATGACCGCCAGATTCATCTCCAAAGGAAGAAAAGTGTCAATTATACAGTGCTATGCACCCACAATCAACGCAGACCTCGAAAAGGAAGAAGAATTCTACAGACAACTACAGGCAGCAATAGGCAATACTCCAGCTGGTGACATTAAAATACTAATGGGAGACATGAACGCCAAACTTGGACCAGACAACACAGGAAGGGAACGCATCATGGGTAAAGAAGCTCTGGGAGAGATGAATGAAAATGGAGAACTCTTCGCCGACTTCTGCGCCTTCAATGAACTAGTGATCGGTGGCAGCGTATACAAACACAAGGATATCCACAAGGCTACATGGGTGTCACCAGATGGGCGAGCCCAAAACCAAATTGACTTCATCACAATCTCGAGGAAGTGGCGGCGCAGCCTACTGGACACAAAAGCAAGAAGAGGAGCAGACGTTGGCTCAGACCACTACCTCGTACAAGGAACAATCCAACTCAAATTAAAAGCTTTCAGAGAAACAGGAGCTGCAGATAGACCACAAGCCAAGTTCAACACTCAAAAACTAAAGGACAAGGATACAAAGTACATCTTTACTGCAAGCATAAAGGACAAAGCTGAGACACAAATGAACATTAGAGAAGAGGTCAGCGTCGAAAAACACTGGGACAACCTGAAACCGGTGTGGAGCGAAACCTGCATGGAATTTCTGGGCAGAAAGAAGAGACAGGACAAACCGTGGCTCACTACGGACACTTGGAGGCTAATAGAAGAGAGAAGGATGGTGAAACAAAAGATTATCCAGTGCACCGACGAGCAACAGAAACAGAAGCTGAATGCAAGCTACAATACACTGAACAAAGGAGTAAAGAAGAGTGCCAGAGAAGACAAAAGAAACTATTATGAAGCTATAGCCAATGAAGCAGAACAAGCAGCAGGCAAAGGAGACCTCGCAACACTCTACCAAACAGCTAGGTACCTCTCAGGCAAAAATTCGTCACAAATTAAGCCAGTGAAGGATGACAATGGAAAGTCAATCACCAAAGAAGTGGAGCAAAGGAAACAGTGGGCTGAACACTTCAAAAGACTACTAAACCGACCGCCACCTACAACGCGCCCAACAATACCAACAACGGAAGCAGAATTACCAGTGAACATCAACCCCCCGAGGAGAACAGAAGTCCTGAAGGCAATCAAGATGCTGCAAGCTGGAAAAGCAGCAGGACCAGATAAAATCCCAGCAGAGGCATTGAAAGTGGACCCAGAGACAACAGTGGACTTGATGACGCCACTACTGGAGAAGGTATGGAAAGAAGGCAAAGTACCCGAGGATTGGAAGAAAGGATACTTATTCAAACTGCCCAAGAAAGGAGACTTAAGTCAATGCAAGAACTGGCGCGGAATTATGCTCCTGTCAATCCCAAGCAAAATACTAAGCCGCATCATCCTGGAAAGGATCAAACAAGCCCTGGATGAAAAACTTCGACCGGAACAAGCTGGATTCAGGAGAAACAAGTCAACGCTGACATGTTGACGTGTATCTACGATACATTAAGATAATGTAAAGTTTAAAACATCGAAGAAACATATATACATCTACTTTAATTTTTTTAGATGCATGTATAATATACGGTTATAGGAAAAAAATCTTACTACAACTACGGGTTGAAAACGAAACGGAGTCGATTTTTCTGCGCAACCTGGAGGACTAGTGTTTAATTCAATAATGATACGACATGGGTCAGACAATGAGTGTATTTATATATATATCAAATATTTAGCTGTTCAAACATTATTAACTTGTAGGCAATATACTATTTGTCATTATATCACACTTGATCGTGCCTGTAAAAATGGCATTCATTTTCATGTAAATTTATGTTTATATGAAAATATAAATTAGTCTGAATACCTTCACTAATTATATCTATTATTATTATCTCTTTTCTATTGACGACGATACCGAAGGACCAACTGGTGAAAGGATCAACTCCATTCACAGTAGTAACAGTCTTAACACACCTCATACTAGAAACCACATATAATTAATCCCTGCACTACTCCTTCTGGAGTCAACCAAAGCTACAGCAGTCGAGTGGCGGGACGAGCTACGAAGACGTTTACCGAAGATCAGGAACCTCTACCTCACAATCAAGAGGCGAGCACAAAGAAATCAAATTGGTTTATACTAGCTCGTAAAAACGATATTGGATATTGGAATTCAAACTTTGAACTATCTACACAAATCTCTTTAAGAGAATACTTATTATTGTTTTCGAAAATTATGAAATTTTGTTATCAGCAAAGAGGGTCAAATTCCAACTCATCAAATTGTGAGAATTATTAACTCTACAGCTGAATGATAAGATATTTTGTAGTAATATTGATATACACTGTGGAATGAATAAATCTGTTATATAGGTAACAATATACTAAAGTCACAAGGAATTATCACTATTCAATTTGTCAACTTTCACATGCAACACTACGCAAAAGCAGGAGGGATGATAACATTCTTCCTAACCGGTTCTGGTTAATTTAGTACGCTCTGCTCAATAACTGAAACTTGTATCCCCTCAGAATTACGGAAATCTAAGTGGGATTTAACGGATGAACACTCGTCTAGATGCAAACAATAATATGTGTGTCTAGTATTTATCTGCATCACAATGGAGATTTAGTGTTCGGTCTTTGGTTCTTCTCCCGTGAAATGCAACCGCCAGAATATTTCATAGATTTGACCGTCAAATGTGCATTCTTTCGGACAATGCGGAGCCAACTTGGGACGCTGGAACATTTCAACACCCAGTTTTATCTGTGTAGAATGACCTCAGGCTGTCGAGAACGGCAAATTAGGCGAGGAAACGGAGGTCATAGTGCAACTGCTGCAGGCTTGATGGTCAATCTGAATCTGCAGTGAACTAGAAATTCCCAGTGAGGCAAGCTTAATGACATACAAGTGACCCACTGAGGGCTATCACAATAAAGTGAGGTTGTTTGATTGGCGAATCAGAGATAGAGTATCATATCCAGGATCGTTTCAGGATGTGTCATGGGAGTATAGAGGCGATTATGACTGGGGAGGAAAGTCTTAGACTAATTCTGATTAGGACAACACGGGAGAGATCACGTTCGTCATCATCAAAGTTAATGGATAACACGCAGCATAAATGATACGATATGATACACCTTTTAAAAGCTACATAAGGAAATTCTGTGAATACGTCATCATAATAAAACGCCAAACCCCATCTCCACTCCTAGAAACAGCGCTTCCACAGAATGTCTCAGTCCGGTTTCAGAGACTGGACTTATATTAACATCGCTGTCGTCCCTTGGAAACTTAGACTCATTGACATATTAGACAGTACTGACGGCATGGTTTTACTGGCTGTTATACGCAATTCACGTGTGATATAATACGACGATTTTTCTAGTGAGAGTAGAGGCTAGCGAAATTCCACTCGACGCGTTTACATATTTACACAGAATAATGGAAATGAGGTGGAGGACAATAACGATAGGATGCCACTCGTGATGTTCTGTTGTTCTATCGCTGCACTGGTCCATATTCGTCATCGTAATATGGCTTCTGTTTACGTTTTGTGTGCTGTGGAAACTGCCATATCGCCGCCGTATATGTTCATTTCATTGAATTTTTCTGGCGCTTCTGCTGATTTCTTCATATGATATAGATGCAGTATCTATCTCGGTGTATATCTCTGTGAATTTATTAAGTAAGACGTATACAACATCCGCATTATTCTTGAATGGAATTGGGGGCACATAGCATGAAGCATCAGTTGTAATTAAACACTTCTTCAAGTTGTACATTAAAGAAAGACATTTTGAAAATGTATTTTATTACATCAATGCTGAATTACAAACGATGAGTTTTCCCTAGACGTCCAGATACTGAAATTGCACTCTTACGGTTGCAGACAAATATTCAGTTCATTTAGAGGTTTCGCATTGAATCCTAAGCTGTATTCAAAAGAGAGGAAAGTTAGTTATGAATTGGTGAGGAACAAGCTTCAGCGTCTTTGTTATTTTGTTATTTTACTTCGAATCCAACCATAGGCGGTAAGACTACTCCCCAAATTCCAATGATATTATTGTTAAATGTGTCATTATAAGAACTAGTCATATGACCGTGAAAGGAGAAGTTGCTAACTGTAAGACAAGGTAAGCGACAGAAAGCCATACGAGGTTAAATATACATCTAACAAATCATGGTTGAAATAAGACTGATATGGACAGAAACATGTAAGTGGATGGCGAACCTCAGGCGTAGAGTTGCTAATCAGCTAAATAAACATAAGAAATTAGGCTGAAGGGGGTTATACATTTCCGCGTTCTACCATTCGTACATCCGCTGTTCCCATCCCAATCAAGCAGTAGACATAAACACCTTAGCTTCAGGGAAACTGCTAACAATCATGTGTTCTGTGGGCATGTCATACTCGTGTAAATCTATTAAACAGGGTCACATTTTTCTGTTTGTCATATCTGATCGCTTCAGAATGACAGAATTAAGTAGACATCTTGAGTAGGATGTTTCGAATATTCCCGTAACCCCCATATTCGACTTCTATTTGAAGTAAACTTATCACAAACAACTTTGCAAATAGAGGCGTTACAGCTTTATTCATTCAGCGTAACTTCCTTTCAGATTGCTGTCTGAAGTATCTGACCAAATGCACCATATGAATCCAAGATAAGATGAATGATTGGGTTAATTTTCAACGTTCACATATATTATCAGCAGTACGTGTTTAAATCACCGTTGCTTTACGAAAACGAAATCTCAGGTGAAGCCATCACGTCTAGAGAAGTTGCCTCCTACATCTGGTGACATTTTTCCCTCTAGTCTGCCAGTTTTCAGTGTGGCAGTGAAACTGTATGAGGAATTGCAACAGAGTTAACAATCACCATAACAACACTAATGGTACCAAGCTTTCAAAATGAATAGCGTCGGTGGCACAGCGGTTAGGACTCTCGCCGACCATGCACATGGTCCGGAGTTTGACCCCCTTCCGACGCACACCTGATATCTGTGGTCGGCCTGCGAAATTTGGGCTACCGATATCATATGCTGAAAATTCCATACTCGTACCAAAAATACTGTGTGGCTTCAAGTTATAATAAAAAAATATGTATTTCAGAATATCGTTACTAACACAGCAACGTGTGAACTTACTGTCTCAAATGACAACGTAGTTCATTTATTCTTATTTTGAATTCGTCGGTATCGAATGGATCTCGTGACCAAAGGCGTTCGGCTACTGCAGCACCATCAGGCCTTTTAAAGTATATAAATGAAGTGAGAAGAATATATATTTAAAACAATCAACAGTATGAACTTTCTGACCATCTCCCTCAAGGCGACTGAATTCCTTGTAATTATACGACCAGTATGTATGAAAAATGTGTGTGTTGAATTCTGTCACCGTTTTGGAGATGATGTATCAGGATTAATGAAGCAGTGAGAATGAAAGATTCATGTTTACCGACAGCTCATTATTACTTTTCTCGTTGACCACACTGCCGCTTTTAATAAACGGATGCTACAAAAGTTAACCATAGTGTGGTTGTCAACAGGGAGATTTGCGCTGACTGAGTGGACGGAAAGATTCGCGATGCCAGTTAGAATCGTTATCGGATACGACACTTCCACATAACTGACTCACTTATGACCGTTTTCTTCACTATGATCTCAAGTGTGACGAGTAAATCGGATCTAACTAAATTCCAAAATATTTCAGGCAGTCAAATGAACCTTTGCATGGATCTGTGCACTTCGTCCGTACACCACTCCTCATAATATTTATATTCACATTCCATGAAATCATTCCCACTCTATTCCAAGATAATTTCAGCTTCATTTATGCACGAGCACGTCTTCGCACTAATGAGAGTACATCTTCATTCATCATGAAAGTTATCTGTGAATGAATCATTTTCAACGTTTCTAATAAAGTAGACATCACAACTTACCATGAATGCATAATGAGATTTGACTCATCCACATGTTCTGTGTATACAACGGCTTCTCCACCAATAACCAGATTTCGTTCCTCCTCAGTGGCTTTGATAGTTTTCAAAAACAGGAAGAATGACTTAATAATAATAAATATGACACAACTTAATGTTACATTATCAGTGATGAGTAATCGCAACACTGCTAGTAGATAATGCAAATGTGCTTGTAACAAATGCAGTAGGCAGAGGAAAGTGACAATTGTACACACGTTGGCAGCCATTAGTGTATTGATGGAGAATCTTAACGAATTAATAATAATGATGCATATCATATGAGGATGTAAGCACTCACGTGATTAAAGTAATGGTTTCGCAAGCGCGGTCTTATCTAGTATAATTGCAAATATATTTACTTTAAAGGTGTTGACTTGTTTTCACTATTAAAATGCATTATCATTTGCGAAATGGGCCACGAAACGGGGGTGATGTTTACTCTCTCAAGATTTCAATCTTCGTATCTCCAGACTAAGACTAAGCGGAGCTAATTCAGAAGCTAGGTGGAACCAATTCAGAAGCTCTGAAAACCGTCCGACTGCCCTCAGAGGAGAAGCTCACTCCACCATATTAGAAAGTTAAGAAGGGAGTCACGGTGTAAATAATCAACCATAATCCTAATACCTGAAAAATATGTAGAATGGAATGTACATTGATCGAACATGCACTAATGAGATGTTCAAGTAGCATCAGTTCTCAGAAATGAGTTGAGTTTCCTTGAGTAACATGGAGGACATCACGTGGGTAGTAAACATAAGTCTTTAAAGAATGGAAGAGGCGTGAAAAGTGGTTGCAGGGAGTATTGGTGCAGCGGGGGTGTGCCTCTGATGCTTTTTATTCAACTGAAAATCAGAGAGTGGTTACTAGTAGCGATGAACAGTTTCGCTTTCGTTATGGATAGAAATATGAGTAAACATCAGACTGAGCAAAGTTAGATGCTGCCCACTTTCACAGGGGATTATGACAGTGTTAAGTAGTCAGAAGTGTGTATTATCGTCTATTTTATTTGATTCCTTTGCATTCTCAGTAGAACCAGGGCTTCATGATGGATTCCGGAAGTCACAATGGTGATGGTGTTTATCCTCTTAAGGGATGGGGTTGCTACTCCTTATACCCAGCCATCTCGCTTGACTGAACTTACTACTGGTGAAGCGAGGTTAAGGAGTCAATCGGCCAAGAAGTGAACGCCGAAACACGCGTATAGCTGGCCAAGCAATACTTAAATGAAGTGTGAAGCTACAGCAAACGCTCAAAATGAGATCGTGTTTCATCTCTCTGAGTTGTAATAATTAACATTTATCTCTTGTACATACCGCCAAACTCTGTTGGATCACATTTGTAGTAGTCCGTCCAGTTTCCAAGACTGTTTATACCAGTGAATAACCAACATGACGAAATTACAACTCGATAACCAGATGATGTTATTTCTTTGACAATATTCGTCCAAACTCCTCCCTTCCACACTTGAATCACAGTGGTTTTAGAAGGCTAAATCACAAAATTGAGTACAGTCATTAGTCGATGCATAAATTGTGACGTGAATATTTGATACAAGGCATTAAACCGGCCTGAACAACGGATTTTAGTGCACCGTTCCAAATTTATACAAAACAGAGAAGAGACAAAAACCTCTTCCCTTCTGTTGCGGCCTGCTTGAACATAGGGCTCCTAAAAATTCCACCTTACAACATTTTGCAAAATCGCTTTGGTTTGCTCTTTAATTTTGTTTTAATTAATCAATTATGTGTTCAAATCGTATTGTATATAATCGCGCATTTTTAAAATCATTACAACCTACTGCGTTGTGTCATCCACAAAAATCGAGGAAAAAGCATCACTGTGGATAGCAGCGTGCACTGAAACGTACACAAATTAATCAAATGACTGTTCCTGAACTCGTTAGCACTAATTGTAGATCACTGTCCAACAAAATGGATTATCTTCAATCCCTAATGTATTCTAATGTTTATCGAAATGCTGGCGTTTTAGCAATTCAAGAGACTTGGCTGCACCAGCATTATGATGATAATCCAGTTTCAATAAATGGATATAAAGTTTTTCGCCAAGATAGAAAAAGTTCTAAGAAAACATTTGGAGGGGCAGCTACTTTTATAAACACAAGTTGGTCTGCATCAAATCACGTTTGCTTCAATTATTCTAATGACAATATAGACTGCATAACCGTCAGGTATCACCCAAAACACTTAAGTAAATATTCTTATATATACATAACAAATATTTACATAACACCCAATTGTAGCCTTTCAAATATATATATATTTATAGTTATGTTTGCAGATGAATTTACTGAATTCGCTACTCCTGCATTCGGAAACTCGTTGTCTATAGTCTGTGGTGATTTTAATTCATGTGATCACAGCTTTCTTACTTCACTTGGTCATGAGAATCTAGTCAAGTTTAATACACGTCTGGACAAATCACTAGACCTGGTTTTCATAATCGACCGTGATGTATATGAAACCCGAAGGAGAGCTCCTTTGTTAAACTCTGACAAGTGCATTATTCGTATTTTACCGAAAGTGTACGGCAAGTTACAACAAAAATTGTTCAGTCATTTAACAAAGAAGATACATGAACGTTCATATTCCCATGACAACATTCTAGCACTAAGAAGCATGTTGTATGATACCAACTGGGAACTATTTACTGACGATAAGTTGGATGCTACTATCTCTAATATAACCGATTATCTGAAGTTTTGTTTGGATATTTGCTGTCCATATGAAACACTGTTTTCGAGATTTGACAGAATCTCTTCTTTGCAGCAGAAAAAACTTAGAAGACAAAAAGAGAAGTTGTATAAGAATTGTGATAATTCTGGTATCCGTAAAATAAACACCCTTATAAAAACTGAAATAGAAAGGTTGAACAGACTATATAATGAAAAATTTTTATCATGTAAAAATCCTTCAAACATTTGGAAACTTTTCAATAAACTTGCAAGTAAAAAACAAATGTCTGTTGATGCTTATTCTGATGTTAATGCTTTAAACAAATCATTTATCATGAAACAAATTAATATGCCTGTACCTGATGTACCTAGTCAAGATAATGGTCATTTTCTGGGTTTTAAAGAAAAGGATGTGCTATTATTTTTGAAATCTTTGAATCCAACACACAGCCTTGGTCCAGATGGTGTACCAGGCATTCTTCTTCAAAAGTGTGCAGGCATCTTGTGTCATCCTCTTACTCAAATCTTTAATGCATCATTTAACAAGGAAACGGTACTTGCTGACTGGAAAGAAGTCAAGGTTGTACCTGTACAGAGATCATCTTCTGGAGCTGGTATAAAGTTTAGACCGGTCGCTATAACATCTCCTTTTTTGAAAACTATGGAGAAACTTCTTTTGAATACTCTTAAACCTTCTTTAAAACCTTTTAGTGACCCTAAGCAGTTTGCTTATAAGTGTGGAAGAAGTACATTAGATGCAGCCATTGTACTACACCACAATATTGTTTCCTGCCTTGATAAGGGTGCTAAGTTCGTTCGAACAGCTTTTTTAAACTATACTGCAGCTTTCGACACGGTTCCTCGGACACTTTTATTAGGAAAGATGATTTCAGCACAAACAGAGTCCTGGGCAACTAGATGACTGTCTTCTTATTTTAAGGATAGGAAACAGCATACTGTTTTGGCTGGAAAGCGCTCCACTTCTCAGCTAACTGAAAGTGGTGTGCCTCAAGGTGCAGTAATTTCTCCATTTCTTTTCTCTTTCTTTTTACATGGCCTTCCGAACTCACCCAAAGTTAACTTCATTAAGTATGCTGATGATCTGACCGTTTCTGTCCCTGTAGTTTCCACATCGGATTGTTCCCATATGAATGACTTCTTAGCTGAAGTTAAGGATTGGTCTAGCTCAAATGGTCTTAAACTAAATCCAACTAAATGTAATACTGTTGATTTCAGCTTGAGAAGTGAAAAAGATATGCATGGATTGATCCAATCTCATGATTGTTGTAATATTGATGGTAACATGATAGAGAGTAAGTCAAGTGTTTCTTATCTTGGCATTAGTTTCTCTTCAAACCTTTGCTGGTCGTCTCATATTCTTATAGTTTCTAAGAAAGTTTTCCGTCTGACTTATTACATAAAGAAGTTGAGGCACTCAGGTATAACCCAATCTCTCCTCATACAATTTATTAACTCATGTGTTTTGCCCATCACTCTTTATTGTTCTCCATTATTCTTCCCTGGGCTACTCAAGAAAGACCATATAATACTACGAAGAACATTGAAGGCTGTAAGTAGGGTCAGTGCTATCCCTTTGACTCAACTAGCTGACACTGTTGTCAATAGGCATATGAATTCTTGTAAACACTTAGCTAAAGTTATGTTGTCTGATAGTGAACATCCTCTTTATTCACATTTGTTTCCTTGTATCTCTTCGGGTAAGACCAGAAGAAATTTCATAAACATTTATGCTCGTACTACAAAATATAAAAATTCGACCGTACCATATTTGGCACGAGTATTGTGTGAAGAGACAAATATCAGAAAAGAACTTTTACAACTTTTAAATCATTAACTAAACTATAAAATGTAATGATGCATATTATTGCATGTGTTATTTGTTATATTAATTATTTATTATTCACTCTGACCTAGCAATGGTGTCATTTTGTTGGGTTTTTATTTTTCCTATTAACTATCAATATTTTAACATTTTATACATTTACATAATTATAAACAGAGCTACACCATTGCAGTATGTAAGAGAAACGCTGAAAATTCCATGCTGTAAATTGTTATTGTTGTGGAATAAAGTGAATTATTATTATTAAAGAACTGATGCGATAGCACTATTATTTAGTTGGGAAACTCAGCGTTACAGACCCAGCACAAGCTTAGTGACACTTCGTTGATCTTTGTATGGGGGTCTTTTTGTCTTCTCTTTTTCCCTGCCTGTGAGTCTCATTTTGTCTGATGTTAATATAACGATGGTTTGTAAGGTTCTACTATTTCCATCCCGGTCATTCGAGGGTTTATTTATCACTGTAATATGTGAAGGATGAAGTTAAAAGTCGGTAATCGGAAGAAATCCTCCTCTTGCAATTTATTAATGAAGGTGCCTGCTTAAAACTCGGGCTACCAAAAACTTCCATCTACTGCATCTACTGCATAATCATACTTGATCGTGCCTGTAAAAATGGCATGCATTTTCATGTAAATTATGTTTATATGAAAATATAAATTATTATTATAACTGTCGTTCGGTTTGTTTTATTCGGTGAAGATGTGACCTCTATCGGTATTACCTTCTCTGGCGTGTATTTAAAATGTTTACAAGCTTCTGATTTACAAGTTCCTACTAAACTCGAGGAATGACGTGATTTCTGGTGGCAGTGTGTGCGTCGGTAGCATAGCGGTAAGAACACTCGCCGACCGTGCGCTTGGTCTGCGGTTCGATCCTCAGCCGACGCACACCGATATCACATGCTGAAAATTCAATGCTTGTACCAAACAGTGTGGAATCAAGCTATTATCAAAAGTTCCAAATTAAAATAGTATGAAATAACTATTCCTAAATTAAGTCCTTGAGTTTCAAAATGTACTTCTGAACATCCTACAATTGGCTTACAGCCAGATATCGTGGATTTTTGAAGGAGACAAGGCAGCTTTATCAAAACGTAACGGTTCATGCTTCAGCTCAGAGACCATTGTGTCACAGGATACACCATCAGTTAATATTTTACTTGAAGATACTGTAGGAAGGGAAAATATCATGAAATAACCTCCTCTGAAGATTCTGTACATTTTATAAATACTGTCCAGAATAGAGACGCTATTATCATTAAACAAGTGAAGAGCATCGTTTCCACTCAAAATCGCACTCTCACTTGAATATTTTTCTCTGAATGTTCTTACGATTACTCTTCACCTACAGGGAAGTCTCAGAAGCATGAAATGCAATGGAGCTCAAATGAACGATTGTTACCTAAGAATTGGAAGATCGATGAACCTGTGCTACACCTCTGACCAAATGTTTGATCACGATCATCGCGGATCAAGAGACCAGTGATGGTTGATCGTCAGTTGTGTCAGCAGTTACCCTTAAAGTGGGAGACTTAATGTGACACAAATGATCAGATACTACGTAGAGATGAGTGACATAAACACACCAACATGAAGCAGTCAGCTGAAATTTATGAAACACTACACAACTGAAGGTATTCGCATAATAAGGTACGCAAACCATGTGGAGAACATTGTTTAGGGACTAGTTACTCACCAGGAGTGTTAAACTGTACGTGAAAAATCATGTCGAGATATTACTGGAAAGGAGAAGGGATTCACTTACACGGCACCCATCGATGTACACTCCGTCCCAGAAAACTGGTGTAATAGAATGTCCCTCTGGTTGAACTGATTGAACGACTTCAATGAGTTTATCAAAGTAATATGATTCAAGCTTTGCAAAATCACCGCCGAAATTGTTTTCCTCCATAAACTTCAAAACATCAGGATTCGAGTTCCTATTTTGTGGAAAAACAGTTTCAAAGATTTTATCGTGTGTGAAAATACTTCGTTCTAGATTGCTTATTTGGCCCTATTGTTGCATATTGTTTCTTATGTCATATAACAACACCGGGGATTTGAGTTACAAATTATAACAGTGACTCGTCCACTGGTCTTTTCTGTGTGATTTTCCTCTCCTGTAAGTTATCAGACGTACCACAAAGTGAGCAATAGCAGTTAACTTGAAGGATATCATAAAAGATTCGAGTTATGAAATGATTGTACGACAATTCTCACTAACTTTTGATGGAGTGAAGACCAACAAAATACTTTGGATATGCTTGTTGTTGTTGACAGGATGCAGCATAAATGAACATCAGAAAATCAGAATTGTGAGTTATAGAGCCAGGTTACAGGCAATGTGGAAAAACACTTACAAAGAAAACCGTGCACCACTAAGTGTGGACTGAAGCATGAACAACCAGTCACTTGCAAGTAATGACGCCACCAGGCGTATGCAGAATATGAGTCAGCCACGGTTTCACAGCACTTCAACTAGTAGGCCTTCGTCGAATTGCAGATATTCAAACATTGCCCTCATTAAACTGAAATTGCTTCAGAGATTTTTCATGGATTATTTAGAAGAGTTCTTTTCTATGAGAAACATTGAAAATGTGGTCTACACATGATTTGTGATATTTGGATCGCTGATACTACTGATCATATTTTCATCTCTAGGATTCGACTTTTCAAGAAGCATTGGACTGTTAGTGTGTTTCGAATGTGACAGAGTGCGCCCGAGCATTACAGTCCATTTTTATACAATCAACGTGTAAGATTTTGCAGTGATTTGGGCGGAGAAACATAAAATTTCAATCAATATCTGACACCTCATACACAGTGGACCAAATAAGAGATTGGGATGTGTTTTAAATACACAATGAGCAGCAGTAATAGTTTTCAGTCATAATCCAGCTCCGAGGAGTGACATCAGGAGTTTTCCATTTCACTCATTTGTTATATATGGATAAACCATTGAAATTCCAAGATATGGCTGCTGCTTATGCAGATTCTCAGACTATCGACTCAGTCAACCAATGGACAACAAACACACAGGAAAGTCATGAATGTATTAAAGATTTCTTCGAAGCTTATCGATGAACTCATGTTACAATTGACATTCATTTAAGAACAGATAAGCATAAATCTTACCAGCAAGAAGGCCATACGTCGTTCCCACCTAAATGGACAAGCGTTTCCGGAAATACTGACGTGACTTCCTTGAAAAACGCTTTCAGAAATTCAAATGTGGTTTCATTTGCAGGATTGAATGAACCTGTTTCCCCAGTCGGCTCACCGTCCTTATAACATTCTGTCCGTATTCCTGGATAACCTTTTTCCCATGACTTTGTGTGACCTGAAATCAGCAACAAAGGGATAGAATCGATTTTACTTCACAAGTGAACATTTGGTTCAAACGAAATTATATGTTTTTACGGAGGCCTGAAGATCAGCCAGACAGTAATACTAAACTGTTATGTTCGAAAAGTGAATATGCTGAAAGTCATATGGAGACGAAATTCACACAGTGAACACTGAACCTACTTGTTCAAATTAATGAAGTATTTACCAATTCAAAATGAGTCACCAAAAGACCAAGAGACCACGAATAACACGGAACACCTAATGTGAGGCTAACATTTGACCATAAGACGCATCCACTAAAACCGCATCACTGTTTTTTGTAGCAAAATAAAAGGACTTCAGAGCAGTACACAAGGTCCGTCCAAAGTCCTCCAATGAAGCGAGTTAAAGGCATCCGGGCAAAGCGGACACCATGTATTCAAAATGAATATGTCCAACCCTTGTATCTGTATGGCCATCATAGATGTTCAGTCCTCTTAGTACTAATAATCCTAACTTCCTGTTAATCTCTGTTAGTTTTACCCTATTTTCTCCGCTACTTGCTCTACTATATATTTTATTCAATGTTCCTGTTTATTTTGCTATTATTATTACATCTTCATCTTGCTAATTTGAACCTTGATCGGAAAGAGTTCTGGAGCTTGCTCATCGAATAACTATAAATGCACGTGTGTACAACCTATTTGATGAGTTCATCAAAAAGAAAATTATCTTTGCTGCAACCGTCTTTTCAAAGGCGTCATATGATCTAATGTATATATTCAGTGAACTGGAATTTTCCAATTGAAACATGCACAGTGTTAATTCACCAACAAATACAACGCAGAATGTGAAGCTCCTCAATCACTTACCAGGAGTATCAAATTCCACGATCACACGTATCCCACGCTGACGTGCAAACTGCAACAACCGTCGAACATCCCCATTTACATAAACTAACTTTTGTGGATCATATGCACCCTGTGATGTGACAGGTAGGCACAGACAAAAATGATGAGGGAAAGTGTGAAAAACTAAATACCTTTCTGGAGAGTTCAGGATATGTGAATGAGTCATAGGGGAATGCAGTGTTATCTGTCATATGCCAGTGAAGTACATTCATTTTAACAACGGCCATAACATCCTGAATGATTGTGAAGTAGAAGTAAGAGAATAATGGGTTGGATTGACTTACAATGAATTTCTCCATCTCATCAACACTGATGTAGTGGTTGGCAGTGTCCAGCAGAAATCCTCTGTGACCATATTGTGGTGAATCCTCAATAGTTTGTTCGCGTAATACAAGCTAAATGAATTAATTATTGAGATGCAGAGAAACATAATGGGTTATTATTATTATCGCAATTGACTCACAGCTCCCCATTCACTTCTGCGCACCAGTTGTATGATAGTCTGCAAGGCGTGCAATACTCCCCATACTTCATTAGATTCAATATCAATCCTCCCATCCAGTATGCTGATTTTGTCTTCAGTGGTTATTTAGTTAATTATGTATGCATATTATGAAGAGGAGAATTAAACCTACGTGATTCATCCATGTGTTCACTGGGCCATAGTTTGTTCTCTGATTCATCACATCCACTTGTGATGACAACACTTAGTGTAGTGACGTTGCAGGATAGTCTGTCGGCATCAACTGACTGTGGCGAACGTTCTTTGTGTAGGAGACGTTTGCCGAACACTTTCAATGCTTCGGTGAGTATGTAACATGATGGATAATCGTGTTCAATTGAAAGTAGGTTGGCCACACTACACAACGATTCACCCATCTCTTGCTTCAGTGGTCTTGGCACTAAGCAATTGACTGCGTGATAGGAAATTATGAGAAATATGGAGCTAATCAAATAGGTCATTGTCATGATTTTGAGTTTCTGTGAGCTTAGTGTGAAGATTGTTTATATAACATAAATTTATATCCTTTGTCCTCTAACGTGTTTTGTGTTTCTGCTCGTGAGTGTGTCTGCATGCGATCTTATTGCATGTTTTGTAAAGAGATTTTGTCGTTCATGAAGGTGATTTGAGTGAACCAATCAAAATATCTGCAATCTGAAATAGTCTCAAATACTGGAGTCTCAGGTGAGTGTCTATTCATTAAATTTTAACAATCTCATTGAGTGATTTCACACTGGCATATCTCATTTAATTTCTTTTCAAGTATTGAATAACCAAAACTGAACAGAAAATGAAAATGGGAGAAAGCGTATGAAGTATGAATCACAGTTAGAAACATAAATCCTCCTATGATTACATCTCGAGAACTGTACTCCATATATTATCAGTCACTAATATTGTATCCTAGTGTAGCATGTCATCACTAATAATAAATTCATGACTCCAGAACCGCTAGACTGCGCAAATGTGATTTCTATCTTTACGGATTACAAGCACCATCCTTCTGGTAGTTTATAGCAAGACTTGTAAACATATTCAAAAATCACAAACAATAATTAGAATATTCTCTCCACGTCTACAGGTGTAACGATGCTACAATATTTAGACATTACTTACAAACAAAAGACTCATGCATGTGTCTAGAGTAGTTAACAGGTTTATGTGATCGAACTTGTTGATAAATGACGGGATGACTTCACATGTACTTTAGAAACTGTCTGCATGTTATGCTGCTTCAGAAGCATTAAGTTTCCATATCAGAAAATCCGATTTTACCTCTAGTAACCATGTGGGACATGTAGCAAGAAGCAATATGTGTACATGCATTAAATGGGCACTGCGGCTCATTCACTGTTCGGACATGTCCAGTTTCAGCTTATATGCAGCTCAACTGCAATATTGCTAAGGCATTCGCCAAGGAATCGCCATGTATACTCATACTGAATAAGTGATGCAGCTGGATAAAACTCAGTGACATCGACAAGTAAATCTCTAGCATAATAAATGTTTTACTGTGTCCAAATCATCAGAGGTATACAAATGATAATTAATTGTGGATGATTACAGTTAATGGTAGAAACAACTCTGTATCCTCTAAGGTTTAGGCAGTTTTGGATGTGATACAAACTAAATTCAAATATAAACCAATCATGGTGTTTTGTCTATAGGATAATACGATGGTGAATATAAATTGTGCAATTAGTCATAGTAGTAGTAATGATAATAATAACAATAACAATAGTAATAATAGAAATGGTCTTATCAATAATAAGGATGAAAAAGTGAGGCAATCTGTGATAACACGAATAATGAAAAACAGCATCATTAAACAAACAACTGTTCAGGTGGAAGTAGTCGATAAAGGCTTATAAAAACAAATGAACCGACTAAGTAATGTTAGATTGTAAGGGAAGGAAATGAAACACGTTTATAATGAAGATAAGATTAAGGGATGATAAGAAAGGGGATGAAAATACAAACAAAGGGTGGTGTAGAAGTTATTAGTTGGTTACGTCCTAATAGGCCAAGGGAGGGATAAAGGCTGTACGAACTTTTTTTGAATACATAATTTAGGTTTAATAGTTCGAATGCCTATTGCCTCAGCTGTGTGTAGTAGACGAATACGAAGTCTATTGGAAAGATTCGGTGGGATACGATGGATCACTTTGAAAGCTCTCGTTTTCTCAATTACATGACCACTATCAATTAAGTGTGACAAAATTGAGCTACGGATTGTTTTTGTCTGTCCTTTGCCAAACCACGATGGGAGATGCTCACTAACACGTTGGCTAAGCTGTCTAGTAGTACGCCCAATATAACTGTCACCGCAGGGGCAGTTGAATTGATAAATACACATAGATGTGGCAAAACTATCAAGCTTATCCTTCGTTTGCGTCCCAATCATTCGTCGGCTAGAGAATGACAAACAAAGGTGTGCTGCGTAAAATGTTCTTCGTATACCCCTTGAAAGTCGTTGGAATAGAATCTCACTTGATAAGTCACCATTAAATTGTAACTTAATAAATAGAGGTTTCTTACGTGCCGTCAGAATCTCCGGTTTTTCTCCGATGTGCAGTCAGTTTGAAAATTTGTATTCTCAAACATCAGATCTTACCCCATCATCAGACGAGGAACTAACTAGGTTCAAAACGACGGTAGTTGACAGCTGCCAACAATACAAGAATAATAAACATTCAGTAAATAAGCTGTTATCTAAACAACACAGAGAAGCTCTAAGAGAACTTAGAAGCAACGAAAGCTTAATTATTAGCAATCCGGATAAAGGTGACGGTATAGTTTTACTGGACAAAAGCGATTATGTGGAGAAAATGGAATGCATTTTGAATGATCAAACTAAATTCCAATCTCTTGGGGTTTCCAAAGACCTCAATGGAAGAGCGGAGAAACTAATGACCGACTCCCTCAAAAAACTGAACCAAATAGGAGTATTATCACCAACCACGTATGAGTCCATGAAGCCAACGGGTACTTATACTCCACGTCTTTACGGTCTACCAAAAGTTCACAAACCGGGTCTTCCTCTTCGCCCTGTTTTAGATATGTATAACTCTCCATTTCATGGAACAGCGAAGTGGTTAGTGAAGATTTTGGGTCTTTTGCACAGAGAAATCGTGCAACATCGAATTAGTGATGTCTTTGACTTTATTTATAAAATATCCGAGACTAATGTGAGGTATAAACGCATGTTATCCATGGATGTATCATCACTATTCACTAATGTACCGCCTATGGAAACAGCAGACTATATTTGTCAAGAAATCGCCGAAAGGCAATTAGACTTAGGAATCCCCTTGTGTAGCCTCAAAGAATTACTTCTTAAATGCACAATGAATGTTCACTTCGTCTTTAATAATGCATACTATCGACAAGTAGATGGAATAGCTATGGGTTCACCATTAGGCCCAATGTTAGCTGACTTCTTTCTCGCAAAACTTGAAAACGGGAAATTGAAGGACATCATCAAGCAGTTTGATATGTATTATCGATATGTCGATGATACATTTATCTTAGCTGACGAGAATGTTAATATAGACGAATTGTTGCTGAAATTCAACAACATCCACCCTTCGCTTACCTTTACTTGTGAAGAGGAGCAGGACAATAAACTACATTTCCTGGATGTCTTGCTAAGTAGGAGAGAAGGTGGGTCACTTGGGAGAAGCGTGTATAGAAAAAGCACTTTCACAGGGCAATATACACACTTCCTTAGTTACGTGCCCATTAAATATAAAAGGAATGTTTTAAAATGTCTTGCGAGCAGAGCAAGAAAGATATGTACAGATGACCTCTTACAAAAGGAATTTGAATATATTCACGAATCCTTGATGGAGATGGGCTATCCGAGTAATTTCATAAAGAAACATATGAAAACATCGGAGAAAAAACCGGAGACTCTGACGGCACGTAAGAAACCTCTATTTATTAAGTTACAATTTAATGGTGACTTATCAAGTGAGATTCTATTCCAACGACTTTCAAGGGGTATACGAAGAACATTTTACGCAGCACACCTTTGTTTGTCATTCTCTAGCCGACGAATGATTGGGACGCAAACGAAGGATAAGCTTGATAGTTTTGCCACATCTATGTGTATTTATCAATTCAACTGCACCTGCGGTGACAGTTATATTGGGCGTACTACTAGACAGCTAAGCCGAAGTGTTAGTGAACATCTCCGATAGTGGTTTGGCAAAGGACAGACAAAAACAATCCGTAGCTCAATTTTGTCACACTTAATTGATAGTGGTCATGTAATTGAGAAAACGAGAGCTTTCAAAGTGATCCATCGTATCCCACCGAATCTTTCCAATAGACTTCGTATTCGTCTACTACACACAGCTGAGGCAATAGGCATTCGAACTATTAAACCTAAATTATGTATTCAAAAAAAGTTCGTACAGCCTTTATCCCTCCCTTGGCCTATTAGGACGTAACCAACTAATAACTTCTACACCACCCTTTGTTTGTATTTTCATCCCCTTTCTTAACAAACTAAATTCTTCAAATTCGAAGGACCATATAACAGTCCTTTTACCTAGATGCCAAGTTTCACACTAGCTGTTGATGAATTCTGACCATATGTCGGTTCCATGACACGCTGTTCAATTTATTTTATCAACTAGATGAATCACCAATCACATTCTTTAGAGGTGTGAGGTACTTTGTTTGAACGGTAGCTCTCTTTAGATATTATCTGAGATAATCACAGAGAAGCACCGGTTTTAGCCTCTCTGCTCATTTTAATTCATATGGGGTTATGATTCCTGAATTACTTGAATATGAATTGACAGTGCTGTAGTAAGCCGAGCACTTTATTATAGGTTTATAAAGAAGACGACATGGGTTATTTATTCATCGACTTTTCGTTCTTAGTTTTTTTGGGTCTGTGAGTATCTGATAAAGTAAACACTTTATCTGGTGGCAATAATATTTTGTTCGAATGCTAATGTACCTTTACTGTATCTTAGGTTAAACCAAGGTTTCAAGTGAAATCTGAGTAATATAGCACGAACCAGACTCTTTTTCCTGAATATCTTTAGTGTTACTTATCTGTGCTCACCAATGCCCTCCGGTTCATCCACAACACGTTTGCTAGTAGATAATAATCAACTGGAGACAAGCTGTAAACATCTGCATCCATTTCCGTAAGAATTCCAGAGTTAGCAGCTATACAGTCCTTGAATTACTCTACTGTGTCCAAGATTACAGATAATTAGGCGTCTTTAGGCGTTAGGGTTATCATCGGTGGCAGTAGGAAGCTTTGTCTTACTCCCAACTCCACTTCAAGAGCTTCTACAAGCTTTCACCATTGAATCTCTTGAGGTTTAGCCTTGCCATATGCCTTTTGCAAAGAATTAAGCAACCCTTCGTTGGTTGTTTGACAGACAGGACACCATTTCAGTGGGTGGGTGTCGTTCCTCCCTTTCCATATGGTCTGTAATAGTAACGTGAGGCAAACTTCTGAGACCTCTTGATTCTTTTTCAGTCTTGCAAGAGGAACTTAGACCTTCAGTAGCCCTATAGCATTCAGGACCTCTGCTTTAGCTTGAGGATCATTATTCACTAGCATTACTTTGTCCGTTGGTGGTGGTTAGTACAGGAATACTTTTAAGTGGTTCAAACGTCGTTTCCTCTGTCTTTATTCCTCCTTGCTAATTAGAATCTCTTCACTATCTTCTACTGGTTTCGACCGTGTGGGTCTCATCCGGACAGTGACACAGTTATCTGGTGTAATCCATGGTCTCATACATGTAACTGTGCATCGGTCGTTCAGGTGTACAATTACCGCAAACCAACCATGTGGTCAGGAGTTCAATTTCCGGTCGACGAACCTTGCTAGGACGGTAGCGAGGCCGGTAAAGAGGGAAGATTGGCCATGAGGATAGCAACCCTTATAAGACAATATAAACTATTATTTGCCTGCGTTGGGTACAATTCCCTTCTGGTGTTACCCACGATGAAAATGATGATAACATTATACAAATACATCACTTATTTTGAATTAATACCCAATTTGGATATAAATCAAGAATAACATTCGATGTTGTACACACCAAAGTTATATAGAGGAATGACTTCATGATTAGGTATTTTCCCAAGTATTTGCAATCCATCCAACACATGCTTGAGTTTTCACTAATGCGAAGACAGTATTTCTATATTTCCTAATGTGCTCCATTGAATGACTAGTTAGCACATTGTCCCAAAAAACTAAAGTCGAAAAAGATAGCGCCCATGTAATTTCAGCATAAACCAAATTTATGAAATTTAAATAATACTTATCCATGCCTGTACAATTGGTGTGTCCTACATAGTTAGGAATACATATGTATTTTATTATATTGTCATTAACAAATATGCCTATGTGTATATGTAATTAACGATATTTACGATGCCTGTAAACTGGCGTCCCTCGTGGACAAAAATGAGAATATATTACTATTATTCAACAGATTGAACGCATTCCATCATCCGTTCACTCTTGAAAACTGAGTGTAGAATTTCACTTAAATCTAACGTCTTGAACTAGTTAAAGTGGTGGTAAAGGTGAAATCGAAAATTACTTTACAGTACGCCTATAAATTCGAGTGTACTACATGTGTGGAAGAGCACACCGGTACAAACAGATCAGTAAAACGAAATTAGGTACACAGAGAATACGTATCAAACAATTTTGATAATTTACTCATTCTCTTAAAGCTCACTTGCTTGCGTGGAAAGTTTCATATATTCTACCATTTGATCACACTGAATGATCAAGATATACTGACTGCACTTTTGAAATCGGATGACATGTAATGTCTGTTTATATACGTTAATTCAGTAATTGGTGGGATTCAGAACACTTTTGAATGAGCGAATGCATAGGAAGAACTACTGATTTTGTGCTGCATATCACAGTCGAGAAAAAAAGTAGTTCTGATATCAGTGCTCACCTCATAAAAGCCCATTCCGATAGAACTTCTATGGTAGAATCACAACGTCAACTTCCATCTGATCTGAGGACACATTTTCAGCATTTGGATATACGAGAAGATTTCTGGCTATTGCGTGGTAGAAAAGCACTGTCATTCATGAGTGATTTATGTATTGAATACTTCTTCCTTAACACATCCAGAGACATGTAAAAAAGCCAAAAAAACTGTAAGAAGTGATGGATGTCAGCTATAACAGTTTATCAATGGTAGGAGTGCAAACTGCATAAAGAGTAGACATGATACAATTGCAGATACAGACCAACACAATGACAAAATAACACGGCATTCCTAATGGCATCCTACCATTATTTCCCTCTACCTTAATTGCGTAGTTCTCACTCTCCCGTGACAAAGGCTACATAAGTCTGTCTGGGCAAAGCATTCACCGCGAATGTTAGGGCATGATCAGTAAAATACGTAGAAGATGAAGTACTGAAAGAACATATACACACTGTTGTTAACCGCAACCTGAAAAGAGTATCCTACTGTATCCTACTGTTAAGTGTTCCTGAATATTATCCGCTCCTCACAGGGTTTCAAAATGACATGCTGACACATTGTGTATATTGTTTCCAATGTTGGTCAGACAATGAACCAGCATTTCACATTTCAAAGCGACATATTAGCAAAACATCGAACAGTGCGTGTCAGATAGATGAAAATGGTGGTGTTTGATTATATGGTGTGAGAAAAGGATCGAAAACTGAACAGTAAGCCTCTGTTCAGATACCAATACACACGAAATACAATAAACACTATATTATTATTTTTGACACACCTAAGTCAGTGTCCAGCTGTTAGATTAAAGAAGGGTAGTGCTCAGTTGATACGTATTTCAATTACTGAGTAGACTCTAATACATCAATCAAAGCCAGTTGGGAAGAATAATATTACCTCCACTATTTTCACCTTGTGTTTCTCGTAACAGTTGTTTAGAGAGCAAATTGGATAATGATGATTCGTTATAACTTGTTTATATTGTTATCCATCTAACGAAATTATTCATCTAACAATGTTTATCAATATTACTACAAAATCTTTTATCGTTCAAGTGTAGTGTTAATAATTCTCACAATTCGAAGAGTTGGAATTTGTCCCTCTCTGCTGATAACAAAATCTCACGATTTTCAAAACAATAATAAGTATTCTCTTAAAGAGATTTGTGTAGATAGTTCAAAGTTTGAATTCATTGAAGAGGAAAACAATTGTTTGAATCTTTGTATTAAATACAACAAAAGAGTGCAAAGGTGACATGTGAAGATGCTAAGTTGTGGTTAAGAATATAAAGCACACATGAGAAACTCCGATGATCTTTTCACAAAAACCAAAACGTAATCTCCGATACTTTTATTGTTTTTAATTGAATCGGCTGAAATTACAAAACGTGCTCCGCATTACATGCGCATTATACATCCGAGAAATTTTATCTTACAAGTGACATTACCAGTCTCCTATCGAAAGTTGGCGAACTATTACGTGATTGCACCCCATGTTAACTCTCATCTCTTGATAATTTCTGAGACCAGTCGACCATTTATTGTTTGTATTAGTCCTGTCCAAATGTAGGTTGCATTTCATCTGAAGACTCGGAAAGTTAGATGCGATTCTGCTGATAGGTCATACCCTATTAACCGCACTACATATTTTACAGTATGTATGTCGGTGTAATGGCTTCTGTCAAATTAAGTTTTCGAAAAGCGACGTGCAGAGTGGATCTCCTTCTCTGCTTCTAGGTTTTCAACAGGACCTCTGGCGAACGTTTTGATGAAATCGTTTTCTGCGATCTTGACATGCCATTATTTATAAATGGTCGTGCTGAAATACAAAGGTAACACGCGGTCAGAAGTGAGCCTAATCTCGAATGGATTACGCTCAGTGCTTCCGGCTTAATAACGCTGAAATATTTCAGAGGCTGTCTGAAAGAAGCCATATCAACTCTTAGTAGGGTGCACAGGACTATTCGAATTTACACTCACTTCTAATAGCAAATGTCTGATATTCAGGTGATGAATTTGTCTCGTGGTGAAGAGAACTGCTGTTACGAGTGACAACTGCCGGTTCATTTGGAATCCTAAAGTAAACTTGTCGGATGTCTGAGAAGCTGAATGGTTCGTAAATTCCAATTTTTCTGAACAAAATTAAAAGATGGCAGAGTGACTCCCTACCGTTTTCAGAATCTAATGAACTAATTATTTGGCACTCATCATGTGAGTAGCGTTGGTGGCACAGTGGCAGAATGCTCGCCGACCACGCATGTGGTTCGGGGTTCGATCCCTGGTCGACGCGCTGCTTTACTTCGCTAAGCGAGCAATAAGGCTAGTAAAGAGCAAAGGTTGGGCATGAGGCTAGCAACCCAATCCCGTAAAGGCAGACACCACTACAACCGAAACTTCAGAGCTCTAGCTTGAAGCCATATGTTCAAATGGGAACGAAAAGGAATAAAACATACCATGTGGGTAACTAAGTGTCTAATGATGTATTCGGAAACCGTTCAGATGCCTAGAACTACATTATTGGTGATGAATTATCAAATGTGAATCTCCATACCTTCAATCCACATATCGAAACTGACCATAATCAGTGATTTTTTCCAGCAGAAAGTGATAACACCATTGTGGAATGTGTTGTAGACTCGATGCATGGTTCTGCAACCAGACTTTGGGAAAGCAGTGAATATTAACAAAGGGAAAGTTTTAGCATATTAATAGCCCACTAAGGTTCAGTGGCAAACCAAGCTTCGTCTCGTTTCCTGTGGTTGACTGTATTCAACTAGCGAACAACCTATATCCAGGTAAGTTTTATGTCCACGCGTGGTTGAAATGTATTTCAGGGAGAAAAGGACGTTCCCAGAAAATGGAGAGTAGAACAAAACACAAGCAAGGGTAGCAAGTAGCCAAAAGTACACTTACGGAATGTCCACGATAGAGGTCTACAGAGCTCTTGGGACGATACTAATCATCATACAGCTATAATACAAACATCATGCGAAAATAAAGTGCAACACTCCTCGGCGTATTCAGTTCGAAAATATATTCTCTTCATACAGGATCTGCAGGCGAAGTAATAATGTGAAATGTCTTCATTTCGTTGAAGAATTGTACGGCACTTACTTGGAAGCAAATCAAATCAGCGTGCGAGTTCACTTATAAGTCATGTGATATAACTGGACTACTAAAACAACGATAAAGTCGGATGAAATTGAGCATTTTGGTGTGAAGCAATTCCAGTAGTCCAGTGATTTATGCAGGCCGGCTTATGGGTAACGTTCACTTGCATTGTACAATGGTACCATATTGGTCTTTCTACTTAAACTATGAGGTTTTGGATGAGAATATAGTTGTCGTCAGAAAAAGTGTCTCTTCAGGATGATCGAAAATTATGAATGAAAGGAGTAGGTGTTAAATTCATTAACTGCCTGGACGATTTAGATATATCAGGGTTTAATGGTGGAGTACACAAGTGACAGTTCAATCATGTGCAGGAACAAAGGACTAGAAACAGTGGAACATGATGACATATAGGATGACCCATGAATCTACGTACGGCCCACTGGACCACATCTTGACAAGAAGCTGAGCATTTCTGTAGTTATACGGGGTAGAAGCACTGTTTGCTATCTCGAACTAGACAACCATTATTGTTGTTTTGAAGATTAGAATCTAAACTCATGTTCAAATCTCGATTTGTCGAAAGAGCGTCTACCTAATATGGAGTTTTAGTATTGTAGAGGACTTATTTTGTTTTTAAACCTCTCTTTCGGAAAGCACTGCAGAGATCAAGTGAAGCAGAAAAACCAGTCAAACACGAAAAAGAGCTTTCATCATCCAAACGACAGAAGAATCCTTGTAAATCATGTTGTTTTTTGGCATACGCGTCCACCTGAAATCTTCCAATCACTGGAGTCTTGGTTGTTCATCTGTCTTTCAAACGCTCCACTAAAGCTTCCAGATTACTCGGAAGTTCATACCTGTGGTCCCTAAATACATATAATCCTTGATAAGCGTCTTTCCTTAAGGCCGTAAGTTAACATATATTCTTGAAACTGTCTCCCTGGAACTCCTCCAATCCCTGGAACTTCGGTATAAAACTGATTTCATGGGGATAATTTGGCTGCATAATGTGGCCCTATTCCTGTGCATTTGCATCTGTGTTGTGTCTTTGTTTCTTACTTTATAGGACTCTGGTTATTTCTTCACTTTGGTGTGTTTTCTCTCGAGAGGGGCTCATTGTCATTATAGGAACAAATCGCTGGTGGCTTACCTGATAACCGCCCTTCGGTCGGTCACATTTGTCATTCACTGTTGGTAAATGGTGGTTTTATGATCAGTAGGCTGACTGCAGATCTTATTCCACTAGCCCATAGTTAGTCACACTCTGAAAGTACTGGTAGCAGAGTTATCCTGGATTGGTTTTTCTTCAATTGCTAAATGGAATATTGCTGTTTGATGTCTGCTGCACAATCTCACACCGCCTGCGAGCAGATGGTTGCTTGTGAGAAAACTTTATGAGATCAAGCATATCAACGTTTGCACAATATAAGCTACATACAAGTGCAATCACTTCCCCGATAACTTTCACAGCACTTACTTCGTTGAAACCAGGAATAAATCAGAACAGCAAAGTGACCATCCAAAAGCGGAATATGTTTTGGACTCAGGATCACAAAGCGACGAGGAATACTTAGCTTGGGGTTGTGCACTAACGACCGAACGTAGAAAGACACTGAATGGTGGCCAAAGTTCAGGTCTGGCAGGATAGATGGTCACGCAACAATCACGAGAGTTATTTCTGGTTGAAGGCGATTGGAAACGAGCTCGAAGTCGTTAAAGAAACATGGCAAACTAGTTTTCTAGATGCCACTTGGCCCCAGGGTTGTGTCATCTGTGTTGTTTTCACTTGGACCGACATTCACAGTGTCAATGGACAGCTATCTATAGAATACTCATCTGATGGTATACTGCTCACTAGTGCTGAGCGGTGGTGTATCAAAATCACCAGCGAAGATGAACATTTCAAGTCTCATGGTCGGAATCACAAGAACTTCTTTGCTCGTTCTGCATCCCTCATGTTGAGGGTTAGTAAGCGTCTCCGATCAACAACCTGATATTGTTTGCAGATATGGAACATTTAACTGGCTCCGGTATTTTGGTTGGTGTAAGAGGCTAATCCTGATTGCAGCCTACAGCCAGTATACACCACCACCTCCACTGTGTCTGCCCCTTCTCAGTTTTATCACCACACCATAGTTTTCGATAGCAGTGTCCCTACCTTAAGCGCGATTGATGGTAGGAGATACATTCAAACAGATCTGTGCTCAGTCACCCTCTTCTGATGCCTATTACGTTGCTGTAAAGGCATGTGGTGGCTACTTCCACTCTGCAGTTATTCTTTTCAGTGTTCGTGGAATACCTCAATATTGTAAAGTAATCACACCTCATATAAAATAGAGACAATTTATACCATATAATCCTAGCCACCATCATTGTCTGAATGTATCGAAAACGTGAGTAACAACTGAAGGCTATGTTTTATCGTCTCTACTTGCAGGAAGATACCTGGGAGTCAACTCTCTGGACCACGAGATACATGAACTGCAGAACCTAGACATTAACGAAGACCAGTAAAACTATTATACTCTAAAGCAGTACTCCCGCATTTTTACAAGTAAAGTTCGTGGAATAAATTCTCTCCTTCACAGCTCGTGTTCTCCTTTCATTACCTGTGTGTCTCCTAGTTTACCTGTTACAAAATGGTGTCTGAGGTATTCCAGACTCAGTACAACCATGAAATCAGACTCATTCGAACCTCCTGAAATACTCCCCAACCAGAAAGTCGACACACATCCCCCATCCACAGAACATATCCTCCCTGTGCGAGCTGTGGAAATCTCGTATGGAGTACCTTGTCACAGGTCTGTCCCCACAAGCCCAGTATAATCAGAACATGTTCGCACTGAGTGACGCCGCATTACGTCGTGCAGTCGTTGGGGTATTCTCCGCGTCCAAGCAGCTCAGCTACAACTGGCACATCTTAAATGAATGCTTCGCAAAACTTCTAGAACCTCTGCGTACATGCACACTTTCCTAAGCTGTTGTCAAGAACCAGGTGAAACAGCTGTTGACTACCTCCACCAACTTCACGAGATCGCGCCTTACGCATTTCCTACCCTTCCTAATCCAAGCTGTGATGAGGTTATTTGCACCTGCTTTGCACGAGGCCTCTTATTGTACGAGCTCAAGTGCCAGCTACTACGCCAACCAGCCAAATCTATCTCAGAAGCTCTCGAGGTAGTCAAACGATTCGAGAGTGTGGAGCACATTCTTTCATCAACCGCTAGTACGTCCTGTTATGCACTAGGGACCACTGGGCGAAGAACATCCGTCCCAGCTTCCCGACAACACCGCCCTAACGTTCCATCACCAGCCCAACCTACAACGCCATCTGCAATTCCTCCCAAACCAAATAGGGACCCCAGCAAATGTTATTATTATCATCGGTTCGGTCGCAGAGTGTGGAGATGTGGTCATAATAGAAAACCTCAAAGTGTCCTAATTTGGTCAATGTTTGAAATCTTCACTATCCTTGAGGGTAAAATTCAGGGCGTAAACGTAAGTTTTCTGGCTGACACCGGACATCGTCCTATGTTGTCCGCACAGAATTTGTTCAGCGATTGTGGGTCATCCCTAGACCTCTCACCAATCAACTACAGCTAATTATCGCCAACAGAGCCTTTATCAAGATAATGGACTCTGTCACCCTTTCTGTGACCCTACAGGGTTTCACCTGCAATCATTCGTTTGTCATGTGTGATGTTCTACGATGGGACGTCATAATAATAATTTATATTTCGCATAAACGGGTAAGTTTACATACTGGGTGTGGATATCTCAACTGGCCAAAACGCTGTCATTGACATGGGACGTTTACGAATCCGGCTGGATACACATAATCTCTCACTTGTGCCCTACTCCAGGTGACCACTGTGAACATCCATGCTGACCCCCACCTCAGCTTAAAAGACTGTACCGACACAAGAGTACAGAGACGTGTTTGACGATAGCCACGAGATGGGGTGGACTAGAATTGCACAACACGAGATTAAGACAGACGATAACTTACCAAACAGGACGCCACCCCGACGGGTGTCCACTCATTACCAACAACAATTGGACACAATGATAACAGAAATGTCAGGAAAGAAAGTAATTATAAATAAATAAATAAATAAATTTATTCTCATAGTACAGTACATGAGGGACGCCAGTTTACAGGCATCATCAAATTGTCACAGAAATAGAACCATATAATTCAATCACAATTTACAGGCAGCAGCAAGATATGCTTTACATGTTCGCTGGAGATTATACATACACTTGATAAATGTTAATCCCAGTAGTATAAATTAGCCTTTTCACTTATATACAATCATTTCTGTGCACAGTTGAAAAGATCTGCTAGATTGTCAGTGAGTGCAACACAACAGGAAATACAGGAGTATTGTCTTCGCATTAACAAAAAACCAGGTCTTTGGTGGATGGATTATAAGTGCCTGGGAAAAAAATAAAGCTTGAAGTCAATTTTCGTACATAACTCTGTTGTGTGCAGAGTCCTCAAATTATAGTTCATGGATGTGTTATTTTGAAATCAGTGATGTGTTTATCTCATTTGATCTGCAATGTCATTGTTGGGAGTAAATATATAAGCTTTAGACTCATTAATTAATGGATTTCTACTGCTTGTGGGTATTTTCTTAGCTTGAGGAAGGTTTATGAATTTCAGCTGTTCCAACAGGAGTTGAGAATATTAACTGCTCAGCAACATTATGGATATAAGTTCATCACATTGTCTAAGGAAAGGTGGGTTGCAGTTGGTGAGGGATATATGGTGCCCAACGAGCGTTCATCTGTCCATGTGATGTTGTGGTGAGTTATACCTTTTTCATGTTATCGGTTTATGTCCATTTTATTCCACTTATTGTGTTGGGTAGTAGTTTTACAAACGAGATTTCTTGTCTGTTTGAGGATACGTATCTGAACCGTTAATGTTTTATCTAGAATTTCAAACATAGGCAAAAAACAACAGGTGTAGTATTTAAGCTTATACATTAAATGGACCTATAATTTCGGAGGCTGTCAGATAGGAACTAGAACTACTATCGTTTGCAAGCTCTTTTAGTTTTTCATTAAGCACCTTTTTGAAGGAGGCCAATGTACTTGCTTGACGCATTTCCATTGGCAGTTTATTCCATATCTGTGCATACCTAATTCAGTAAAACTTTTGCCTGGTGGCTGTTTTACATTGTTCGATAGCTACTGTACCCTTAGTGTGTCTTAGTTTGTAGCCATTGTCATCTGAAAGTCGAGTGCCATTAGTAGAGGTAAAAACTAAGTGGTTTAGAAGCTTATAGTAAAGTGTCAAGTTTAGTCTCAGGCGTCTTAGCCATAGTGTTTCTAGTCCTAGGGTATCACATCTAGTGGAGCAGTTCGCACCACTTTCGGTTCCCAGTAATTTTAACGTGAAGTACCTCTGCACTCCCTCGACTTTCAATTTGTCCTCTAAGCGTATACTACTATACATGAATGAACAGTAATCAAATAAAGGACGCACACAAACCTTGTACAACAGAATTCTAGACTCATTTCTGTAGAAGTTCCTGAGTAGAAAGCCGATAAGTCTGCGTGACTTTTACACTTGTTTGGAGATATGTTCAGAAAATGATAAGTTATGTGAACATTTCAGCCCTAGGTCCAGTACAGATTCCAGTCGTTGAAGTACATGGCCTTGAATTGTCAGGTCAATTTCTAAATTGCTGCAACCTATGCAGAGCCAGTCACATTTTTCGACATTAAATTGGAGTTGCCAGGTGTCACACCATCTATCCATTTTTTCTAATTCTTGCTGTATGGCGTTTACTGTTATTCCAAGATCTGTGTTCTTGCATTTATACGTCACTTTTAAGTCATCTGCATAAAGTATTGGTTTGCCTACACTAAAGCATTCACAGATACTGTTTATACATATTATGAATAAGAGTGGGCCTAATACACTTCTCTGGATCACACCACTACTTACTGGTTTAGGCCTTGAGATTATCGAGCCAACTTTCGTTGTCTGACTTCGGCCACACAGAAATGACTTTATCCAGCTCAGGAGAGGATCACATATCCCTAGTGAGCATAACCTGCTGACTAGCAGATTATGGGGAACTCTGTCGAAGGCCTTTGTTATATCGAAATATAGTACAATTACTAGTTCTCTGTTGTCCCTACTTCGTGTAACTTCATTGAAAAAGTCTATGTGACAGGTCACACATGATCTTTTTTTAAGAAATCCGTGTTGTGATGGATTGATAAGTTCATGTTCTAGTAAGTTGTCTGACACTTGGTCTTTAACCACTTTCTCCATTATTCGGGATATTACCAGTGTTATATTGATAGGTCGATAGTTGCACACACTGGTTTTGGCCCCTGCTTTGTGCTTAGGTAATATGTATGTGGTTTTCCACACTTCGGGATAAGTTCCAGTTTCCAACGAGAGAGTAAATATTCTAAGTAACAAGACTACCATTTCCGTGCTACCATTTTTGTACATGACAGATGGTATGTCATCTGTTCCAGTACTACCATTAGACTTCAAAGTCTTAATCGCTGAGTCTATATTTTGTATATTAAAGTCTATTTCGCCTAATTTGTGGTTACTTTTGCAGGTCATTTGGAAATTTTGGGTCGGGTGCACTCTGGCGTCTTTGTAAAACCACTCATTGAGGAGTTCACTTATAACCTGGGGATCATTGTATATTATACCCTTATGTTCCAAGCTGCTTACAGTATTGTCTTTACTGCTTTTTAGACGTTTCTGCAATATCCTACAAAGTTCCTGAGTTTTGGAGTTACCCACAAGCGCTTTATTTTCTTCAAGTTGTGACATCATTTTGTGTTTACCTTCAAGCCGTTTAAGAGTTTCATGTATTTGGTTTAACGCATTAAATTCCTTAAATACATGGTATTTCCTTTTCAATTTCTTTAGTTTTAGTCGCGTTTTGCGGTCTATAAATGGAGTTGGTGTCTTTAGAGCAGATTTTAGGGGCGCGATTGCGTCTCTTGCTGAGCCAATTGTTTTGTAGAAAATATCAAGTGATACTTCTAAGTTATTGTTGATGAAGTATTCTTCCCAGTCAGAACTTCTCAACAGATCTGATAGGAATTCCCAATCGGCATTCTTATAGTCCCTATACTGATAGTGCACCGGGGAATTTTTAGGTGTGTGTTTAGTTGTTACTCGGAGGGGTAGCGTGCAGTACAATATGTTGTGATCACTGTTATCAAGTTTATTTCCTACCTCTTTCGAGATGGGCTCTATTTCATGACAGAGGATTAAGTCAAGAGTATTTTTGTTTCTTGTTGGGAGGCGTACGCACTGCTTCCATCCGCCTACGTCTATAGCTTGTAGTAGCTCGTCATGGATTCTAGGTCCTGTACAGGTATCCCAGTTTACTCCAGGTAAGTTGAAATCGCCACAGACTACTTTGTAGTCAAAGTCCAGCGTAGCTGCATGCTCTAGTATTTCTCCAATAGCTATATCAGTCATTTGAGGGCTATTAGGGGGTCTGTATATACATCCCACGAGAATTTTATTTTCGTTTGTGTGGATGCTTATCCACTTAGATTCAGGGAGTTTGTCAGCAGTTGGGTTATTGAATGTATTCGAGTTAGTGGATTTAGAGGCATATATTAAGCAGCCGCCTCCTCTTTTGTCAACTCTATCGTTCCCATAGATGTCGTAGTGTAACAACAGAAGACAAGGGCCAGGCAACAGAACGTTTATTATGGAAAATCAACACGTATTTATAGATTTTGATGTACATTATTGGAGGTTAATGTTACTAGAAAATACAGTCTGTTGATTGGTTGTTTTCTCACAGAAAGTTAACCTTGCATCTCTTGTGGCTGTGTCAGTTCACCTATATGTTAACTGTATCCGCCTGTTCATCTTGACCTTTGACCTCAATTACTGTCAACCAATTTGCTAGTAGACAGCTCTCACCACAGTAGTTGTCTATTACTAGCTTTGATTCAGGTATATCAGTAGTAAGTCAGGTTTCAGTCACCATTATTAGTGTTGGCCGTTCTATGTATGCCAGGCAGCGAAGCGATGTTATTTTATTAAGGAGAGATCTAGCATTCAGAAGCATAATCGTTAGTAAACCAGAGTTATTGGGGGAGAGGTTAACATGGTTACTTGTTACTATCCCTACGTTATGTTTGGAGGGGCTCTGAGGTGAGACAGAGTCAGTGTGTGTACTATTTCCTGGATGAATTGTGCAGCGAGTGGGGCTATTGTTTGCTGCATCCGAAAATAATCCTGTTGCATGTTTTGACTTTTAGCATCCATAGGTGGGTATCTGCGTTCATTTACTGGTGATATATAGTTTGCTTGACCTAGGTACCCTGTGTTAAGATTACCTTGGTAGTTGTACCTCATTAGTCTTTCATAGTCGTATGCATATTGGCTCACATCATGTGTGAATGAAGTTATTGAGAGGGTCAAGTGTCGATCTATACTCATTATCTTGATGGGGTTTAACATAGATAGTGTGAGAGTTTGGACGAGAATATTCATTAATATGGTGCCTATATGGGTCCTGTTTAGTGCTCCGTATATCCTGAGGATCCATTCTACGTTGCATTCCCAGGTTATATGCGTTGTTAGGCATATTACCCCTAGTTCGGGAAGGGGTATTCTTACTCACATGATGGATTACTGTGTGAATAATCTTTTTTACCACTTCCCAGTGTTCATTATTATTATTACTTTTATTTATTATAGCTTGATTCCACACCGTATTTTTGGTACAAGTATGGAATTTTCAGCATGTGATATCGGTAGCCCAATTTTGCAGGCCAACCATAGATATCGGGTGTGCGCCGGCAGGGGATCGAACCCCGGACCATGTGCATGGTCGGCGAGAGTCCTAACCTCTGTGCTCATCCCATGCTAAGGGCCACTCTGCGTCGGACAAAAGCCTCTGCATTTCAGCATAGTCCGCTTGTAACACAGGGCTACCAAAAAATTCCACCTTACAACATTTTGCGAAATTGCTTTGGTTTGCTCTTTTAATTTTGTTTTAATTTATCAATAATGTGTCCTAATCGTATTGTATATAATCGCGCATTTTTAAAATCATTACAACCTACGGCGTTGTGTCATCCACAAAAATTGAGAAAAAAGCATCACTGTGGATGGCAGCGTGCACTGAAACGTACACAAATTAATCAAATGACTGTTCCTGAACTTCCAAGCACTAATCGTAGATCCCTATCGAACAAAATGGATTATCTTCAATCCCTAATGTATTCTAATGTTTATCGAAATACTGACATTTTAGCAATACAAGAGACTTGGCTGCACCAGCATTATGATGATAATCCAGTTTCAATAAATGGATATAAAGTTTTTCGCCAAGATAGAAAAAGTTCTAAGAAAAAATGTGGAGGAGGGGTAGCTACTTTTATAAACACAAGTTGGTCTACATCAAATCACGTTTGCTTCAATTATTCTAATGACAATATAGACTGCATAACCGTCAGGTGTCGCCCAAAACATTTAAGTAAGTATTCTTATATATACATAACAAATATTTACATAACACCCAATTGTAGCCTTTCAAATATATATAGTTATGTTTGCAGATGAATTTACTGAATTCGCTGCTCCTACATTCGGAAACTCGTTGTCTATAGTCTGTAGTGATTTTATTTCATGTGATCACAGCTTTCTTACTTCACTTGGTCATGAGAATCTAGTCAAGTTTAATACACGTCTGGACAAATCACTAGACTTGGTTTTCATAAACGACAGTGGTGTATATGAAACCCGAAGGAGAGCTCCTTTGCTAAACTCTGACCACTGCATTATTCGTATTTTGCTGAAAGTGTACGGCAAGTTACAACAAAAATTGTTCAGTCATTTAACAAAGAAGATACATGAACGTTCATAATCCCATGACAACATTCTAGCACTAAGAAGCATGTTGTATGATACCAACTGGGAACTATTTACTGACGATAAGTTGGATGCTACTGTCTCTAATATAACCGATTATCTGAAGTTTTGTTTGGATATTTGCTGTGCATACGAAACACTGTTTTCGAGATTTGACAGAATCTCATGAATCCTGCAAAAACGACTAAACAAGGGTAAAGAAAATAATGTTGGCCACTTGGAGCATGGAGGTATAATTTATGATGATCCCCAGATTATTTGTGAACTCCTAAACCAATGGTTCTCCAATAACACCAAAGCGCATCCGTCTCCAATCCTCGATATAACCTGCAAAAATAACTACCAGTTAGGTGAAATCAACTTTAATATGCAAAATATAGCATCAGCGGTAAAGACACTAAAAGCTAACGGTAGTTGTGGGATAGATGATATACCATCTATCATTTATAAAAACGGTGGCTCGGATATGATAGTACTATTACTTAGAATATTCACCCTCTCACTAGTGACTGGGACCTACCCTGAAACTTGGAAAAACACGTATATACTACCTAAGCATAAAGGAGGGGCCAAAACTAGTGCATGTAATTATAGGCCTATCAATATAACACCTGTCATATCAAGGATCATGGAGAAAGTAATCAAAGACCAAATGTCAGACTACTTTCTAAAACACAAACTCATCAACCAGTCACAACACGGGTTCCTTAAGAAAAGATCTCGCGTCACTTGCCATATAGACTTTTTCAACGAAGTCACCTATAGCAGAGATAGGAGAGAACTAGTAATTATCCTCTATTTCGATATCAGGAAAGCCTTCGACAGAGTCCCACATAGTCTGTTAGTCAGCAGGCTATGCTCACTAGGGATACGCAACCCCCTCCACAACTGGATAAAATCATTTCTCAGTGACAGAAATCAGACAACAAAAATTGGCTCGATGACCTCCAGGCCTAGGCCGATTAGCAGTGGTGTCATCCAGGGGAGTGTATTGGGACCCCTTCTTTTCATTATATACATAAACAGTATATGTGAGTGCTTTAGTATAGGCAAGCCAATACTGTATGCAGATGACTTAAAGGTGACATATACCTGCACAAACACAGATATTGGTACAACTATGAACTCCATACATGAAGAACTAACAAAAATGGATATATGGTGTGACACCTGGAGATTTGAGTTTAATGTCAAAAAGTGTGGCTGGCTCTGCATAGGCTGTCCCAACCTAGAACTCGACCAAGCAATTCAGGGCTACAAAATCCCTAGACTCAAATCTGTGCTAGACCTAGGACTGACATATTCACACAATCTATCATTTTCTGAACATATCTCGAAACAAGTATCGAAATCACGCAGGCTTATTGGTTTCCTACTCAGAAACTTCTACAGAAGTGAATCCAGAATACTACTGTACAAGGTTTGTGTGCGCCCACTCCTAGACTATTGTTCATTCATATTTAGTAGTATACGCATAGAAGACAAACTAAAAGTAGAAGGAGTACAGAGGTACTTCACGCTGAAAGCAATCGGAACCGAAAACGGCACAAACTACTCTACCAGATGTGAAATTCTAGGACTAGAAACATTATGGTTAAGACGACTGCGACTAAATCTGGTACTCTTCTATAAACTACTTAACCACATAGTGTATACCCCTACTAATTGTACTCGGTTTTCAGAAGACACTGGATATAACCTTAGACACACTCAAGGTACGGTGGCTATAGAACAATGTAAAACAGCCACCAGGCAAAAATTCTTCATGATTAGGTATGCCCAAATATGGAACAAACTACCTGAGGAAATGCGACTAGCAAGCTCACTAGTGTCCTTTGAAAAAGCTCTTAATGACACACTAAGTGGGTTTGTAAGTGAAACCAGTGCTAATTCCCATGTAAGAGCTTCAGAAATTATAGGCCCATTTAATGTATGAACTTAGAGACTACACCTGTTGTTTCTTTTGCCTTTATCTATAATTTCAGACAAAAAAGCAGCAGTCATGAAAATAACACCCATACAAATAAGAGCCGATCGAATTATGTCTACCTGATACAAAGCCTGAACCATAATCAACATACGAATGAAGTATGAGAAAACAAGGTCGAGACTTACCACAACATCACATGGAAGGATATAAGTTACTTGGACATTATTTATAATCCACCAACTGGTCTCCTTTCCAAAAGGAATGCGGCGATATTTTATCCACAGTTATGAGCAAATACATAAATCCACAGTTCCCGTTGTATACACTCAGTGGGGATTGCAGCCAACAAAGTAATGCATTTAAAGCATATGCACACTTCCCATAATCACGGCGACACCGCGGAATATATCAAAATCGCAGAGTAATCAAACCCAACACGCGATGTAATTGAGTAAATCCGAAAGGCAAACAAGTTGTATTCCGATTTTGAATATTCGTCCATATGTCGATCATGATGACAAATCCAAATCACTACCTATACAGCGTCAATAAATCTGGATATCTATGAAATGACGAAAATATGCTGATAGCTGCATATCAGATCCCAATGACTCGTTCCATAGCAAAATTCTGCTCCTTCATGCCTCTTTCGACATTTTTGCATGGATTGGCTCGCATTTACTCAGGTTCCAGACCGAAAAGAATAAAAAATTCACCAGTTGCTGAATTATGATTACTTTTCTGCATGTTTAACTGGATAATAACTGCTGTGGTGAGCCTTTTGCAGTTTATATTGCTTAAAACATCGTTTACGGTAAACTGAGTAACGTTTTATAAGCCATTTTTATACTTTTGTGACTAGCCCACCATATCGACCGAATGTAACGCAACACTCAGTTGTTTCGCTCATGTTCAACAAATTCAAACAATAATTGTGCCTAGGATTATGCCATATAAACTGTCAACTGGAGTCCCTCAAGTGCATAAAATAGGAATATATTATTGTAAGACGCATTTTATTGTTTTATGAGGGAATTGACTTCAAGCTTTATTTATTTTCCCAAGTATATGTAATCCATCCAACGCATACTTGAGTTTTTTTTGTTAATGCGAAGTCAATATCTCTATATTTCTTGGTGTGTTCCATTGAATCACCAGTTATCCGATTTTCCCCACAAACTAAAGATAAAATGACAGAAACCATGTTATTTAACCGTAATCCATGTAATTAAAATATGTCACTTAAATAATACTTATCCATTCTCATACAACTTGTGTGTCCTATATTTGAATGAATAAATATGTACCTTATTATATTATCATTACTAACTGTAATTACTAATCGTATGTGTAATTTATCGAATTGATGATGCCTGTAAACTGGCGTCCCTCATGTAAAAAATGAGAATATACTATTATTATTATTATTAACTGTAGACCTTAACAAACTTGACACGGAATCGGTATCTAAGGTGGATAACCTCGTTAACTTTGTTACTACGGAAGTAATAAAACGACTCGATGCTAAACTAAATGCTATTGTCTACAACGTTCCGGACAATGAGGCACTAAAAAGGGTACAGCGCATCTTACTTAGTAAGGCGGAAATGCCCAACTCTAAGACTAAGTGCTACAGGCTGAAGAAGAGTCAACATGAAAAGTGTTGTCCTATTCGTTTTCAGTTCGAAACACCGGCTGAGGCCATAAAATTCATCCACTCCCAACACACCCTATCGCAAGCCAGAAATTACAAACTAGTAAAGGTTGCGGTGGACAAGACAGTCATAGAAAGGAGCGTATATAATTATCTCACTGAGTCTAATTGTGGAATAAACAATAGGACATTGCAAGCAGCAATTATACCCAACCCTTTGAGAGATACCGTAGAATCCACCGCACCACCCCTCTCAAACCACACGGAATTATCCTCTCAGAGAGCGACACCAACCAAAACGCCACTTAATTGCAATCAAATAGCCAATAAAACTATACCACCTATCACTGTAGATATAGACATGTCACCAAATAATCCCGGAAAAAAGTCAAAATCCCCCGAAAGTCGACCCTGTCCTCTCCTAGCCATAAGTCCCTCGGTAAAAAAAGAGAATATGACTCCAAATCATGTCAACAACAGAAATGGCAGTATAAGTAAGCCCACATTCCCCATGGTCAATAGTATTGGCACCCACAACGTGCGAAATAGCACCATGGCACACACTGATAACCAACGCCACAACAATGCCTCCCTCAATAGTACAAGTGGCAATAGTCAGAACTCGACCACCAACAACTCAGGGTATTCACAGTATGGCACACAAATAAATTTTGATCGGATATATGGTACAAGTCTGCTGGGAACTAACCCACAAAGCAGTACACACGAAACGCTTACAAGGGCAAAACTAGTACCTAACAATAGGTGGAATAATAAACCATGGTCTTCACAAGGTCCCAATCATTTTTTATCCCCTGCGTCCCTGTCAGCGTTGAAAAAACAGCTGGTAGGGATGCTAACACTCCTAAACCGCTAGTGCTGGCTCCCCCTTTGCATGAATATAGGAACAGTCTAGTTCACCCGCATCCTCTAAGCACACTTGGTACATGCACAAGTTTAGGTCAAATAAAGATCCCTACCCCCGTTTCTAGCTTAACTAAAAATAAAAATGCCTTAGCCTATAGCACATCGAGTACTCCAACGCTTAATTCTTCACCGAAAACAGCACACACCAACTCGATAGACATAGATGAGCATGATATTGAAGCTCCTCTTAACATAGGGTCGTCATGCCAAACAGTACTACTGGGTGCTGAACCACATTCGGGGCTGATTAACGAACTTAAGTACTTCAAATGCTATTTCAAATCTCATCTTTACCTAATCCTCATAAATGCTAGATCTGTTCTAAATAAACTACCAATGCTCAGAGCACTCACAGTAATATACAAACCCCCTATAATTGTCATCACTGAATCCTGGTGTAATTCGAGCGTACTGGATGAAGAGATAAGCTTAGATAACTACACACACTTTCGGTGTGACACGGAAGGTGGTAAGGGAGGGGGTTGCCTCATGTACTTTTTGAATGGACTTACTGTATCATGGTTAGAAAGTAGTACACTTAACATGCCTGAGACTTTATGGGTTAACTTACACTTAAATAACGCAATAGCATTAATTGGATGCACCTACAGAGCACCTGGCACCTTTAGTAATTACGAGACCCAACTTATTAATACTCTGGAACAACCATCCACCCTACACTACGATTATAAGATCCTATGTGGAGACTTTAAATTACCAGAAATCAACTGGGATATACCCACAGGCCCGACTAAATTTGATAAGTTCTTAGGCACACTGGATATACTTGGCTGGAAGCAGACTGTCACAACCCCTACAAGAGGTAATAACGTACTAGACTTAATCTTCTGCCACAATATAAGTCCCCTTTCTACCCTAGTAGGTTCTGAGTTTTCTGGGAGTGACCACAAAACAGTGCTGTGTGCACTGCCACTTCCGTCAAGTAGCAATGCAGCCCATACCCCTACTTCGCAACAAATAACTTACAGGAACTACAGTAAGGCAGACTGGACTCTAGTAAAATCAATGCTAATATCCTCAGAATGGAGAGAGTACTTCTATACTGATAGCCTCTCGAAAGCTCTAGACATCTTTTACTATAACTCCAACACATGCTTAGATGCTGTCATCCCATTTGAAACACTAAAGTTTTCCCCACATAGAAAGTCATTCATAAAGCCAAAGGATCGTAGGAAACTGAAAAGACTGTCAACAAGTTACTCCAGGCGACACGACTTTAGTACACTAGGGTCAATACTTAGTACTCTTAGCTCCATCTCGCAAGCTCATAACTTGCGTATGAGAAATGAAGAATGCACCGCACTAGCCAGCACCACCAGAGTAGGTGCTCTCACAGAAATCCTAAAGAAACGAATGAATCGCCAAAGTCATAAAATTTCTCTCCTTATAAACAAGGGTGAACTATACAGCAACCATGCAGACATGTGTGAACTGTTTAACGAGACGTTTGCAGCCAACTACCTTAAGCCTACAAGTCCACTTCTCGGTTTACAATCTACAATAGAACTCCCTTCTTCTTCAACGCTGAAAGAAATCAGTACAGTTCATTTCACTTATTCTAATATTAACCAAGCCATTAATACTCTTAAAAGCTCTAGTAGCGCTGGTTTTGACGGTATACCATCGTATCTTTATAAACACGGTGGTTCTGACATTTCCGTTTTATTACTTAAGATCTTTACAATGTCCCTAGAAAGCCAAACCTATCCAGATAAATGGAAAACCACATAACACAAATCCGGATCAAAAACTGTAGTCAACAACTATAGGCCAATCACTATTACACCCATAGTATCTAGAATCATTGAAAGAATAGTTAAAGATGATATTCTCAAACATATGCTCAGCTGCAATATTCTAAGTCCCAACCAACATGGATTCCTAAAATCCAGATCATGCATGACATGTCACCTTGACTTCTTTAACTATATAACTAGTAGCCGAGACCAACAACATCTAGTACTAGTCATCTACTTTGACATCTCCAAAGCCTTTGACCGTGTGGACCATTTGCTTCTAATAAATAAGCTGAACTCCTTAGGAATACGTAACCCATTATTAGGATGGATTGAATCATTCCTTAACAATAGGTCCCAAGTAGTTAGACTGGGGTCTGCAAACCCCAAACCTAGTCCAGTCACTTCTGGAGTAGTTCAAGGTAGCGTTTTAGGCCCCCTTCTATTCACTCTATATGTCAACGACATATGCAGCTGTTTCTCACTGGGTAAGCCATTCATCTTTGCAGATGATAATAATAATATATATTTTTCCTATCTATGTAGGACACACCAGTTGTACAGGCATGGATAAGTATTATTCAAATTACATGAATTTTATTTATAGTGAAATTACATGGTTGCTGTCCTCTCTGCCATCAGTTAGTGAGCACATTCTGATAGTTAGTCGTTCAATGGAGCACATAAAGAAATATAGAAAAATTGTCTTCGCATTAACAAAAAAACCCAAGTATGTGTCAGATAAATTACAAATATTTGGGAAAAAATAAAGCTTGAAGTCAATTCCTCCATATAACTTTGTTGTGTGTGGCATCGTATCTTGTTTTATGGTCTAATTGGGTATTAATTTAAAATGAGTGATTAATTTTTATGATTTTGACATCATTTTTTTGCAAGTAATACCAGATGTGAATTCAACTGAATGCAGATTAATATTGGTCATTGTCAAGCAGATTTGTTTTACTGCACTCAAGTCACCCATAGCCCGCCATTTGTTACAGCATGGTTGCTCCGTACGAGTAAGTTGATAAACGCGTAGAAAGCTACATAAAAACCATTTTAGATCGTTGACAGTGCTTGTATAAGATGCTGTACAACGTCTACTTATGGCGACAGTGAATTTCATCGAGGATGCTGAGCCATTACTAGCCAAACCTTGAGGGATGATATATGAGTAAGTGACTTCAATTGTTTCTCAGCTTCAGTCGGAATGTAGATCAGTGCAACTTGTACTACAAAGTAAATACAACAGAAGTGTACCAGAGGACAAAGAAAAACCAGGTGGAGTCTAAAAGATTTGATTATATTCGTTGTACATTGTAATTTGATGAACAAAAATTTGTTTCTACTTTTTTATGCATTTATGCTACTAGTTTATTTATAGTCTTTAGAGAAGTAAGGGTATTTATGCGCGTTTAGGTACTGTAGTAGACTAATAGTTGATTCGTTCTAGGAATAAATAGTTTATTTATATAGTCGGTAGAGTGAAATAGTGTGTACAGAGAGCGTTTGAAACTTAGAACTGTATTGCAGTTCCTGATATCTAGGGGCATATTGTTCCATATTTTAGAATACATGACTGTGAAGAAGTTTTCGCGGTGTTGACTTAAAGGCTTTTATTGTCACTGTGCAATTTTGGTTACGCAGATCGTAAGAGCGTTCTTGCGCGAATTGTATGTCCTTAATGTCTGAGAATGATATTTTGTGTAGGACCTTATAGAAGAATACTAGGTTTATAATTAGTCGTCTTGTCCAGAGTGGGTCAAGTTGTAGAATCATGCACCGTGAAATGTAGTCTTTCTTACATTCGTAGCCAAGTAGTTTTGAGGTAAAATATCGTTGGATACTTTCAATTCTTAGCTTTTCACGTGTGTGAGTGCTGCTAATAATAAATGGACAGTATTCTAGTAGTGGCCTCACACAGGTTTTGTACAGAATAAGCTTTGCTTCATTGTCTTGAAAGTTCCTGAGTGTGCATCCTAAGAGCATCCTCGACTTTTGAGTCTGTGATGCCACTTGCTCAGAGAATGTTAGGTTACTCGAGTACCTCAGACCTAGGTCAACGACACTTTGGAGTTTGGTTAGGTTAGCCGATTGAAGCGTTAACTTCATGTCGACTAAGGGTGCACCGAAGCAGATCCAGCCACATTTTTCAAGGTTAAATTGGAGGTTCCATAAAGACGACCAAGCAGTCACTTTATCTAGTTCTTTTTGTATAACATTCTGGAAGTACCCTAGGTCATCAGATTGGAATGTATAAGCTACTTTGAGGTCATCTGCAAAGATGAATGGTTTCCCATGAGAAAAGCAAGCGCATATGTCGTTAATATATAGGGTAAATAGAAGGGGTCCAATGACACTACCTTGTACTACACCAGAGGTGATTGGGCTAGGTTTCGAAGTTATAGATCCGAGTTTAACTATTTGGGACCTATTGTTAAGGAATGATTTAAGCCATCCTAATAGTGGGTCACGTATTCCTAAGGATTTCAGCTTATGCACTAGTAGTAAATGGTCGACACGGTCAAATGAGATGTCAAAGTAGATGACAAGTACTAGTTGTCGTCTGTCACGACTACTGGTCACAAAGTTGAAGAAGTCTAAGTGGCATGTTAAACAAGATGTGGATTTTAGGAATCCATGTTGGTTCGGACTTATAATGTTGCAGCTAAGCATATGCCTGATTAGGTTGTCTTTAACTAGTCTCTCCATACTTCTAGATGCTACAGGTGTGATATTGATTGTCCATTCATTCTCAGCAGCACTCGCGTAAGTGACAAACTTAAAATAGAAAGTGTCCAACGATACTTCACGTCTAAACTACTAGGATTTGACTGCGAAAAGGACTACACATCAAGGTGCATAACTCTAGGTATCGACCCACTCTGGATGAGGCGACTCAGCATTAACCTAACATTCTTCTTTAAAATCTTGCATAAAATATCATTCTCAGACAGCAAGGAGATACAGTTCTCACCGGAAGGCTCTTACAACCTTCGTAACCAAACGTGCACAGTATCCAGGAAAAACTATAAGACAACACTCCGTGCAAACTTCTTCATCGTCATGAACTCTAAGATCTGGAACAGTTTGCCCATAGAAATAAGGACCTGTCACTCTATTATAACCTTCAAACGCTTGCTATATAAACTGTTTCATCCCAATGACCATGCTAATCACACCGCACCACTTATTTCTAAAACGCATGAGCTATTAGAACACTATAACGCCTAGACTCATTACTAAATATTATGACACTAAATAAACTCTAAGACTTCGCAAAAATACATGAAAAAACAACTAGATTATAGGTAATGTTTACTATACAATGATATACATTTATAAACATTTATATATACATAAAATATTACTGTTCTCTTCATGTTTACATACTTTATCTTTCTGCTATTCTGCTGCTGAGCGTAATCTTCTATATGCCTCCTGGTCGAGGTCGAACAACCCAACATTTAAACTGAAATGACCATTTAAGTAAATTCAAACTCAAATTCCATGAACGATCCGATGCTACCATTTGAAAAAGCTGCACAACATTCTGTACAAGGAGTATTCTTGATCTGAAATAAAGAAGCAACTGGTTTTCAAACAGTTTTCAATGTATTAATAATGATAATAATAATAACAGTATATTCTCATTTTTTACATGAGGGACGCCAGTTTACAGGCATCACCAATTCGATAAATTACACATACGATTAGTAAGTATAGTTAGCAATGATAATATAATAGGGTACATATTTATTCATACAAATATAGGACACACAAGTTGCATAGGCATGGATAAGTATTATTTAAGTGACATATTTTAATTACATGGATTACGGTTAAATAACATGGTTTCTGTCATTTTATCTTTAGTTTGTGGGGAAAATCGGATAACTGGTGATTCAATGGAACACACCAAGAAATATAGAGATATTGACTTCGCATTAACAAAAAAACTCAAGTATGCGTTGGATGGATTACATATACTTGGGAAAATAAATAAAGCTTGAAGTCAATTCCCTCATAAAACAATAAAATGCGTCTTACAATAATATATTCCTATTTTATGCACTTGAGGGACTCCAGTTGACAGTTTATATGGCATAATCCTAGGCACAATTATTGTTTGAATTTGTTGAACATGAGCGAAACAACTGAGTGTTGCGTTACATTCGGTCGATATGGTGGGCTAGTCACAAAAGTATAAAAATGGCTTATAAAACGTTACTCAGTTTACCGTAAACGATGTTTTAAGCAATATAAACTGCAAAAGGCTCACCACAGCAGTTATTATCCAGTTAAACATGCAGAAAAGTAATCATAATTCAGCAACTGGTGAATTTTTTATTCTTTTCGGTCTGGAACCTGAGTAAATGCGAGCCAATCCATACAAAAATGTCGAAAGAGGCATGAAGGAGCAGAATTTTGCTATCTAATGAGTCATTGGGATCTGAAATGCAGCTGTCAGAACATTACTCAACTTACATGTACAGTCTGCCATGCTGACACAAATGGCGCCAATGGATAGTTCTAGAATCGACCTCGGCCCCATTTGATGCAGTAAAACAATGTAACATGACCTTATCTAATTTTCGTATCAACAATCAAATTTCTTTCCTATTATAAAATTACGATTAGACTGCTGAAAAAAATTGGAATAAATATATCAATGATCTCAACATTATACATCAATGAACCTTAAGTCAATGATGCTGTTCGCAACAAAGTTATATAGGAGAATTGACTTCAAGCTTTATTTTTCCCAGATATTTGTATTACATTCATTTGATGTCTGGGTTTTTTGTTAATGCGAAGACAATATTTCTATATCTCTTTATGTGTTACACAGACAGACTATTTTGCAGACTGTTCCGACTGACTCTAATGTCAGAAAGAACAAACAAACTGTAAATTCACCATATATCGAAATATATGTAATTTATATAATAACTTATCCATGCCTGTACAATTGGTATGTTCCTGCATAAACAGGAATAAATATATATTTGTTTCAACTTTAAATCCAAAACACCAGTGTTCCTTGAACGAATTTATATTGTTTGGCAATTAAAGCAAGACAAAATACAAAGTCTACAAACAAATATTTAGTACGAATGAAGTTATAAAGTGCTTTTATTCGTGTTCTTTCCGCCTTTTTCCAACTTGCACGCGATCGTACCATTCGCGCCTTCGAGTTACCCACCGATGGCTGCCAGTTCCAATAAACAAACGTTCAATGTTCTCGTCCATTGACATGTGCACTATCATATCAAGTACTGTATAGCTTATTCTTGTATTTTTAAATATACTTCCAATAATGTATTATTCATGACTGCATTTTATACCACTTTGTAGCTGTGCAGGATTTTCTCCTATTCCTGAAAGAGCGTTCAAGCACGTGGGGTCACAGTACTCACTCAAATATATGTTGTTTATCGATGGGCCATTACTATCATCAGGAAATGGAACGAAGTATGGGTTGTCGCTCAGCTTCGATGGAGACCTTCGTGAAAGATTTACAAATTAACAATTATTAAAATCTGTTCGGATTGCTTGTACTATAATTCAACAATTTGAACTTTTTAAAAGAAAGTGATAATGTATGCTAATTCATAATTGTAATTCGTAACATAATTGATCGTGCCTGTAAAAATGGCATGCATTTCATGTAAACTTACCTGTTTATACGAAATATAAATTGTTATTATTATTATGATTCTTGAGCTTCCTATTCTTCGGCACTAGCCAGGTGGAATCAGATAGTTCCACTTTACTCACGCCACAGTTGGAAGCCGTGCGTTCATCAGACACGAAACGCTTTATCGTTGTGGTATCACTCTGCTGTCTTACAATGCTGGCACTGTTTGCCCTCCTAGGTTTTCGGGGCTTTTTGTGTGCTGTTGCAGACTGCTGGGCACACTTTACCTCTGTTGCCTCTTTCGAAGCTAGGGGATGTGGTTCTGTCTCAGTCTTATGACTAAGGCCAGAATCCTCGCTTATAACATCTGTACCAGATGCTGCATTTTTCCCCTCATCAGTGGTTTTTGGTAACTTCTTGGACATGAGAAGTCCTACGGCCTCTTGGATGAGGACATCCAACGGGTTTGTACAAAATTTGCACATCCACGGAGATGATGGCTTGCTGCATCTCCTATAGGCTGGTGGTGATAAGCCAGTGCAAACTCATGTCAGCTGTTTAAGTTATACACCAATATGTATATATATAAACCTAAATACTGAGATATAAAACCACACAAAAAGTCACAAAAGTGCGCAAAAATAAACACTACTTCAACTAATTAAACCAGTTAAAGTAAACCAAAAGGCTTCTGATGCGATTTACACAACAAAAGCAGAAGTTACTTCACAACGTAAAAATGCCACTCTCCTTTTCGAAGCGCGCGCCTTTTTAATTGATACTTCTCTGCATGTTTCACTGAATTCTAACTGCTGTGGTGAGCCTCTAGCAGATTTTATTGCTTAAAACATCGTTTACAGTAAACTAAGTAACGTTTTATAAGCCATTTTTATACTTTTGTGAGTAGCCCACCATAATGGTGTATCAGGACAGGCACACCCATCGAAATGACATCCAGATTGCCTAATATGGTGTCGTTTTGGGTGAATTCAATTCAATTGTTTTCTCGCAAAAGGACAGACATACCTGCATATACTGTGAATGAGAGTGGGATGAACATACGTGTCAGGATTCGAAAGACGGACTTCTGACTCTTTCGGAACTGATTCATCACCATGATAAATTGGTAGAATTCACACTTTTGTAGGTCACTAATGAAGTACCATTCTCCTAGCCATGAAAAAAGTGCGAAGATACTGTAAGTATTTGGATTCGAATGCAGTCAAAACAAGAAGATAACCTTTATAAGCATGAACAAAAGGCAGACTGTAACTTACTTGATGGAAGCCTTGAAGATTTTGTGCCGCATAGATTAATAAAAACGATATGTGAATAGATACAAACTATCCAAAAAGACAATTAATGGCGGCTATAGGGGAATCATTCGGTTCTAACCAGATACGGCAATAAACTCAGATGACAGAGGTTTTCGGGGAAGTGTTTGCATTCGGATAGAAGTTTTGCGAATCAAAATCTGATATTTTAGAAGGTTAGCAAGTATGTCCAGTGCTCGTTAGTTTCCATAGGTAAACATTCCACTGGGTGCCTGAGGGAAATGACGGTGAGCTTTTTCGTCAGATTTCAGATATATTGGTTGAGGATAGAAGGCTTGGAGCCTATGTTAATCCTTTTCTAGTAAATTTCTGTGGTTGTCCAAACCCTTCTTGAACGAATCAGTTGAGGTTGCAGACACCACTTCTTCTGGGAATCGGTTCCAAGAGTTTATGACTCGGTGTGAGAACCAGTACTCAACAGCAATATGATTTCTTCTTGGCTTTTGAACTCTCCTGCTATGTCCTCTAAGGTGTTCCGACCTGGTGGGAAGGAAAAGAGAGAATAGGTCAGGTCCGTAGTCATTATTTAAAATTTTAAACATTGTGATTAAATCTCCTCTCTGCCTACGGTATGACAATGAGAAGAGATTTAAACTGTCTAGTCTTTCCTCGTATGATAAGTTAGTCATGCCATGAATCATACGTGTTGCTTTCCTTTGAACCCTTTCTAGAATAAGTGAGTCCCCTTTTAGACAAGGGCTGGCGGCCTGGATGCAGTTTTCCAGTCTTGACCTCACCAGAGATGTATATAAGGAGGTGAACATATCTCTGGTGATTCTAGTGAAGGCTCTGCGAATTGCCCACAATGACCTGAAACTACGTGCAGCCACCGCGCGAGAGTGTGCTGTAGTTTTTAAGTCGTGACTAACTATGACGTCTAAGTCCAAGTGAGTCTGAACTGATGGAAGTGTAATTCCCCCTAGTTCGTAGGAGCTCGTGCTTGCTTGTCCAATGCTCATGGTTGCACATTTTGCCACATTTATCGGGAGCATCCATTCTATGGACCACTCTGACAATTTGTTGAGGTCCTCTTGCAACGTGGACGTGTCACTGTTGCCCTTCATCTCTCTCCAAATTTTTAAGTCATCTGCGTATAGGATCATAGGGGAGTCGGTGAGCAGAGATAACTCATTGATATACAAAATAAATAGGAGAGGTCCGAGTACCGTGCCTTGTGGCACTCCGCTGCGTACTGCTGTCCAAGAGGAGAGTTCCGAGTTGATCCTAACCCTCTGCCTCCTATCTATGAGGAATTCCCTGAACCAGTTTAGTAAGCTGCCTTTGATACCAAGACTTTCCAACTTCATGAGTAGTCTTTTGTGGGGTAATTTATCAGAGGCTTTGCTGAAGTCTATGAAGACGATGTCAACGGGTCTTCTGTTGTCCCTGGATTTGACTCAGCTTTCTCTTGAAGTGAGAAGATTTGACAGGCATGAGAGGTTCCTTCGGAAGCCATGCTGTGCTCTTGATAATAAGCTTCTATTTTCTAGATATGCCATTATGCTTTCCTTGATGATTCTTTCCAGTGTCTTGATTAAAGTGCTGGTGAGACTGATAGGCCTGTAATTTGAAGGGCTTTGTCTTGGTCGCCTCATAGTTCTGAGCTATATTCTGTCATCAGCTACAATGTTTTCAGGTCTAATTGACAGGGTTTTTATGCCAGGGGAGGGCCATTTGTGACAAAGTAGAAGTTTGGCCATCATCAAGAATTTTTCCGGAGACGATGAATTATTATTGTTTCCTTTAATTCCTAGAGGAACATAGGGCGTCTCCATTGCGTTCGGTTCTCTGCTAGAGTTTTCACTTGGCTGCAAGTCTGTACACACGCTTTCATCTCCTCTTCACATGACGATGAATAATCTAGCCTAATAGCAAGTGAAATATGTGTACACAGAGGCGTTCGAAAAACCCAATACAGTCAACTAGAAACAGCATGAACAGAATATATGAAAAATCAAAACTGAAATTATCCAGTACACACAAACTAAAGTACCACTCGATAATCCAAATTCCTTTATTTAGAATCAAAAGCCCCCAACAAACATTTAGTTTTTGAGGCTGCTTGCATGGATCTACGAGTAAGTAACTTTCTACGGAATGTTTCAGTTTTCGCATTTTTTGCAGTGAAAATCGACTAATGGCATAAGATATGTGTCCAAGCCACTTAGATAGGTAAGAATATTCGCGGACTGTGATTTGGCCAGAAATATTCACATTTATTCCATCAGGCTGCAATCTGCCTAAAAGTGCTAGTCTTGAATCACCTTCTCTTAAAATTGGACATTGAATTGAGTGTTTAACTGAGTTGCTACTCTAGAATTGTCTAGCGTGCAGTTACTTTGCTTACTAACATGTCGGGTGACCACTCAGTTGCGTAAGTTGGGACTTTGACTAGTAATCCTTTTTCAGTGTTCAACCTCCAGTCTTGTGGGCTCAGAGAAATGATTGCTTGTATATCACAATAAGTCTCACTGATATAAAGAAAAAAACAATCGATATCAAAGACCAGTCATTGGAGTTCAGGTACAGTTTGTTTATCACTAAGCAAATATCTGCATGTTCTTTTAGAGCTAATGCTGGCAAAGACAAACAAACTGACTACGAAGTGAAGCTTGATTTTTATGCACCAGTTTGCACAGAAGTATGTTGATGTACTTAAATGTCTATGTCTTCAGGACCCCAAGATTTCCGCATCTGGTCGTGAAGTTGTACTGTGTATCAAAAAGAAAGAACCAGGCTCATGGCCTCGCCTTCTCTCTCAGAAGACTAAATGCGCCTGGCTAAAGACCGATTTCAGCCGCTGGAAAGATGAAGATGACTCCGAACCTGATATGGATGGAAACAATTTCTCTAGTATGCTCTCTCAGATGTCAAATTTCAATGATTATGGTGGCGATGATGGAGTGGATGGAGACCTGGATTCTGATGACGAAGGTTAGTTATCACATATGTATTTCGTCAGTTCGACACCTATCAAACAGCCTAATTGGAAGTATAATGCATCTGTCCTACACGAGGGCATTTAGGGACATTTAAAATGTACCTATTGGATATTGCTATTGCATTTTCCCTCATTACACGTTGAGTAGGTGTGATAATTCACTAGATAATTAGCTCTATATCAACCACATGGTGCTCATCAAATTGAGCCAGTTGGTTCAGTCAGTAGACTACGTGCATAGACTTCTTTATCAGTGACCGAAGTTTGGACAGTCATAGTATGAAAAGCCCACCAGCATGTATGTTTTACCGTTCCGTCTAACACGCACATGGGAGTCCATAACACCCTGCGCAATGCTAGTGGCGCCAGTGTCCTGTTTACTTTGATATCTACGTAGTAGCTCAGTCGCTTCACTTTGAGAGGTTTCATATTACCTACACAGCTAGGCAGTCAGTGTGAGTGTTGGTCTTATGTGTCTCTTGCATTCCATGTTATGTTCAGTCTAGCAGTCTCAATGTATCTGTGTTGTTTAGTTTGACGATCTTATTGAGCTTTCGCGTGGAATGAAGACGATTTGTTTATCTCCAAGCCTAGATTAGTACAGTTTTGGCAGATCTTGTTGAGGATGAGCAACGTGCTCCACTTAACGAAGACTTGTGTCTCTAGAGTAATGACACTCAGACAGCGAGTACATCTAATGGAAACTAATATCCAAACATGTTATTATCAGTAGCCAGGACTGTCGGCTGGTTATAATTGTATGAAACGGCACAAAGCAAGTTCCACCGTGACTTTCGAAGCTTTTTTTGCGGTGACCCTTGATGCACTATTCATCTGATTACCCTGCAAATATGGCTTAATTCCATCTTTATGACACTATTGTGTTTTTAAGGGTATCTTTAACATCAGTAGCATAGTCACTGGACTATTCATTCCCGGTTAACTCTTTTCGTGTTACTTTTCTTCAGATCTCCCTGATCTCGAGGTGCCGAGCACGGATGCTGAAAAACTCGAAAAGAATGGAACTGAAGGAGAAGAAGAAGAGGAGAAGAAACCAGAGATTAAGGCCTAGGAAATCACTTGAGTGAACAGCCCAAATATCACACGACGGTAGTCCGTAAACCGTCTGTACATGAGCATTTTTACAACTCTGCACCATTAACTATGTTCTTATTACAATTCTTAACAGAATAATTCTGCTTTTTATTGCTTTGTCATGGTACATTTGTTCACTGTATTTTCATCATTATATTTCTAGGTTCTCATTAATCATTCACATTCGTGTGTACTTCTTTTCGTAGCAGTAGCCCATATGACATGCAGATAGGGTGTGATATGTTCTGTAGACTTGATCACAAAGCAGGAGCCGTAAAGTTGCCTTTATGACAATTAATCTTGTTTCTGTTAACTCGTACTGCAAGCATTATTGTGTTGTTGATGGCCACTTGTTTCATTTCTACGGTTTACACTGGTGCCTATCACTGTTCTAGCGCTGCCACAGCCTTGGCTGACAGAGTATTACGGAGTAACCATACCTTCGGTTTGTAGTCCTGATCATGACTCATCACTGGGATTCCATTTGGAATTGAGGTCCCATAGGTTTACTAGAAAGATGTGACTATTTCGAGAAGTAGTAAAAGCAGTCGGTCAAGAGGTTGCATTGGGTGTGGTGAACTCAGCGTTAGCTATGATTAGTTGTCGTAAGGAAGTAAGGGGAAAAGTCCTGCTTTCCACGTATCTCCCCCTTCATGTTGAGTGAGTATTCTTTGCTCTTAAGAAGCCAGTCGACTTTTGAAAAATTCCTATCTGGTAGAACTACAGTGGGCCAGCAATTATTTGAAACAGTCAAACAAGAAACGTCCTACTCTATGGTTGTGTCAGTATTTGTCTAGATAAGGTAGTGACTTACTTTTATTTGTATTTACTCTAGCTAAAGGAGCAACTGGCTAAGGTAATCGGCTGCTGGACTTTCATTACCTGCGTAAAAACTACAGGTCTCCTAATCCCTACAAAGTCGGCATAGCACCATTTCACAGTTAGCAAATCATCGATTTTGATAGCATGGTGCGACTGTTTTTTCTCTGGCTGCCAAACGTCTTTTCGCATACAATTTGCCAACACTGGTACTATTGTTGATTTTCTCTCTGAAGCTGTTAGACTCGACGTATGGGTAGCATAGACAGACGTATACCATATAAAAGGAAGGTCGCTATAAATGTAGAGTTAGGGCATACGCGTCGATTAATAATCAGTCTACCAACTAGAGAGAAATCACCCACTTGCCTGCTCATTAGCAACCACTTATCCAGGTGAAACAATTTTCAAGTTGGTAAGTGTTTGGGATTCCCGTCTTTCTATGTAAGCTGACCTATATATGGCAATAAAAAAGGGTCTGAGTTGATGAGTATATCACTAAACAACATTGCGGTTGGTGACTAGGTTAATTTTCAATTCCGACTGGGATGGTTACTGAAGTATAACTGCCTCATATTCAGTTATATGTTAGAGGGTGATGAAGGGCAATCTCTAATGTTAGGTCGCATACTAAAGATATCGGTGATACAGGCAGCAAATGTCTGTAGTATCGTTAAACTTGGGGGAATTTTGAGTGACTGCACTTGATTCTTAATAAGAATGGAGACAATTTATGACGGTTAGAGGAGCTTGTTTACAGAATAATTAAGTTTATTTAGTATCATGTAATGAATATGGGGTGAATTATTTATACCGGGATTAGTTAGATTAATAAAATACAAACACTTGAAGAAAGTGGGACTCATGAATCTTGTTAAGATGAAGAAACTGGTATGTGTCTCATCTGTGGAACTACGCAATAGGATAGGACAAGGTGACATTCGTAAAATGTGTAATTTAACGGAGTGGATTAGATGATTGGTAACTGAGAGCTTATAAATTGAATCATTAGGGAGTACATGCAACAAGAATGACTCAGCCCCATATGACATGTGTGAAGAACGGCTAGAACTAAAATAACCGAGTTTCGGAATTGTGTAGTTACTACTGATGTGATTATGAACAGAAGGTGGCGTTGGAACTGTCATCCAGAGAATAATATTGCCTCAGTATTCGATCTATATAATATAAGCCAATTAACAGAAAATTACATACGTCCACACTGTTGAAGTTATGCCTATACTGTCTGTTTTCAACATAGAACTTTGCACCGATGTGCAGCAGTTCAAGTTGCCACACTCCATGTAGCACACAAAGCAAGAGAAGAAATGCATAATAGAGACACTAGACAGGGATATGAGACAGTAATAACGAAGAACAATATAGTATCATAAGTCACAAGGAGTGGTTGCATCTGCGCCATTGACAACGATTTTGAGCCATATCACCGATTGTTTCCAGCTATCATTGGCTTTTACCGTCCCGACGACCCCAACCAGGAAGTCTACATCTTCCTATGTGTCTAGCTTAAACTAACTGTTGTGGATTTCATTGACTGATGAAGCCATGTTTTGGTTTGACCACCACTGGCTAACTCTTTGTCAGCTAACATTGCCAATCGAGGAAGGCATGCGTAACACATGTCCTAACCATCTCAATCGATGTAGCTTCACAGCCTCGTCGATTGATTTCCCCTCCTTACCCATCCCTCGACCGAAACCTAACCTCAATATTGCTCACCCTGTTATACCATCTAACACGGGAGATAGAACGCAGACACCTGTGATCAAAGACATCTAGCCTTTTCATGTCTTCCACTCTCAATAGCCAGGTCTCACAGCCATAAAGGAGGATGTATAGGACTGCTGAGCGGTACACATGCCCTCTGGTCGACAGCCCACCGGATATCACGTCTACGCCAGAGACGGTGTAAACTGGTATATGCGAACCGAGCCTTCTGTATTCGAGCTGAGATTTAGTCCAGTGATCAATCCGTTGTGGCTGGCTGATGCAACTTCCCAAATAAGTGAATCGGTCAACGTGCTCTACCACTTCACTCCCTATTTCTAAGCTAGGAGTCAATGTAGTCCAGTCCTGTAACATCGCCTTACATTTGGCGGCTCTGTGCATATACAGAATGAGTTCAAGCCTAGTCACTTTAGTGGTTTTCAACAGTCTAATTATACTTCCGAATACATGATCCTTCAGTAGACTACCTGAACACTCACACGAAGATGGGAGGCTTGTTTCTGAATAGTATATTTATCCTTTGAAGTTTATTTGTTTTCCACAATTATATGGAGCGATAGAACTGTTAGTGAGACATGCTTCAATCGGTCTAAGAAAACATCATAGAATATATCTGCTCCTTCCTATAAATAATTAAACGTTACATCATGTTCCGATTGAAACATCGGAGAAGGGGTGGGGGAGCTTCAAGCTTTGAAATTTTCAGCAGCGGTAGTATTCATTTCTTTGTACAGGATGCAATCGCTAGCCTCATGTTCAAGCTAGCCCACACTTATGGGCTAATAAACTAGACGAGGTTTCCAGGAGTACGTTGGCCGACAATCAAAACTCAGATATCCGGCATTACTGGCTAGCTGTCTACCATTGAACCACTGGTATACTCTAGTACCTACTTAGTTTGTGTAGCTTCATATTATGTAGGAATATACCTTACAAAGTAATACCCTTTAAAAAACTTCATGCAATTCTTCCCATTAATAAACTTGAACAAAGCAAGAACAACTATTGTACCAGGATAATATGAGCTCATCTTTTATTATTTCGAGGATTCTTCTCAACTGGTTACAACCTGAACGATGAAAAATATGAATTACATTACATTAAAGATTTGAACATAATTTTCCACGATCACAAGGAGTAATTGGTAGGAAGTAAAAGTAACATTAGTCCGGAATGATTTAACTAGTTACAAACAACTGACTATTTATAGAATAATTCAAATGAATTGTGATCAATATTTGACAGTTTATAAATATTTATAGAATAATTAGGCAATTAGGCTTGGAAACAAAAACAAACAAGCTGTTGTATATATTTTTTCACCAAGGCAGTGCAAGATTCACCACCGTCTCTTTCTGAGTACATAGATTTGGTTTAAGTCGTCTGATAGCAATTGCTTCAGCAAAGCGTAGCAAGTTAGGTTTCTTTTGCTTGTTGATTATTTTGAATGACTTCAAGTTGTCTACATTATGACCAGTGTCTAATAGATGACGCGCAATTGCACTGGTCATAATGTAGACAACTTGAAGTCATTCAAAATAATCAACAAGCAAAAGAAACCTAACTTGCTACGCTTTGCTGAAGCAATTGCTATCAGACGACTTAAACCAAATCTATGTACTCAGAAAGAGACGGTGGTGAATCTTGCACTGCCTTGGTGAAAAAATATATACAACAGCTTGTTTGTTTTTGTTTCCAAGCCTAATTGCCTAATTATTCTATAAATATTTATAAACTGTCAAATATTGATCACAATTCATTTGAATTATTCTATAAATAGTCAGTTGTTTGTAACTAGTTAAGTCATTCCGGACTAATGTTACTTTTACTTCCCACCAATTACTCCTTGTGATCGTGGAAAATTATGTTCAAATCTTTAATGTAATGTAATTCATATTTTTCATCGTTCAGGTTGTAACCAGTTGAGAAGAATCCTCGAAATAATAAAAGATGAGCTCATATTATCCTGGTACAATAGTTGTTCTTGCTTTGTTCAAGTTTAATACCCTTTAATTAGAATAATTAGGGTAAAGTTGATTTTCTTGAGTAAGGCTTATTCAACTTATCTGGTTATAATACCGTTCCGCTATGGAGTCTAAGAATGTGTTAGGCAACCAAAATAGTGTCGAAACCAGTTTGGATTTATATTGGCTAATACTAAACTTTAAAAAATAGAGAAAATTCTAATTTTCAAACATTTAAAAGACGAAAAAGATTGTGTAAATAATAATGTCTTCGATAACTTCCTCATTTTGCTGACTACACTTAGCGTACAATAAAGGCATATCCATCATAGAATTTCTGAACATCATACTGTGTCGTCAAGTTCTGTTCTAGCTCACCTTATAAATTACTGAAGACAAAGTTGATGTTAACAATGCATTTAAAGTTATCTCTCGTATTCCTAAGGTTAATTTTAATACTGTCTTAAGAGTTCATCTTTTGTGTGTGTCGGTGGCTCAGTGGTAGAATGCTTGCAGGGGATCAATCCCCCACCAACGCACTCCTTTACCTGGCTAAGCCAGTAATAAGACTGGTAAAAAGGGAAGGTTAGGCATGAGGCTAACAACCCCAATCCCGTAAAACACCCCTGCTACTGAAACTTCAAGCCTCTAGCTTGAAGCCCTATGTTCCACTAGGAATTAAGGGAGACAATAATAATAAATAATTATTATTATCTTGAGTTCTGAGTGGAAAATAACAGCTTCAACAGCCCATCTCCATTTCACCCTATTTTCTGCAGTCTTTTTCAGCCAGTTCCACAATTGCTGTTTCATCCTGGTCTGGGAATCATCGGCAGTACGCACCCACTGGGATTCGAAACCAGGACCCTGGTTTTCAGTGGTTCTCTAACTGATATCAATCCGTGATCAGCTCGTAAAAACATAACAAACCCTTACAAACCATACTATAGAAAATTAATCTGATGCTCGCTAGTGACTTGCTACAGGATGGAGTTTCCTGGAGTTCTAGTGAGAAGTCGTGACCAGTGAGGTCCAATTAGATGTCACGTGTGTGGATGGATGTCCCACCAACGACAATGGTTGGGGTAGCGCTAAATCACGAATTGGTAGAAGTTAGAATTCATGAGCCATTGAATCGGGTCCCAGTGGCTGAATGGTATACGAGCTTGCCTTGTAACCAGAAGGTCCTGGGTTCGAATCCCAGTGGGTGCGTACTGCCGATGAGTTCCACAATTGCCTATAAGCTTTGATCTCACCCTCCTCACACGATCTCCTCCATGTTACTCTCTGACCCACGCCGAACTCATCGTTTCCCATTCGGATTTCACTCTTAATGTCACTCAACAGTCAACCCAGTGCCTCAGTCCAATCCATCTCCATTTTTTTCTACATACTTGTTAATTGTTCCGTTCCCAGAGTTTCTTGTTGCTAATTCTTTCTATCTGTACTGCCTGAAGTTGAAACGATGGCGTCGAGGCAATGGATAACACCAGCAACGGACAGCGTATATACACTAAGCTTCATAAGATCAGGTGAATTGGCAAATGTATCTGGAAATGATAAAATGCTAAAGATTATCTTCCTAAGTGTTAGACGAACATTGGCCAACAAGAGAAAACCAATTAATAGTGTTCTCTGAGCTGGTTGGTTTAGTTGCGGAGCTTTCGTCGTCCTTCTGGACAACATCTTCAGCGCAATATTTAGCGTAAAGTGAAATGATTTAAATTTCTTCATGAGTGATATAATTGCGTCTCCTGGTAACCATCTTTACATATGTATTGACCATTTCTATTGACTTGGATTTTAAACTTTCTGGTCACCTGATTTACTTTTTATTAGTTGGTATATTTCGTCTATATTAACGTGTTTGTTAATTGCATTTTCGTTTGAGTACCAGGCTTCTAGGAATTCCCTGGCACTTTTGGTGTTTCCTCTGTCTAAGATTTTGACATTATCCCAATCAAATTGATGTCCATAATTGTCTATATGCATTGATACTAAAGAATACATATCGTGTCTTTTCACGGCTGATTTGTGTTCTTGGATTCTGATTCGAAGGGGACGCCCACTTTGGCCGATGTAATGCCTGTTACAGTTCATACAATTTATTTTGTAAATGGTATTAATTTTATCTCCTTTTTCTGTTGGATCTTTCGGTTTGCATAATATCGAATTAAGCGATTTGACTGGCTTGTGTGCTATATCTATATCAAACGGTTTCAGTATTCTAGCTGTTATTTCAGAGATATTTTTCATGTATGGTAGGATGAATTTTCTTGTGGTCTTTGATGATGGTTCCTTGTTGGTGTTTTGATTCGACTTTAAACACTTTTTGATGAAATTTTGTGGATAACCATTCTTTTTGAAGACCGTTTGTAGGTACTTTTCTTCTATTCTTTTCAACTCTGGAGTGCTACAATGTGTTTGAACTCTTTTAAACAATGTCTGCACACAGTTTCGTTTGTGAGTAACTGGATTATTGCTAGTATAGTTGAGTATTTGATCTGTGTGCTTTGATTTTCTATATGCTTGTGTTTCTAAATTTCCTGTGTTGGTTCTCCTGATTAAGACATCTAAAAATGGGATTTTGTTATCTAATTCTTCTTCTCTTGTGAATTTGATGTCTTCAAATATGTTGTTTATTAATTTATGGGTATATTCTAAATCATTTCTCTTAATTATTACAAATGTATCATCAACGTAACGTACCCAGATTTTCGGTTTAATTATAGGTAGAGCTATTAATTCTAATCTTTGCATAACGGCTTCAGCTATTAATCCTGATATGGGCGATCCCATTGGTGTTCCTTTTATTTGTTTATATATTTGAGTATTGAATTGGAAGTATGTTGTAAGGCATAATTTTATGAGTTCTATCCAAGTTGAATATTGCGTTTTTATGTTTTCGTCACTATAGAGTAATTGTTGCATAGTTTCTGTTGCTAGTTTTGGACTAATTGAAGTATATAATGCTGTGACATCAAAGGACTCAGTATTGATCCCAAAAAGAATCGATATCCTTCTGCTTACAGTATCATCAAAAAGAGATCTCACCGTACAACCATTTCAAAACTTTCTTTTTCTTTGTACTACCCTAAACTTCTTTGGAATGATCTCTTAACCGAGGTATTTCGGTAACTAAATACACACAAAAAAATTGGATCAATAAGAAAATCGGTTCACTAGAGTAGGAAATATTTGAAAACCTCGAACTTCTGGCTATTTTCTATAGTTTGGTTTGTAAGGTTAGTTATGTTTTACGAGTTGATCACGGACTGATATCAGTTAGAGAACCATTGAAAACCAGGGAGTACTGGACAGCTGCTGTTTCATCCTACTTTGGGAATCATCGGCAGTACGCACCCACTGGGATTTTGATCGGTCCCAGTGGCTGAATGGTATACGAGCTTGCCTTGTAACCGGAAGGTTCTGGCTATTGTTCTGCCGACTATTTGAAATTCACTTGTAATGCTTATCATCTCCAACAACCCGCATCCACCCCCACACCGGGAATATAAGGACTCGTAGTGGAGGAAAAAAATAAATGATTAATCTTATTGTCTACTCAATCTTCATCACAGATTCTTCAACAGAACTCTATTGAATAGTTTCATGAATAATCGATTTTTTTACTTTTTGATGTTGGTTGTGCTTTTTTTCTCTAGGACTGGGTAATTTAACTGCGGAGTTTTCATTACCTTCCTAGACAACATCTTCAGTGCAGAGTTCTTCATGAATTCTCTGTGAATTATGTAACTAAGTGGGCGAACTATTGTAGTTGAAGAGGAGACGATTTTGGGCAAATTCTGGTTAAACAATGATCAGAATGTTAAAAATTTTTGATCAAATAATGCTCAAAATTATGTCACATAACCAAAATTCGCCTACTTTTTCTTACTATTGATTGAGCTGATTATTGACCCACTTTCTACTATTTTTGTCCAATTGCGAGTGTCTTTCTTGAATAACCTTGGTTGCCATTAGTATACTGTAGTACAATGTTCCAATGTTTTAAAACTTTGTTTTAATGTGTTCAATATACGAACTGGCTCCAAGGCCATATTGCACTTTTCCGTTGTGCTATGGTCCTAGTGACGCTCACTCAAACAAGGAGTATTCATAAGAAGAAGACGTAAAGAGTGAAGAAAATTTTCCTTTCGACGATTCATTTTCAAAAGCCTATGTACAATCCCATTTATATTTAACAAGGAATTCATAAGACTAATCAATCAGATACTGGTAAAATTTGTCCTCGAGAATGTATTACATAATGTAAGGTGTAATCTAGAAGGTGATAACTAATTGGAAATTAGAAATAGGGGACAGAAGTTGGTATGACGTAATAAGGGTGATAAAATAACTCATCAATATAATTTTTTAGAATGGACAAGAACTAGTGGAATGACGACAAAGTGTTTTTAAAAATTCTGTATGAAAACGCAATGTTATTAATAAACAGTAGTAGAGTGATGATAAGTCATAATAGATTCGTAGATACAGTGCTTCTATACGGATCAGAGACTTGGCGCCGCGCCGCGGCACGAAGGGCACTTCGAATAAACTAAAGACTTTCATCAACAGCTGTCTTCACTCAATACTACTCAAGATCAGATGGCCGGCCAGAAAAGATCAGCAACAGGGATCTCTGGCAATGAGCGAACCAACCAACTGTGCAACAAATATGCAGGAAGAAATTGAGGTGGATTGGCCATACTCTGAGAAAACCATCACATCACAAGACAGGCCCTCGAGTGGAACCCGAATGGGAAGTGGCGAGTTGGTCGTCTAAGGGTGACATGGAGGAGGTCATGTGAAGAGGAGATGAAAGCATGTGGGCAGACGTGGAGCCAGGTAAAAACGTTGGCACAGAACTGAACGCGATGGAGACGTGCTGCTGAAGCCTTATGTTCCTCTAAGAACTAAAAGAAACAATAATAATGCAATAATAGAAGAGTGATAATAAAAAGAAGGATGATGAGAATAATAATGAAAACAATTATAGTGAACTTACATAATAAAAGGAAGCGAGATTATAGTAAGAACATTACTCTGACCACAATAGGGCGATGGAATGTATGTGGTGCTTTTGAATGTTTTAGATCCCAAACAGCCAATGATTCAGCCATGTATAGACGGCGTATTCGAAGTCCTTTCATACGATATTGACGAACTCTGTGAAGCATTCATGCGGCGGTGCTCGATTTCCAGAGTTGACAACTTAGGTGTTCTAGGATAGAACTGCTAGTATTCTTCTTTTCTCCTCTGGCTAGCCAGGCTGGACAATGTTTCAGAATACGTTTCTGGACTTGATGTTGCGTACGGCCGATATACTTTGCTCCATACGAACAAGTAAACTGGCAGATACGCACTGAGATGGCCAGAAGCGGTATCTTGTCCTTAACGTTTGACTGGATTAATTGTCTACTGGAGAATGTGATGCGTAAGGTGGCTGTTTAAAATGTCTTCTTCAAGTATTTAGAAAGGCGGTTTCTAAGTATATTCATTAGTCATTTTTTCACATTTATTACGTCATCCCAACTTCTGTCCCCTATTTCTAATTTCCAATTAGTCATCCCCTTCTAGACTACACCTTACATTGTGTAATACATTCTCGAGGACAAATTTTACCAAAATCTGATTGAATGGTCTTATGAATTCCTTGTTAAATATAAATGCCGGAATATACACATTTAATCATAGGAAATAATAAAAAGACAGTTGCAGCGAAGAAAATTTTCTTTTCAACTAAGTCATCAACTAGCCTGTACATACGTGTATTTATAATAAATGGGTGGGAAAGTTCCAGAATAATCTCCCTTCAAGGGTCAAATTAATAAAATTATAATTAGGAATTAAAATGCTATTGCACAGCTTTCGAGAACGAATCATCGAAAAGTACATTTTCTTCACTGTTTACATCTTTTTCTTATGACTCAATATGAGAATATTCCATTCATTAATGAATTCCAAGAATTGTTCAACATATGCCATATTGGTTGGAGGATTTCATCATGAGCTGATATCAATTAGAGTACTGGACAGCTTTTCCCCCATCCTCATTTGGGACTCTTCAGGGTTCGAACCCAGGACCTTATGTTTACAAGACCAGCTAGGTTGTAGAGCATTAAGCCATTGGGACCCGATCCAATGAATTCCAACTTCTGCCAATTCATGACATAGCGTGACCACTTATCAATGTCTTCCTCGATGAGTTACTGTTTCACCCCCGACCTGCTGCACCCTGCTGATCACTGCCTGAATAGGGATAGTCGCTAGTGAGCACCAATCGAACGGAAAATCCCTACAAAACCAATACTTGAAAATATGTCATATTATCACTACCAGTTTAACTTAATTACCTAACAAGGTTATTCAAAGTAATCAATAAATATAACCACATCATTGGTAATTTGATTCCTCCATATCTTTATTCATTTATCATGGTATCTAATGTAAACATTAAAATAAAAATGGATATCTTGACTAATTAACCGATAATTCATCGCTTTTTTTCTGAATTAATTTGACCCTTGACCTTTATAGTATGCCATAATAAGAGATTGACTATGCTAACTAACATTAGGAATTTATTTATACATCATTCTGAATAATGTGTTCAGTTTGCTGACAATGCTAGACGTATTATATTTCAATCAATAATAATTGCGCAAATATTAAACTTTTCGAATGTTGGTTTTCCATGGTCATTTTGATCACAAGTTAAGATCATTTAGCAATTTAAAGCGATTAATTCCCTTTATGAATTTCGACAAAACAATAAGAAGAAGCAGTTTTCAATTATTGGTTTTGTAGGGAGTTTTGTTTGATTAGTTGCGGGATTTCATCATGAGCTGACATCAGTTAGAAAACCAACAAGGAGTACTGGACAGCCAGCTGTTTCTTCAGCCTACTTTGGGACTCTTCATCGGTATGCACCCAGGACCTTCTGGTTACAAGGTGAGCTAGCTCTTAGACCATTAAGCCACTGGGACCCGATCCAATGGCCAGCGCATGAATTCTAACTTCTACCAATTCATGACATAGCGCGACCACTTCACTCAATGTCTTCTTCGATGAGTTACTGCCTCACCTTCAACCTGCTGCACCCTACTGATCACGGCTTCCCACTAGAACCCCAGGTTAACTGCCTGAATAGGGCCAGTCTCTAGTGAGCATCAGATCTGAAACTTGTAATGTGTATTTGTGCAACCCATTTCGGACATTCTGATCACATACATACTTGTGAGAGCATGAATTATTATAATACAGGTCAAATTGTGTACGGGTCAAGGTCACGAGTAAAGCGTAAGGGGATGACATAACGGTATGGGTAAGAAAATAGAATGAAGAGGGTGAAAATATCACTAAGTAAATTGAACCTTGGTTCTAAATTGGATTACCAAGGCAGATTTAAAGTAATAACAAATAATTTATGGCCAATGCTTCAACGAATTTAAGTATGTGACCCAACCTTGTTTTTGACGGGGCGCATTTCTGCCAGATCGATGGTTTTGCTATGGGAAGCCACTTAGGTCCATTGTTAGCTGATGTATACATGTCGTATGTTGAGAACTTAGCTGAGGGCATAATTGGAAAAGTTTATTTTTATAAGAGATATGTGAATGACATAAAAGTCATTTGTGATAAACCGACAGATGCCATAGAAATCCTTAACTAAATCAACATGGTTCGAAACAGTTTTTTTATTCCTTCACGTTCCCCAGTGGAACATAGGGCTTCAAGCTAGTGGCTTGAAGTTTCTGTAGCAGTGTTTATTTTTACAGGATGGGGTTGCTAGCCTCATGCCCAACCTTCCCTCTTTACCAGTCTTATTACTGGCTTAGCAAGGTAAAGGAGTGCGCCGGCCGGGGATCGAACCCCGTACCATGTGCATGGTTGGCGAGCGTCCTAACCACTATGCCACCGACGCACGGTACAAAGCAGTATACTGCCAAAATACGTTAAAGAGAATAATGATTGCTTAACATTTTTAGATGTACTCATAACCGCCGACAAGATGGGTCAACAAAACGATCTATCTACAAACTGTCCATACGGAGGGTTTCTTTCCACTAGAGTATAAAAGGGAATTGGTTAAGTGCTTGTTCAGAAGCATTCAGCATTTATATACAGTCGACGGCATTAAAGAAGAAACACAATACCTCACTGAAATAGTATTAGCTGACTACTATCCGTTGAAATTCATTAAGCATTACAGAAGTTTCGACCAAAGAGCTCTACCGATCTAGTCGGCTCCTAAAAAGGATGTTTATGTATCCTTGCCGTTCAGGGGTGATCAACAAAGTCTGATCACCAAACAGACACTCAAGGCGACAATTAATAGAACTGACTATGCAGCCAAACTTATCTTCATAGAGAAAACGAGATCTATGCTGTCCTGTAAACCCTCACATCACCCGAACGACAGTGTCACATCCCACTGTGTTTACCACTTTACATGTATGTGTGGATACACGTACATAGGGAGGATCCATCGGTCCCTTCAGGTTAGGGCTTCAGAACATACTCCAAAGTGGCTGCAACAACAAATAAAATCACCGTATACAATTGATCCGGGAAATAGATGTCCAACATCATCTATAACGAAGCACATCATAGAGACGGGTCACAAGGTTGATTTCAATAATGCCTTTAAACTCATTTAGAGAATCATTTAAAAACTAGACAGTACTGGTCAGCAGTTTCTTCCCAGTTATGGACTCTTCAGTCAGTAGTACGCAACTGTGACCGTAGCAGCAATAGCACTCAGGGCCTTCAAGTTACGAAGCCTACCCGATGAGACGGAACAGGGACAGATACTTCCCCAGTGAGTGGATAGATAACGGTTTACTGTCGTAATCTGAAGATCTTAGGTACAATGCCCGGTATGGTGATGAGTGTTAACTAATAAAGAGTCCCAAATTAGAGCGAAACAGCTGTCCAGTACTCACAGCTTTTCAATGCTTCTCTAAGTGCTGATCTAATCCGGATTGTAAGATTGTTGTGTTTACTCCGTCAGATAAAGAAAAATTCAAAAAAACCTTTGTTGATCTATTTCTCTTTGTAAACTAGATGAAATCAGCTCTATAAAGACAGACTAATGAATTCATCACTCGATATTCACAATTGTGTGTGTGTGTGTGTGTATTTTAAAACAGAACACAAAAACTAGTGATCAATAAAAAATATTGATTAAATATCTATTTATGGAAATAGTAAAGCTAAGAAGTAGTATGTGTATATTCTATTAAAATTATTACTTATATATACTACTTCTAAGGATATTTAGAAGTAGTATATGGCGCAGTATATTTTAGAGAATTGATAACAGTTGAAAGATGCATGATGAAAAATTCTAACAAAAGAAACAATCAAGATCTACAGATAACGTGGAAAACACGAACGTGCATCATGCATCGTCTATTCACTTCCCTTGTGTTCACAGAGTGGAACATAGGGTTTCAAAATTTAAGCTGTAGAGTTTTATTAGTGCTTGTGTTTTTACGGACTGAGGTTCATAATAATAAAGAAAGGAAGATGAAATTCGCAGTATAAAATGATATCGTCATTCTATTTCAAAGGTCCTCATCAGCTGCACATCACTACTTGAAATTACAATGGTTATATAGGTGATAATAACATAATTTAATGTTTAAGTGGTAGTAGAGAAGAAATACTATAAAACTGACACATCTAAGAAACTTGTGCCTGAAAGGAAGCAGATATACTCAGAGTGCAATTACCAGACATATTGTTGATACTGGTCATCTCGTAGAGATTTCTAAGTCCTTCAAAATATTAAATAGACAAAGGACAGCAAATTTACTACGATTTGCCGAAGCGATCGCAATCAAACGATTCAAACCAAACAGACTTATGCATACAGAAAGAGAGTGTGATTAATCTCTCACTATCTTGGGTAACTGAATTTTGATTTTGATTACATTAATTAGTCATCTAATTCAGTGATCTCAACTCACTGAGAAAATCTCAACCTTATTGCTATGTGAACCTACAAGCTAACACTGTTTGAACAAAGCAACAACTACAGATTTAGCAGAATAAAATGGTACCATATTTTATTTCGTCGCCTTCTCCTCAGCTGCTTACAGGGCAAAAACATTATTAAATGTATCTAAATATATCTTGCACAGAAATCAATCGATCAATATACACATACACTAATAATATATACATATATATATATATATATTCAACATTGAACACAATTCCGAGCAATAATAATCATACAAAATGAAAACTTTTCAGTATCTCGCATTCAGATGAAAAATATCCAGTTACCAGGGCAAAAAAAGACTGATAACCGCTTCTTTCTGAACGCACAAATCAGGTTTTAGGCGCTTGATGGAAAAGGCTTCAGCAAACTTAAGGAGCATTGAACTCTTTTGCTTATTAATAATTTTGAACGACTTTTCGACGTCCACCTCATGACCCGTGTCAAGAAGATGCCTGGCGATGGCACTGCTTAAAGCATTTGTTCCTTTTACACGTAAGCTTTTTGGTACATGTTCAGAAAATCGTAGATATGCTCTTCTTTCTGTTCTTCCAATGTAACTGCTCCTGCAGATACATGTAAATTTGTATATACAGTTGGAGTTCACATGAAAAGGATATCTATCGATTTTTGATTGCACCAGAGAGCAAGTTGTTCGATAGACGGGAACGAGCTTAGCTGCAGGATAGGCTATGGCTAGTGATGTACTCAGCCTTCTGTTGATCATCGCTGCAATGTTTTCGCCTTTATAATCAAGCTCAAAGTAGATTGGCTTTTTTCTTACTGGGATTTGTTTTTCATTTGCGACTGCAGATCTTCCATACTTGTTTATGAACCTTTGAGGGTACCCATTGCTCTTCAAAGTCTTTTCAAGAAACTCAAATTCTTCTTCTAGTATCTCTATAGAGCATATTCTTCTCGCTCTATAGTACAGAGTCTTGGCCAGTCCTCGTTTATAGCTATTTGGACAAAAGCTATTAAAATGTAAGTATTGTCCTTTCCATGTGGACTTACGATAAATTGACTTTTGAAGACTACCGTCTTCTAGGCGTTCCATTGCGATGTCTAACACTGTTTGTTAATTTTGGAAGAGTATAAATTGATGATGAAAACTTAAACTAAGAACTGTAATGCTTACATTTTGGATGCGTCAATTTTATAGTATTTCTTCTCTACTACCACTTAAACATTAAAGTATGTTATTATCATCCATATATAACCATTGTAATTTCAAGTAGTCTACAGCAGCTGATGAGAACCTGTGAAATAGAATGACGATATCATTTTATACTGCAAATTTTGTCTTCCTTTCTTTATCGAAATTTACCAAGGGAACCAAACGTATGAAATAATAGCTTTATTCCAAACAGTATTTTCGATACAAATATGGAAATTTCAGCATATAGTACAGTATTGCATCTAATATTCTCATTACACGGGTAATAATTAAAACGGGGCATTTACATTAATAATATTGTTACGTCATAATATGAATATAAAATTAAAAATTAAGTGAAAATATTAATAACAGTGTAACAATGAGGAAAAAATGCGACCGTTTACATAGAATTCTGTGGGAAGTTGGTCATGTGATGCCTTGCATACTTTTCGCATCACATAAAATGTGTCCCAGCCAATTAAAGTACTGTTGGGTTTTTGTACTTAGTTGTCTGAGCATATAGTCTTCTATAGTTACTTCTAGTTCTGTCTACCTGATGAGATGCAGCAAGGAGAGAGTTGTGTGTGTGTGGAGAGGATACTCAGAGTGCGACAAGATAACATTCGCCAGTTGCTTTCATCAGTTCAAGGTGGTTTAGCAACGACCCACCGCCCTACCGACAGCTTTAAGTGTCCTTCACAACGTAGCAAAGTCTTTCTCAAGTAGCTCAGGAAAGATTAAGGATGAGCAGTAAAGCAGAATACAAGAATTAACAAACTGTATAAGTAGAGACTGAGTGATACCAGATAATCTTAACTGCCTTACGTCGTACGTTAAACCAAATATCTTTCTAGAAACTAGCATGATGTGGAAGGACCAGGAAAGATCAGAGGAAATACACAGTCCAAGGTATTTAACATTCAGTTTGGTTTCAACTTCAGTGCCATCTCTGATAGTGGAACCATGTGAAATAACCAATTTATGTAAGTAGCGTTTATGTTTAAAAGTGAAATTAACAATCTGACATTTGGAGGGATTTAGCTCAAGGACATTTTCAAAAGAATGGATACTGAACAAGGAATACTCTTTCCGATAACTTCATCATCAGGTTCTACAATTATATATACATTATAGTGAGTGAATTAGTGTTCTTAACAACATTAATTTGTTTAAATAACATCGAATCAATAATATTGATAGATTATAGTTCAATAGCATCAACACAACAATACACTGAATATCAGAAAAATTAGGAAAGATAATAATACAAATTCATGAATTTATAGTCTCCACTGAAGGCCGGCCAGGGCAGTGGAAGTGACTGGAATTTGCTTCTTCTACACACAAAGCACTGGTTGTTTCAGGCGAATAGCGACAGCATCTACTGTTTGGAGTATTCGATACCTGGATGCTTTTGACAATTTATTTGGCACCCGGTAGATGATAGAGAAGGATTCTTCAACTCTGGCTTTGTGGCCGGTTTGTACCAGATGGTCCAATATCGAACTGTTGATGATGGTTTTCACTACACCTTTACTTAGCCATACTGGGAGATGTTTTCGAGCACGAAAAATCAAGTTCCTAGAGCAACGGCCGATATAACTCGCTCCACAAGCGCAGTTGAATTGGTAGATACAATTAGAAGTGGCCAGCTAGTCTAGGTACTTCATCTTTCAGTCGAGGAATCACCATCGTTCGTGTAGAGAATAATACGTGTAGTTCGCCAGCATTAAAAGTTCTTTGAACTGATTTTCTTAATTTCTTCGTAATTATTTCACTTAGTATATCTCCCTTGAATTGCAGTCGTATATAAAGAGGCTTCTTGTTTATGGATAGTGACAATGACCACTGACTAATTTCTATTAAAAAGTTATTCTCGGTTTATTATAGGCTAGGTGAGTTTTAGGAATGCATCGATCGAGAAGTGAAGCTGAACCAGGTGTATGGTTGGATCTACTGTGCACCGAAATTTTGTAATTTCAAGTTGACATGAATCATAAGATCACGTATAAAGGTAAAGAAGGGAAATGCAATGAATCTACAATAAAAAGAAATATGCGTAAGAAATCATAATTACACGAAGAATACAAGGGTATTTAATCAATCTAGAAGATCACAAAGATTGAATTTGTATATACACCAATGAGAAGAATTTTAAGCCATTTCACAAACTATCTCTAACTGTGGGTTCTTAGCATCCCGATGATCCAAGACAGACAGTATGCACCTCCCTAAGCGACTCAAACCACCATGGCTTGCAGTGCCCAAGTCTTTATCACCCTCATTCAACACTGGCTATATGACAGTGCTGTGTGTCAGGTGATCCACAACGGAAAACTCAGCGAGGCGTTCAATGTGAATACAGGAGTAAGACAGGCTACCTGTCTATTATCACCGATGATATTCTAAATTGTGGTGGACTGGATTATGCGTCAGACTGTTGGGGGCGAGGAGACAGGAATACGCTGGACGACAGATAAGAAGACTCTAGAAGATCTGGATTTCACAGGTGATATATGTCTAATGTCACACAAAATCGAAGACTTACAGGCGAAAACCAACAAACTGGCTGAAGAGGTTAGCAGAGAAGACAGGACTGCAGGTGACCACGGAGAAGACGGAGGTGATGAAGATAGCCAACCACCACCAACAACAACCAGCACCAATCACCATCAACGGGAGAGGTTTAACAGAGGTTACCTCCTTCACTTATCTAGGAAGCATCGTATCAACCATAGGCGGAACGGCTGAAGATGTCAAATCCACTCAGGATCGGAAAGTTAAGATACGCCTTCATCAACCTGAAACCAGTTTGAAAATCTTCTACACTGTGCAGTATAAAGAACAAGATTCAGATTTCCAACACAAATGTTAGATCAGTCAGTTCTTCTATACTGGTCAGAAACTTGCACCGTGTTTCATGAAGAGGATTTCCAACAAGTTATAGGCCTTTATGAACAGCTACCTTCGCTCCATACTGAAGAACAAATGTCCGGCAATGAACAAACCAACCAAGAACCTATTGCTCAACAAATATGTAGGAGAAAATGGAGATGGATCGGGCATACGCCACTGAGGAGGCCGTCGAATGACATCGCGCACAATGCAGGCCATCACTCGAGTGGGATCCAAATTGGAAGTGACCAGTGGGCCGTTAGTGAGAGGGTGACATGGAGGAGATCGTTTGGGGAGGAGAAGATGAGATTGTGGACAATCGTGGAAGTACGTCAGAAAATAGAAGAAAGTGGAAATGTGTTGTTGAAGCCCTATGTTCCACTTGGAACCCAAGGGAACAATAATAATAAGCGACTCAAATCAGAAGTCGGAGACTTTGTGGACTGGTTCTAATTTTGGTCTGACCACTACCAGTTCTTCTCTGTCCTAATTCCACATTACTCATCGACGAAGGCGAGGGTCAGATATGTGTAACATTTGTCCTACTAATCTCAATCGATACACTCATCCTTATTGCCCAACATTTTACACCTAGTCTCATCATTACTAATCACATCGCACAAATTAACACTGGGAATTCAACACAGACACCTACGGTCAAAGACGACTAACATGTTCATATCTTCCACATTCAACAACCACATCTGATAGACATAAAAAAGGATGGAGTGAACAGCCGCATACTAAATTCATCCTTCGATATAAAGACACATCATATCGGGACCAAATATGACACCTTTTGGCAAATGTCAAACAAGCTTTGGGTATCTGTGCTGAGATTTTTTTCAGCCATCAGTCAGCTAGGCTGATACAATTTTTAAAATTAACTGAAGTGGTCATCATATCCAGCCGCTTCACCCGCTATGCTTAAACCAGAAGTCGGTATCTACCAGTTCTGAAGCATTGTCTTACATCTGACAAGGGCAAATTACATGTTTGGAAGACTCTGCGTTTTACCGAAGCTTCCACCATTGGCAGTCAACACCTCCCTACCTTGATCAAACCAACATTCAAAGACTTCATGGATTCATGCAGTGTTGCCACCTGAAATGTCACTGAGTTTTGCCTTTGTTATTACTGTAAACAGAGGAACTAGTGTAACAACAGAAGACAAGGGCCAGGCAACAGATCGTTTATTAAGGAAATCAACACATATTTATAGATTTTCATGTACATTATTATAGATTATTTTTAGCAGAAAAACACAGTCTTCTGATTGGTGGTTGTTTCTCACTGAAAGTTTTAATCTTTCATCTCTTTGTGGCTGTTTCTTGAATGTCAGATCATCTATATGCTAACTGTATCCGCCTACGCAAAGTCTGCTGTGATTGGTTGTTGAATCAGTCTTTGTTCATATTTTTCTCACGACCAATATTGAGGACGTAAACATTGACGTAAATTACCATCTACCAATTTGGCTAGCAGCCAGCTCTCACCACACTAGTATTAAGGTTCTTCTATGAAAATGGGAGAAAAGGAAAACATGTGAGAATTATGTTCAATCTTCAATGGGTTGGAAAAGAGAAGAGTCCATAAAACAATGAAAATAGATAAATGCAAAAAAGATTTAATTTCAACAAACTATTTTTACGAGTTGATCACGGATTGATATCAGTTAGAGAACCATTGAAAACCAGTGCTGGAGTACTGGACAGCTGTTTCATCCTAGTTTGGGAATCATCGGCAGTACTCGTAAAAACAAATCTAATCCTTACAAACCAACTGTAGAAAAATAAACTATTTGTTTTAAATTACAGTCTTTCTGCAACAAACTGGTGCGAACTTCTTCAGCGGAATTAATCGAAATTATTTTGGTGTGGTTGTGTTCTCTGAGCTGCATGGTTTGGTTGCGAAGCTTTCATTGCTCTACTGAGCAGCATCTTCAGCGCATACTTCGATGTGAAGTGAGCTTTTAGAATTCTCTATGAGTTTATTAGTCATCTCTTCTAGTAACCCTGAACGTGATTGGTTGTTTTCGTGTGACATTTCACCCCCTAGTTTGCTTGTCTCGGTGCTGGCTGCTTCTTTGGTCTGAATGTCGTTAGTCAAATTTTGATCACAGCTCGTTCAATTTTGTTTGTTTGTTATACATATTGATGGCTGTTTCATGAATCATATGATTGGGGACAAAGTTTTAAAAACAAGAGACGTCCTTTTTATTCATAAACCTCTGTTATGTTAATTTCGATTCATTTCTCTGACGAAGTTCGGACCAGTTCGCCTAACGCAGGAAACTTTGAAATTACTCATTTCAGTTCCGGTGAAATTATACCAATATAATTTTTACAAATGACTAGAGACTTGGTTCGGTTTTGCGCCCAATTATTTTAGAACTATTCTGTCAAATTTTGATCACAGTTCATACAAGTCTCTAGTCTTCTATCGTTTCAGTGTTATTAAAAGTGCTTAAATGAAACTGCTCCTATGACTCACTGAATATAGATGTATAGGACATATAGTCACCGAAGACACTTACTGGTGGTCTCTATCTCGTCAGTCGGCAGAAGTTGGAATTTGTGAGCTGACTGTTGGATCGGGTCCCAATGGCTTAATGGTCTACAGGTTCGCCTTGTACCCAGAAGGTCCTGGGTTCGAATGCTGGCGGTGGATGCGTACTGTGAAGAGTCCCAAACTAGGATGAAGCAGTTGTTCAGTACTTCCTGCAGGTTTGCCAATGGTTCTCTAACCGATGTCAGCTAGTGATGAAATCCTGTAACCAATAAATCGAATCCCTACAAACCAATACTTGAATAGATACATAAATATCTCAGTTTTTAGAGTGAAGCGCTTCTAGGCATTCACAAAAGACTAAAACTGAAGCACACAGTACTCCTGGGGAATAGATAATGAACCTAGCCAATTCCTCTCTCATTCCTTTGATTTCTTAATGGAATATGAAGTAATTCACTCAGAGATAAATTTTGTCGACTTAAAGACCCAACGGATCTAATTAGGAAAGATTATTTAGTTTGCAATTAATAGTGTTCTCTGAACTGGTTGGTTTAGTTGCGGAGCTTTCGTCCTCCTTCTGGACAACATCTTCAGCGCCATATTTAGCGTAAAGTAAAGTGATTTAAATTTCTTCATGACTGATATAATTGCATCTCCTGGTTACTATCTTCACATATGTATTGACCATTTTCTATTGACTTGGATTTTAAACTTTCTGGTCACCTGATTTACTTTTTATTAATTGGTATATTTCATCTATATTAACGTGTTTGTTAATTGCATTTTCGTTTGAGTACCAGGCTTCTAGGAATTCCCTGACTATACTTTTGGTGGTGTTTCCTCTGTCTAAGATTTTGACATTATCCCAATAAAATTGATGTCCATAATTGTCTACATGCATTGATACTAAAGAATACATATCATGTCTTTTCACGGCTGATTTGTGTTCTTGGATTCTGATTCGAAGGGGACGCCCACTTTGGCCGATGTAATGCCTGTTACAGTTCATACATGCAATTTATTTTGTAAATGGTATTAATTTTATCTCCTTTTTCTGTTGGATCTTTCGGTTTGCATAATATCGAATTAAGCGATTTGACTGGCTTGTGTGCTATATCTATATCAAACGGTTTCAGTACTCTAGCTGTTATTTCAGAGATATTTTTCATGTATGGTAGAATGGATTTTCTTGTGGTCTTTGATGATAGTTCTTTGTTGGTGCTTTAGTTCGACTTTAAACACTTTTTGATGAAATTTTGTGGATAACCATTCTTTTTGAAGACCGTTTGTGGGTACTTTTCTTCCATTCTTTTCAACTCTGGAATGCTACAATGTGTTTGAACTCCACCTGAGCTACAAATCTTCTCTGTTATTTCAAAATATAATTTAGTTTTAATCAAATGCCATGTAATGACTGTTAGATTAATCACATATAGGTCAGACTAGAAAATCTCAGTGAGTTAGACTGTCGGAACATAGAAATTTAGCTAAACCTAGAATGACTGACCTTGTTAAGTTAAATAATTTGGAAAAGAGCTCGGTCACTGCAATCGCTTTCACTTGCATGTAATCACACAATAGGGTAGGAGCAGAGGGGAAGTATTAAAAAGTAGCATAGATAGGTGAAAAGAGCGGTTAATATAATGGAGTCCTTGTTCATCGAATCAATACCAAACACGTGCAGCTACCTAACAGTATATTGCAAGAATGTGCTCCTTTTATTAGAAGGTTGAAGGTAATTGGCAGGAAGCCTTGGACATAGGTTTCCTGCTTGTTGGCAGTCGTCAGCAAGGTGTATCTGCAATCATAAAGGAGGATTCCCTCCAACCATCTAACGAGAATTCAGAGTTCACTGTAATGGCGAACCATCTAGCATATCTGCTACATTGCAAACTTGACTGAGATGAAATTCAGTGTGCATGAAAAAAACGAGGTACTGTAACAACGGAAGACAAAGGCCAGGCAACAGATCGTTTATTAGGGAAAATCAACACATATTTATAGATTTTAATGTACATTATTGTAGATTATTGTTAGTAGAAAATACAGTCTTTTGATTGATTGTTTCTCACAGAAAGTTAACCTTGCATCCCTTTGTGGCTGTGTCAGATCACACATATGCTAATTGTATCCGCCTACGCAAAGCCTTTGTTCTCATTTTCTCACCACCAATATTGGGAACATAAACATTGACATCAATTACTGTCTACCAACTTTGGCTAGCAGCCAGCTCTCACCACACTATATCAACAGAACATTAGATTCAATAATCTATAACATGCTAAAATTTCCAAACTGAATCGACAATACTGTTTGAAACAAACTCACTGTTATTATTATTATTATTATTATATTTAATATTCTCAATTCGTGCTTCGAATATTTTTGACTTTATATTATTTTTAAGTAAATCAGATGCAATATTGTGACAAATGCTGAGAATTCCATTCTGTATTATAAGTAGTGCTGTTTTTGGAATAAAGTAGATTATTATTATTATTATTATTACTATTATTATTACTTAAAGCAGCAGGTACATAGGATGGACTGAGAAGAGAGCGTCTACTTGATTCTCCCAGCATATCCCTGAAAGTCTCCTTTTGAGAAACAGAAAAGTGTTCTCAAATGCAACCTCCAGACAACACTTAATTGATGACATGGGACATACAGTGGAAATTATTCACGCTTTCAAAATAATCAATACATAAAGAAAAGCATAGTTACTTCAGTTTGCAGAAACCATTGCCATAGAAAGACTTCTACCCAACCTTTGTATACAGAAAGACAGTGTAACTAATCTCTCAGTACCCTGGTAACCATAACTGTTTTTTTCGTGTGCTTTTGTGTTTTGGTTTGTTGCATAACATTCCACTGAATCTTCATTTTGACTTTCACTCGGGGAGTTGAACTCACCATTAAGGTTCCAAATCTACTAAATTAAATTATATTATCTACTTTATAATGTTACTTCACTATTCACCCATCCCCCCCTTCATGAACTCCCCACCATAATATGTATAATTTAACTCTGTTGTTCTATCTTGTATTTTGTCTCTAGTCCATCTTTGTTTCCAAGAGAAATCAGAACTCCACCCCTTTAACTAATTATTAGACAAATAGTTACTCTTTTAACACTAAATAATTGTCTACTTACCTCATCTTTGGAATAATGTTCCTTATACTTTCTATCTATAACACTTGAAATCATTGTAAAAGGTGTGTTCAATCAGAAATTTGGTAACATATAAGTGATTTATTTAGGATGTACGCAGTTGAAGAGAATCCATGAAATAAGGCGAGCTGGTATTATCCTGACTGTAAATATGTTCGTTATTTCTTTATTCAAACTAATAAAGGGAACCGGCTGTATGATATTTATTGATTGCTTTCTTGAGTTCCGAGTGGAACATAGGGCTTCAATAGTACATCTCCACTTTGTTCTATCTCCTACAGTCCTCTCCAGCTAGTCCTACGGTTGCCCGTTCGCTCTTATCTCCTTCTAGTATGATCTCTTCTATGTCACTCTCGGACATCCAACTCGTCGTCTCCTATTCGGGTTCCACTAGACAGAGGGCCTTTCGCGTGATATCATTCGACGGTCTCCTCAGGGTGTGTCTGATCCATCTCCATTTACTTCGGAATACTTTTTGAGCAATAGGTTCTTGATTGGTACGTTGCACTGCAGAGTTCCTTCGTGTTAATTCCCTCTGACCGTCTGATCTTCAGTATGAAGCCAGTGAATGCACCGGTTGATATAAAGTCTGCAACCTGTTGCAAATGCATTTCGTGACGTGCGAATTTTTAGATACATAAAGAATAACTGACTTAATGTTGGTGTTGAAAATCCGAATTACCTCCTTCATACTGAGTGCAGAAGATTTCCAAAATTATTTCAGAGTGATAAAGGTGCACCTTTCCTTTCCGATTCTGACTCTGACACCTTCATCCGTTCCACCAGTAGTTGAGACGATGCTTCTTAGATAAGTGAAGGAAGTAATCTCTTCCAAATTCATTCCTTTGTTAGTGATTGGCGCCTTTTGTTCACTTGAATTCCTGTCTTTGCTACTTTTCAGCCAGTTTATCAGTTTTGCCTGTAAGTCTCCGAGTTTGTATGATATTAGACATAAATCATTCGCGAAATCCAGATCTCGCACAGTCTACTTATCGATCCAATTTATTCCTGTCTTCTTGTTCCCTATAGTGTGACACATAACTCAGTCCACCACAATTAAGAATATCACCAGTGATAGTTGGCAGTCGTAGCAATAAATGACTGTCTCAAATCTATAGACAACGGTTGCATCTAAATCCGACACTTGACTCTAACCTTCAGTGTTTTAATGAACTGGCAACACACTAATGACACTCCACTAACCAACCATGATATCAGATACAGTGCGGTGTCATGTTTAGTTGCTTGTTCGCAATCAGCAGTTAGCTAAACATTCATTTCAGTTTGCCAACATCAATTTCGTAATAAAAATCCCAGGCTCAGCTATAGAATAATGACTCAGATATGATGGAGAAGATTTGTAGCTCAGGTGGATGATTTTGATGTGGTTGTATTCTCTGAGCTGGATAGCTTATTTGAGAAGCTTTCATTGCCCTACTAGGCAACATCTTCAGCGCATACTTCAATTTGTTGAAGTGAGCTTTTAAATTTCTCCACGAGTTTATTAGTCATCTCTCCTGGTGACCTTGAACGTGGTCGGTTGTTTTTGTGTGTTTTCACACTTTCAAGGTTACTTGTATTGGAACTTTGACCCTTTGAGTGTGAAGTTTCCTTCTTATCGGTTGGTAAAGCTAACCGTCAAAAGACATGACATCCACTCCGTCATATCGCCTCACTTCATAAAGACAACCACAGACATCAATTCGACTGGGACAACCAGCGTTCAAATATTAGACAGAGGAAACACCAAGAATGCTAGACAAGTTTTAGAAGCCTGGTATTCCAATGAATCATCAATCAATAGACATATCGAAATGGACAAAATATATCAACCGATAAGAAAGAAACCTCACACACAAAGGATCAAAGTTCAAGTCAAAGAAACAATCATTTCCAATACAAGTAACCTAGAAGGTGTGAAAACACACAAAAACAACCAATCACGTTCAAGGTCACCCTCCAGGAGAGGTGACTAATAAACTCGTAGAGAAATCTAAAAGCTCACTTCAAATTGAAGTATGAGCTGAAGATGTTGCCTAGTAGGGTTATGGCAATGAACGCTTCTCAAATAAGCTATCCAGCTCAGAGAATACAACCACATCAAAATAATGACTCAAGTCAACGACGCACTCAATGACGCTAAAACAGCTATTAAAGTAAATCAGGTTAATTTATGTAAAGAAAGGTATTGGATTCAAGAAAAACCCCTTTAAACGAAATTTAGGAATATCATACATGTTCCCTACTTCAGAATGGTGAAAGATTAGGAGTGTCTGAAGTTTGCGCTGAAGATATTGCCCACAATGACAACAGAAGATTGGCTGTAAGTAAATTTCCCAGTTCAGAGAACACAATTACATCAATATCGTCCACCTGACATACTAATCTCCTCCATCAGTTCTAGATTAGATGCATTCTAATGTATTTTAGAAGTTCAGTGGCATGTCAGATCTGTGCTTCAATACGGTTCAGAGACTTGGTTCGAATGTCACTAAAAGCATTTCCAATAAGCTATTGTAGATTTCCATCAACAGCCACCTTCTTTGAATACTGAAGACCAGAGTATTATTATTTCCTTTAATTCCTAGAGGAACATAGGGCTTCAGCCAAACGTCTCCATTGCGTTCGATTCTCTGCTAACGTTTTCACCTGGCTCCAAGTCTGCCCACACGTTTTCATCTCCTCTTCACATGACCTCCTCCAAGTCACCCACCCTCGCACTGACGACCAACTCGCCACTTCCCTTTCGGGTTCCACTCGAGTGATGGCTTGTCTAGTGATGTCACTTGATGCATTGTTTCCTCAGAGTATGGCCAATCCATCTCCATTTCTTCCTGCCTATTTGTTTCACAACCGCTTCCTGGTTGGTTTGCTCCCAGAGATTTTTGTTGCTGATCTTTTCGGGCCATCTGATCTTGAGTATTGAGCGAAGACAGCTGTTGATGAAGGTCTGTAGTTTGTTTGAGGTGCTCTTCACGACGGGCCAAGTATCTGATCCGTATAGTAAGTGGCACTGACTTCACATTGGAGTTGAAAATCCGCACTTTATTTTCATTTTCATTCTGAGTGCTGTTGACCTCCACACAGACTTGAGAGTAGTGAAAGCTTGTCTTGCTTTCCCGATCCTTGTTTTGATATCCTCGTTAGTTCCGCCCATAGTTGTGGCAAAGTTAAACTTTAAGCACTACTAACTAACAATTGGTGAATGACCTTGAACGCACCAATAACATGAAGGAGGCATTTTTGGGTATGGAATACACATATTTATGTAAGTAAATGCATAAAAACTGTATAAAACTGTTACTTCGGATACCTTTCCATCACATGTGATAAAAACATCTCCAAGTTTAACATAGGAGTATCCTATGCATATATTCAAACCTCAGTGACTACAAATGACATACTTTTGAGATCCATTTATATCCCTAATACTATTTTTTAACCTTCCCCAAAAGCCTTTGATAGAATAGGTGTGGGTCCCTGTAATGGGATCCACAAAATCATTAGAATGGTTAACTCTGTGGTGAATATATCCAAGGGATGACAAGGATTTATAACCTTTCCATTTTCCACGATGCGATATCACTGCAGTGCTGGTGCCACTGAACTTTTGATACGACACACTATTTTTAGTTTTCGCAGCTGCATCTCTCGCAGGCTGTTTTAAAACCCACTAATTACAAATATACAAAGTCTGGGTTAAGGAAAGATGCGATCTGGCTAAAAAATGTTCCTACGAAATATCAGAATTCTCAGCTTACCTTCTCTGACACTAACCCGTCTCAAACAAATCGCACAGTGGGAAGTCGTGACCAGTAGGGTGCAGCAGGTCGGGTGTAAGGACAAATATTCGCCGGAGACATTGGTTAGCGGTTGCGCTATATCGTGAATTGGTAGAAGTTAGAATTCATGGGCCATTGGATCGGGTCCCAGTGGCTTAATGGTATACGAGCTCCCCTTGCAACCAGAAGGTCCTGGGTTCGAACCCTGTCGGTGGGTGTGTGCTGATGAAGAGTCCCAAACTAGGATGAAACAGCTGTCCAGTACTCCCTGGCTGGTTTTCCAGTGGTTCTCTAACCAATGTCAGCTCATGATGAAATCCTGTAACCAATCAACCAAATCCTTACAAACCAATACTTGAAAATTCCACAACGATGTTCATTTCCATCAGGAGACCTGCTGAAGCTTTTTATGACCATCACACTTCCACATGAGCGAATTCCCTCTTTCCTAATCAACCCCCACACCTAAGCAATACTGGAAAACTTGATCCCCACCAAACTGAAAACGCAACCAAGTTAGAGCAGGTATTTGACTCGAATCAAGTGGAATAGAAGCTTCAACTCATGTGAATGAAACTCATTGGACCATTCAAGGTCAATGGTGAGTTCGCACTCCATTGGTAGTTAGTGGTGCTTAAAGTTTAACTTGTCTCTAGATGCTTGGGCTAGAAAGGATTAGCAACAAAAGACCATTGCAACGTAGAGATCAAGAACCTGTCGCCCAACCAAGATGTCAAAGGAAATGGAGATGAACTGGATACACATACACTGAGGATTTGTAAAGTAGAATGTGAACTGGAAACGACAACCGATATGAAGAAGTTTGTATGGGGAGGAAACGAAAGCCTATGGGGAATTGTAGAGTCAGACAAAAAAGAACCACAGAGTACAAGGTGAAATGGAGATGTACTGTTGGAGTTCTCGTGTTCCACTTGGGACCCATTGCAATCAATAAAACAACTGAAGTGTCTTATAGTGTGAGTCAAATATCGGCGCTGTCAGTTAGGTTGGTTCTTTTTTCAATTATGTGAGTGAAATTTGAACTTATCATAACCTTCATCATAGCACCAGACAAATAAGGTTATTTTCTATTCACATTAGAATAAGGCTTGTCTAAATAGCATAGAAATTTAAACAACCTTGAAAAGCGATTCTCACGTGACCTGAAGTCTATCCAACACGCCTAATATCTTTTAGTGATAATAACAATAATAATAATAATAGTTTGTTTTATTCCAAAGCAGTAATTATGACATACAGCATGAAATTCTTAGCATTTCGTACAATACTACATCTAATTTACTCGACAACAGTAAAAACAAAAAATCAAAAAATAATAAATAAAGCAAGAACAACAGTTTTTGCAGAATAAAATTGTACCATCATTTATTTCGTTGGCTTCTCATCAGCTGCTTACAGGCCAAAGTCATTATTAAATATATCTACAGAAACAATTTTAACATACTTGCACAGAGTTCATTTTAAACAAAAATCAATCAATCAGTATATACATACAGTAATAATAAATATAATAATAAACACTTTATCCCGAGCAATAATAATCATGCACAATGAAAACTTTCGACATTACGTAATCAAATGAAAGAGAGGTGAAAATATCCAGTTTGCAGGATGGGCAAAGAAAGACTGATAACTGTTTCTTTCTGAACGCACAAATCAGGTTTCAGGCACTTGATGGAGATGGCTTCAGCAAACTTGAGGAGAATTGAACTCTTTTGCCTATTGATAATTTTGAACGATCTTACGACGTCCACCTCATGACCCGTGTCAAGGAGATGCCTGGCGATGGCACTGTTTAAAGCATTTGTTCCCTTTAGACATAAGCTTTTCGATACGTGTTCAGAAAATCGTAGATATGCCCTTCTTTCTGTTCTTCCAATGTAACTGCTCCAGTAGATACATGTAAATTTGTATATACAGTTGGGATATCTATCGATTTTTGATTGCACCAAAGAGCAAGTTGTTCGATAGATGGAAACCAACTTAGCTGCAGGATAGGCTCTGCCTAGAGACGTCCTCAATCTTCTGTTGACAATTGCTGTAATATTTTCACCTTTATAATCAAGTTGAATGTAGAAGCAGTTATCAGTCTTTCTTTGCCGACCTGGTAACTGAATATTTTCACCTCTCTTTCATCTGATTACGTAATGTCGAAAGTTTCCATTGTGTATGATCATTATTGTTCGGAATAATGTTTAATATTATATTATATATATATTATTACTGTATGCATATATTGATTGATTGATTTTTGTTTAAAAATGAACTCTGTGCGAGTATGTTAAAATTGTTTCTGTATATATACTTAATAATGACTTTGGCCTGTAAGCAGCTGATGAGAAGCCAACGAAATAAATGATGATACAATTTTATTCTGCAAAACTGTTGTTCTTGCTTAATTCAAATTCATTAAGGGGAATAAATGTATGAAAAATAGTATTACAGGATTGATAATAGCGGCTTTTTTGGTATTATCAGTGACAGTCAGTAATGTCAAAAATGTACCAAAAGTGTAAACTGATGATGATGATGTTCGTAGCTAAAATTATAAGTCGACTGAAATAGTGTCACCATAGATTTATTTATTTATTTATTTTTTTGATCATAGCTTGATTCCACACAGTATTTTGGTACATCCATGGAATTAGTCAGTATGTGATATCGGTAGCCCAAATTTTGTGGGCCGACCATTGATATCAGGTGTGCGTCTGCAGGGGATCGAACCCCGGACCATGTGCATGGTCGGCGAGAGTCTTAACCGCTGTGCCACCGATGCAAATAGGGGAGGATAGAAGAGTCAATTATTTTCCACATCACCCTCGCATTGATGACCAACTAGCCACTTCCCGTTTGGGTTCCACTCGAGAAATGGCTTGTCTAGTGATGTCACTTGATGGTTTCCTCAGAGTATAGTTAATCCACCTCCATTTCTTCCTGCTTATTTGTTGCACAAAGGAAAAGCTGATATTTCTCAAAAATATCCTGGCTCAGAATGGATAACTAACACAGTTCGTGGAGAAGAATGTTACACCAAAGGCAAAAAGAGAAAACTGCAGTACAGTAACCTGAACTGGTGAGTCGGTGGCACAGCGGTAGGATGCTCGCCAGGAACGCTTCAAGTGGTTCGGAGCTCGAGCCCCGGCAACTGACGCACTCCTTTACCTCTCTAAGCCGATAATAAGACTAGTGAAGAGGGAAGGTTGGGCATGAGGCTAACAACCCCATCCCGAAAAATAAATACCACTGCTACCGAAACTTCAGTCTCTAGCTTGAAACCCTATGTTCCACTAGGAACGTAAAAGGAATGATAATGATGAACCTGGACTTTAGAAGAGATTTAGCAACAGATATCCTGAAGACGAAAACGTCAAGTTCCCTAAAGAAGACCCTTTCTGCAGCAACACTAAGAGTAACATTCTCCAACTGCCCACTGCACCAAACCAATGTGAAAGACAAACTCCTGCCTATGACCACTCCAATTTGCATATATCAGTTCACCTGTTCCTGAAGATTTAGGTACATTGGTGATTCTATGCGCATTCCAACGAAAGGTGTCCCAGAACAGTACTCATGGTAGCTGTAAAGAGCAGGGAGGCGCTGGTTCAATCAGAAACGGCATAATTGAACACCTCGTCAGCACACCTGTCACAGCATCTCGACTGAATCATTATTCAAAGTCTTTTACAAAATAAACAAAAGTCTACCAAAGGCAGTATGTTTCCTACTTCGCCCTACTGTGGTGAATGCTACCGATAAGATTCATCAAAAGTATATAAAGAGACGTTCATCTCCATAAAAACATCAAATAGAAGGGAGATTGATTTGGTTTCAGAGAAGGCTAACGATACAGCGTTGTGGAGATACATGAGAGACGTGAAAGGAACACAAAGAAACACAGCATGAAGTTCAGGAGTAGCGCAACACGAAGATCTGTGCAAATGGTGTGTTGAAGATAAGGTATACATAATTTGGCTATATGGAGGTACCAAGCTTTCTAATCCTCAGTAATTTTGTTTTCAAGCCCCCTGCAATATATCTATATTCACATTTTCAAACTTTCATTTCAAGCTGAAAATTATTATTATTATTATTATTGCCTTTATTCGCCTTCGTTACTGTGTTAAATAATAATTTTGTCTTTCATACGTTTATTTTCCTAGATAGATTTGCAGTATAAAATGATATCACCATTACTATTTCACAGGTTCTCCTCATCAGCTGCTGTAGAACATACACATCTGATCATAGGAAATAATAAAAAGACAGTTGCAGCGAAGAAGATTTTCTTTTCAACGAAGTCATCAACTAGGCTGTACATTCGTGTTTTATAATAAATGGGTGGGAAAGTTCCAGAATAATCTCCGGTGAAGGGTCAAATTAATAAAAATTACGATTAGGAATTAAAATACCACTATAAACAGGGGGGTAAGGATAAAACTGAAACAAAGTAGCATCATAACTACTGAGAAGATTGACATATTGTGCATTTCGAGGTTAGAAATGTAGAAATAACAAAATAGACAGGATGTTTGAATAAGAAAGGCAATGGGTTGGTCATTACTAAAAGAACAACTTGTTTATGATGGCCATGGCAGGGACAGGGGTTGGACGTATTTCTTTTGCATACATAGCGTGGGTTTTTTATCGAAACATCGTGTCTATTTTGTTATTTCTACATTTCTAACCTCGAATTGCACTATATGTCAATCTTCTCAGTAATTATGATGCTACTTTTCTTGAGTTTTATCCATCCCTCTGTTTATTATGGCATTTTAATTCCTAATTGTAATTTTATTAATTTGACCCTTCACCGGAGATTATTCTGGAACTTTCCGACCCATTTATGATAAATACACGTATGTACAGCCTAGCTGATGACTTCGTTGAAAAGAAAATCATCTTCGCTGTAACTGTCTTTTTATTATTTCTGTAGAATACCTGAAATTACAGTGGTTATCGGTAGTATCTTTTCATACTTCAATGTTTGAAAGGTAATAGAGAAAACTTAATAAGATGAACGCATCCGGAATATAAGCAGCAGTACAATTGGCTTTAGTTTAAGTTACCATCAATTGATATACTATCAAACTAAGAAAGAAAAGAGGGATGAGAGAAGACAAAAAAACAGAGAAATCTAATAGGGAGTGTTAGCTTGTACATCAACATGGCAACTCAAGAAGGTTAAAGTTCATCAAGATGAAAACTTGCTCAGTGAGTTGAGCTCACTAGTGTGTATCACCAATCAGTGCAATGAAAGTAATATGGTTACCAAGGTAGTGAGAGATTGACTACACTCTCTTTCTGTGTGCACACGTTTGATCTGAAATGCTTGATTGCAATTGTTTCAGCAAATCGAAGTAGATTCGCTGTTCTTTGTATGTTTAATATTTTGAAGGATTTGGAAATCTCGACTAAATGCCCTGAACCCACATGTTGGGTGTCTGGTAATTGCACTTTGAAAATATATCTGCTTCGTTTTAAGCATAAGTTTCTTGAAATATGGCCTGAAAACCGGAAAGAAACCCTTCTTTCTGTCCTTCCAATGTACTTGCTGTCGCAGTTGCATGTAAAAGTAAAAATTGTAATGTTTATATCCCAGATGAGTTCATCTCATAATGTTTTCTCTATTACCTTTCAAACATTTTTAATAATAATAATTTGCTTTATTCCAAAAACAGTACTAATGATACAGCAAGGAATTTTCAGCGTTCAGTACAATATTGCATCTAATTTACTCAAATACGACAACAAAAAAAAAAGAAATAAAAGAAATAATCATTACATAATAATGATAACGAAACGTTTTTATAGCAGCTATTTAGCAAATTACTGCAAGCAGTACGGAGAAAAATACGCATAAAGTATAAAATTATAGTAATAATAGCAAAGTTATAATTAAACGATAGAAAGGGTGACACCATAAAATTACAGAAAGATGAACAATGAAAGGGTCGATTCACAATGCTAATTACATAGTAACTTATATGTTTCACGTCTAACAGAGTCTTCATCACATAAAATACGGGCTAAATACGGTATTGTAGAATTTTTGTACTTAGTGGTTCGAGCATATAACTTCTTATATTGACTTCTCGTCCTACCTGATGAGATACAAGGGGAGAGTTGTGAATAAAGAGGGTGCAGAGGGTCTGCCTTTGCCAAAGACAAGTGTTTCGGGCGACATCTGACAGTGATGCAATCAATGTAGTCATTCGAGAATTTGAAACAAACTTTATGAGAAATGGACCATTTTGAGTGAATAAATGTAGCTACACCTCCGCCACATCTTTTCTTGGAACAAACACGGTCTTGTCGGAATACATTAAAAACATTTAAAGACACTATATTTTCATCATATGAGTCATGGAGCCAGGTTTCTTGTAGAGTGGCTATAACAGTATTGTGATAAGTTTCGGATAACAACAGGGACTGAAAATCCACAATTTTGTTAGGCAGTGACGGGCAGTTGGTACTAACGATAACCGGAACAGTGGTTTGATGTATGGGTGTAGATTTTAAAGCACGTTGCCAACCACCATGGTGCTTTTTCTTGAGTTTATTGCAAATATGAAAGTTTTTAGGTTTTAAGCATTTTATATAATCCCGAGAGTGAATGATACGATTAGAATGCATAATTTTAAATGTAAACACCAACAAAATATGAGTAAATAGATGCAACAAGTACATGGAATATGGTAGCCCAAAATGTTCAAACAGGCCGCCAAGGTCACTAGTAACTAATGAAGTATGATGTGTCATTATTTATAACCATTGTAACCATTTCAGGTAGTTAAAAGTTAGCTGATGAGAACCTGTAAAATAGAATGGTAATATCATTTTATACTGCAAATCTGGTCTTTCTTTCTTTCTCTATCGAAATTGTGTCTTTGTAAACTGATATACATAAATGCGATTGTACTGCTGCTTTTGAGGATGAAATCGACGAAAACATCCGGATAATTGGGAATATGAAGCCCATTTTATCCATTCAACCTCTGAAAACATACGGAAAACGATGCCATATCCCACATTTGGTCACACATATAAAGGGAGGACTCGTCAACCTCTCTACAGGTATGAGCTTCAGAAGGAAGCTGAATATCCTGAACCCATTAATGGTGAAAACAGACGAACTAACACTTTCAATACAAAACATATTATGAAATACAGGGCATAAAATTGATGTTTACACCACTTTTAAACCTATCTGTCTATAAAACGTGTTTGGGGCGTATCCTAAATAAAGTTTATAGAGGCTCTAGCTATGAGGAAGTTTAAACCTTTTTTTTATGTATTCAAAAACAATTTAACATCAGATTACACATTCCTTGGCTAAACTTTGTTTTGATACCAGGATAGATGTACTATTGTCCAACCCCCCCCCACACACACACACAAACACACACCACCCTGCATTTTGTTTATTGATCTTCATTGTTATTTTGACCTTCAATATAGCCTTTTAACATGAACAATGTGTCTATTCTCTCACTCCATATGCATTCCTATGACATGTATGTGCGTGATCAGGCTGTTCAAAATGTTTTGTGCAAATACATTGGATCATAGGAAATATTAAAAAGATGGTGGGCACGAAGACAATTTTCTTTTCGACGAAGTCAGGGGCGACTAAGCTGTATATTCGTGGTCATGCGTCAAATTAATAAAATTACAAAGTGTAATAAACAGGAAGATCGGATGAAAAACAAACAGATTAGAATCATAATTACTGAGAAAATTGACTTTTGCACGTCTCCATTGAGTTCAGTTCTCTGTTAGAGTCTTCACCTAGCTCCAAATCTGCCCACATGCTTTGATCTCCTCTTCACATGACCTCTTCCAAGTCACCCTTGCAATGACGACCAATTCGCTGCTTCCCATTTTAGGTTCCACTCGAGCGATGGCTTGTCTAGTGATGTCACTTGATGCACTGTTTCCTCAGAGTATGGCCAATCCATCTCCATTTCTTCCTGCATATTTCTTTCACAATCGGCTCCTGGTTGGTTGTTTTGCTCATTGCCAGAGATCTCTGTTGCTGATCTTTTCTGGCTGGCCATCTGATCTTGAGTATTGAGCGAAGACTACTGTTAATGAGGGTCTGTAGTTTGTTTGAGGTGCATTTAACGACGGGCCAAGTTTCCGATCCGTATAGTAGCACTGACTTCACATTGGAGTTGAAAATCCGGATCTTATTTTTGATGGTTAGTGCTGTTGACCTCCACACAGACTTGAGAGTAATGAAAGCTTGCCTTGCTTTCCCGATCCTTGCTTTGATATCCTCATCAGTTCCGCCTGTAGTTGAAACGATGCTTCCCAGGTAGGTAAGGGAGGTTGTTTCTTTCAGGTTCCTTCCATTTATGCTGGTTGTTTGTTGTCTGTTGTTGTTTCTGTCACTGTTGCTGTTGGCCAGGAGTCTTCATCACCACATCTGTTTTCTCTATGTTCACCTGGAGTCCTATCTTCTCCGGATGCTTCTTCTGCCAACTTGTTGCTTTTCGTTTGCATATCTTCCAGTTTGTGGGAAATCAGACATATATCATCGGCGAAGTCCAGATCCTCCAAGTTCTTTGTGTGAGTCCATTTTATGCCTGTTTCCTCATTGCCCGCTGTTTGTCGCATTATCCAGTCTACTGCAATCAGGAAAATCATTGGCGATAGTAGGCAACCCTGTCTTACTCCTGTCTTCACTTCGAAGGATTCCGTGAGCTTCCCGTTGTGGATTACTTGGCATGCAGCATTGTCGTACAGCTGTTGGATGAGATGTATAATTGTCGGTGGCACCCCGTAGTAGCGAAGTAGTTGCCAAATTACCTCTCGATCGACGCTGTCGAAGGCCTTTTCAAAGTCGATGAAGTTGAGATAGAGAGGTGACTGCCATTCCGAGCTTTGTTCAATGATGATCCGTAATGTGGCGATCTGATCAATACATGACTTGTTTCTCCTAAATCCAGCCTGTTCCGCTCGAAGTTTTTCATCCAGGGCTTGTTTGATTCTCTCCAGGATGATGCAGCTTAGTATTTTGCTTGGGATGGACAGGAGCATAATTCCGCGCCAGTTCTTGCATTGACTTAAGTCTCCTTTCTTTGGCAGTTTGAATAAGTATCTTATCTTCCAATCCTCAGGTACTTTGCCTTCTTTCTTGAATACATAGACTTGGCTTAGACTTTAGGATCGCTAGTGCCTCAGCTTTTCTCATCCAGATGCCTTGATTTCATTTTTCCTTTGAGAGGCTTGGTTGAATCTTGTATATGACTTTGAAGGACTTTTCAAATGGAGTTGAATGTCATGATGTGTTCACCAGATGTTCAATTGGTGAACTAAATATGTACTTGCATTCTTCCTTTGCTAGCCAGCTAGGTTGGATAGTGTTCCCGCGCTCGTTTCAAAAGTGGACGCATGCTTGGTATAGCAATTGACAACAATAACACCAACTTATTTTTATTCTGATCAGACAAACCTAATGTACACACACATATACAAAAATAAGTATATTTATAATTGAGATTGTACAGCTAAGTGAATGAATTCACCGATGAAAAGAGACTATTCGATGAATTTTTCATTAGACCATTCTGATTGGTTATTCAAGGTCACTTCGTTAAACTTTAGCTATGGTATCGATTATCTATAGTGACCAATTGAATTTTGTCCTGCTAGATCAACCATATAAAGGATGGATAATGAACAAGGCGAATTGTCAGTTGACGTGTTTATCAATCAGTGTTCAGTACGTTGCTTACACCGAGTCATTGTCCTCCTACGTCGTCTGTCTAGAAAGGCAGTTATAGAGGTCACTGTACTAAACTACACTAACCATAATTAGATAACATCGCATACATAATAGTGAAACCTGATCGTAGTTATAGTACACCATAGAGATGACCTTGAACAACCAATCGAATGAGCCTACAGTAAAAACGCGTAACTATGGATACAGTGGACGAATTACGTTGCAAATTTCATCCATATCTACTATTCCAGTGCTGTTTGTAGAGTAGACTTATCCGAATGAATAAAACATGTCGATGTAGGGGAGTAATGACGTTACAGGTGCGTCGGTGGCACAGCGGTACACTGCTCGCCAACCCAGCAGGTGGCCTGGGGTTCCACCCCCAGCGATTGGTTCTTACTTTGTTCGTTCCCATAGCTTCTTGTTGGTGATTTTCTTTTCGGCCATCTGATCTTCACTATAGAACGAAGACAGTTGTTGATAAAGGTCTGTAATAGGCTGTTGGAAATATTCTTTGTGACCCACTGGCCAAGTTTCTGATCCATCCGTATAGAAGAACTGACTGACTTGACGTTTGTATTGAAAATCCGAATTTTGTTGTTGATGCAGGCTGAGTGACGAAGATTTCCAGATTGGTTTCAGGTTGATGAATGTGTTTCTCGCCTTCCCGATTCTCGTCTCGATTTGACATCCTCGTCCGTTCCACCTGCCTGTGGTTGAGACAATGCTCCCTAGATAAGTGAATGAAGTAACCTCTTTCAAATCCCTCCCGTTGATGGTGATTGGCGCTGGATGTTGCTACTGCTGTTGTTGTTGTTGGTTGGTTATTTTCATAACGTCCGTCTTGTCTATGTTCACCTGGAGTCCTGTCTTTACTGCTTCTTCGACCAGTTTGTCGGTTTTTGCTTGCAAGTCTTCGATTTTGTGTGACATCAAACATAAATCATCCACGCGCGAAATCCAGGTCTACTAGGTTCTTCACGTCGGTCCAGGATATCCCTGTCTTCTCGTTTCCCACTGTCTGAGGCATAATCCAGTCCACCACAATTAGGAATATCATTGGTGATAATAAGCACCCTTGTCTGACTCCTGTGTTTACTCCAAACGCTTCGCTGAGTTTTCCGTTGTGGATCACTTGACATGTGCCGTTGTCGTACAGTTGTTGAATAAGGTTGATGAATATTTGGGGTACGCCGTAGTACTCGAGTAGTTTCCAAATTACTTCACGGTCAACGCTGTCGAAGGCCTTCTCAAAGTCTATGAAGTTGAGGTAGAGGTTTGATTTCCATTCCATGCTTTGTTCGATGATGATGCATAGAGTTGCAATTTGGTCAGAACATGATTTGCCTTTCCTGAATCCAGCTTGTTCTGGTCGGAATTCTGTATCCAGTGCGTCCTTTATCCTCTCCAGGATGATGTGACTCAGAATTTTACTTGGCGTCGACAGGAGCATGATTCCTCGCCAGTTCTTGCAGAGTCCTAAGTCATTATTTTATTCCGTTACGTTTCGAGTAGAACATAGGATTTCAAGTTTGAGCTTTGAATTTTTGGTAGGAGTGGTTTTATTTTTGCGTAGTGGGGTTGCTAACCTGATGCCCAAACTTGCCTCTTTACAAGCCTTACTACCAGCTTAGCAAAGTTTAAGCGTGCGTCGGCCGGGAATCGAACCCCAGACCATATGCGTGTTTGGCGAGCATTCTACCGTTGAACCACCAACGCAAGTTGCATGGATATAATCTCCAAAATTCATAAAACGGACTAAAGTGAAACACTGGGAATTGGTCTGGGCAATAATTGAAAGCGGGCATTTACGCTAATAGTAGTATTCAGTAAGAAGTGAATATACATTTAGCTCAATTGAAAATATTAACAACAATGTAACAATGTTTACTTAGAGTTCCTCAGTAAGCTGGTAATTTCCTGTCTTACACTTTTCTCACCACATAAAATGTGTACCTGCCAAATAAGGTACTGTAGAGTATTTATGCTTAGTCATCCAAGCATACACTCTTCTATACTTGCTTCTAGTTCTACCTACCCGATGAGATCACAAGGAGAGAGTTATGTATGGAGAGTCTGACAGGATAATATCTGCTTATATATTGAAGGAATCTAAGTGTCTGTCTACAATAGTATTAACAAGCTGGTTAAGCAACATCCCACTCGTCTTACTGACGGCTTTTAGTGCCCCTCGCAGTGTAAAAATGTCTTTCTTAACTAGCCCGGGAAGGATTAAGTTGTGGTTAGCACTAAAGAAGGATAGGCAGAACACAAGAAATAACAAACGCTAACAGTAGAGACCGAATGATACTACATTGACTTAACTTCTTTACACAGAACATCGAATAAAATATCTTTCTGGAAACTAACATGATGTGGGAAGACCAGGAAAGGTGATCAGAGGAAATACACAATCCAAGGTATTTAACATTCGATTTGGTTTCAACTTCAGTGCCATCTATGATAGTGGAACCGTGAGAACTAACTAGTTCATCACAAAAGTGGCGCTTGCACCTGAAAGTGAAATTAACAACCTGACATTTGGGGGATAAATCTTAAGATCATTCGACGAGGATCAATGGATAGTTTCCGATAAAAAGTTATTCTATTTCACAGGTTCTCATCAGCTAGCAAACTACCTGAAATTACAATGGTTATATAAATGATAATAACATACTTTAATGTTTGAGTAGTAGTAGAGAAGAGATAAAATTGACGCATCCAAAAAAGAATGAAAGCATTACAATTTTTAGTTTAAGTTATCATCATCAATTTATACACTTTCAGAGTTGAAAAGAGGGGGTAGGGGTAAGACAGAAAATAGAAAAATTGATTAACAGAAACAGTGTTAGCTTGTAGGTTCACATGGCAACTCCAAAAAACAAAAGCATTTACAGTTTATAAGATTGAGATTTGCTCAGTGAGTTGAGATCACTGATGACTAATCAAAATCAAAATTTAGTTACCAAGGGAGTGAGAGGTTAATCACACTCTCTTTCTGTATGCCCAAGTCTGGTTTAAATCTTTTGATTGCGATCGCTTCGGCAAATCTTAGTGAATTTGCTGTCCTTTGTCTATTTAATATTTTGAAGGACTTAGAGATCTCTACGAGATGTCCGGTACCAACAATATGTCTGGTAATTGCACTCTGAGAATATTTGCTTCCTTTCAGGCATAGGTTTCTTGGAATATGTTCAGAAAACCGGATAGAAGCTCTTCTTTCTGTCCTTCCAATGTACTTGCTCCCGCAAGTGCACGTAAATTCATAAACGCAGTTGGAGGTGACATCAGCAGGGTATTTATCCAGTTTTGAGTTGATCATGGAAGGAGTGGTGTTGTATACTGTTATGAGTTTTGCTGCCGGGAAGCTTCTATTTATTGCTCCTTTCAGTCTTCTGTCAATCTTTTGTGAAACTGCATCTCCTTTGAATGGGAGACAAATAAATACTTTTTTCTTTTCTACAGTTGGATGCTTTTCTTTCTTATCTTTTTCTCTGCTATACTTCTGTATAAATCCTTTAGGATATCCGTTTTCCCTCAGGCATTTCTTGATGAAATCTAGTTCTCCTTCGACCTTGTTTGGTGAACATAGCTTCCTGGCTCTGTCATACAAAGTCCTCACTAATCCACGTTTATAGCTTATGGGACAAAAGCTGTTATAGTGAATATATTGTCCAGTCCAGGTTTCTTTTCTATAGATGGAATTTTCAATCATGCCTTCGTTTGTTCTTTTTACATTTAGATCCAGGAAATTGAACTCATTTTTATGTTCATATTCCATGGTGAAATTGATATTTGGATGAATCTCATTTAGGCGATCATATAATGCCGATGCGTGATCCATGTCGTTGCAAACAACAAATGTGTCATCAACATATCGGCGATAGTAGGTTGTTCCATTGATAGCAGAACTTAGTTGTGTCTGTTCAAGGTAACCCATGAAGATATCAGCCAGGATAGGTCCGAGAGGTGAACCCATAGCGACCCCATCAATTTGTCGGTAGAGTTGATTGTTGAATTTGAATTGAATATCTTTTGTGCAGAGCAGCAGTAGTCGCTTCATCTCTGTTTCCGGTAACGGTAGTAGATCCGTTTGTTTACAAATGATATCAATCGTTTCCATCAGTGGTACGTTTGTGAACAAGGAGGTCACGTCATACGATACCATGAGTTTGTCTGATATGTCAATGTTGTCAACTTCCTTGGAGAATTGGTAGCTATCCCTCAGGCTATGGGTTGCAAATTTAATTCGAATTGGCTCTATGGAATCAGCTAACCATCGAGCTAACTTGTGGCATGGTGAGTCAATCATTGACAAGATTGGTCTTTTTTGGATGCGTCAATTTTATCTCTTCTCTACTACTACTCAAACATTAAAGTATGTTATTATCATTTATATAACCATTGTAATTTCAGGTAGTCTGCAGCTGATGAGAACCTGTGAAATAGAATGACGATATCATTTTATACTGCAAATTTCGTCTTCCTTTCTTTATCGAAATTTATCAAGGGAACCAGTTGTATGAAAAAGTTATTCATTTTGGAACAGTCTGACTGAGAAGTAACAGGTATAGAAACAGTCACGTTATCAGCCTACTTGACTAAATTTGCTTCGTCAGACTGGAGTAAGTCATGTAAGAAGAAATGAAATAGAAAAGGAGAAAGAACAGCTCCCTGAGGACTTCCTGTTGTAAACAGTGTACTGCTTCGTGTCAGAAAGAACATAGGAATGCAACCACTTGGTAATCCAGTACTGTGCTTGTGATGCAGCAAGCCTGTTTAACAAAAGAGGTTTAGGTGCAGAGTCGAAGGCAGATGTTTAATCTAGGAAGGCATACCGAACATATTTGACACCTGTATCTAAACTGGAGACCATATTATGATATAAGACGACGGTGGCATCTAAAGTACACCTACTATGTTTATAAGCGAATTGATTAGGGTCGCTGTTTACAAGGACAACGAAAGCTTAGCAGTTAGATTAACCAGCTCAGAGAACATAGCTAAATCAAAATCATTCACCTGAGCTACAAATCCCTATTATATTAAAATATTACTTGTATTTAAATGTTTTGTATTTACAAGTACCAGTTTACAGGGATTTGACCGATTTTAAGTTTAATCACGATCTGACATCAGTTAGAGAAAAATAATAATAATTTGCTTTATTCCAAAACAGTACATGTGATACTGAATGGAATTCTCAGCATTTTGTTTTACTACAGTATTGCATCCAGTTAGTACATTATCAATAAATAGAATTCTACATAGATTAAGGAAAATCTCAGTTCATTATGACAACAACACATTGGTATGTCGGTAGCAAAGCCAAAGTTGAACAGTGTTTGAAGGTGTTAGAAAAGTAGGTGCTGTCATATTTACTGGTGTAAGCGAGAGAAAGAAACAAAGCAGCACAAAACGGAAAAAAGAAAGAAAAAAGAGAGAGAGAAAAGGAAAAGAAAGAAAGAAAATGTTGTACCTATAAATGATATGAGTTGGAAAGATGAGGTCCAGTTGTTCTACTGACTATTTAATGAGTTATAGTTGTCACGTCTTATGCTTTCTTTATCACACAGAACACGAGCTAAGTAGGGTATGGTTGAGTTTTTGTACTTGCTGGTGCGAGCATATAGTTTTCTATATATGGTTCTGGTTTTGCGTGATGAGATGCAAGGGGAGAGTTGTGAGTGAAGAGGGTGGTGTGAGTTAGATAAAATGGATTTGGCCCATTTTTCACATGAGTCCATGTGCCTGTCAACTAGAATATTAACAAGCTGGTTAAGTGGCACATTGCTTACCCTGCTGACAACATCCTGCGTAACCACTGAAAACGATGAGATACTGGAACTCTTTAGGAGTACACACCCATCACTCCACTGTGGATCGAATTTATAACCTTCAAGTTACAAGGATAGCCTGTTAACTGCTGAAACACTGGGACGGAATCCAACAGCTCGTAAATTCTAATTTCTTTATATTCCCAATATATAGGACGACAGCCAGCTAGTGTCATTGGTGAATATTTATCCTCACATCGAACTTTGTGGACCCAATTGGTCACAAATCCTCGCCAACACTTCAGACAACTTCATCCTGTAGACAGTCACTAGTGAGCATTGGAGGCCTACTTAAAACTTGTGCTGGGAGAAACTTCTATCTCTCTATTGCATATATTTTCTCTCTCTCGGTTTGTTTTAATCAACTGATATATGACCTCTCATGGTATTGTCTACTCTAGTGTGTATTTAAGGTGTTTACAAGCTTCTGATTCTCAAGTTTCTACTAAAACTGAGGAATGGCCTGACTATGAGTGGCAACGCGTTCCAATACATGAGATAACTGTTCTTTAGTTATGTCCTTGGGTCTCAAAACGTAATTCTGAACATCTTACAATTGGCTTTCACAATTAGATATCGTAGATGGATTTCTTGAGGGAGACAAAGCAGATATGTCTCATAATGGAATGGTTTGTGTTTCAGCTCAGAGACCATTGTGTCACAGGAAGGATATACTGTCAGTTAATATTTTACTTGAAGATATTGTACGAAGGTGAAAATATCGTGCAATAAACTCCTTTGAAAATTCTATACATTTTATAAATACTGTCCAGAGTGAAGATATTATTATTATTACTACTAATTGATTTTCAAGTGTGAGTAAGCAGGGATTTGCCCGACTTCAAGTTTGACAATGAACTGAACTCAGTCAGAGAACTACTGAAAACAGACAGAGAGGACTGGTGATCTGATTAGTTCTTGTTTGGGATTTGCTAACATCTTGAAGCCCCTTTATATAAGAATTTTTGTGGTGAATACCTATGCAGGAAAAATAAATTCTCAAGTATTTGGTCGAAGGAACTTGACTGAATTCAAGATAGATATCAACACAAACTAATGTCAGTTAGAGGGGATCACTAAAATCCAGGAAATACTGTGACTCTTCGGCAGTATTGTAATTAATCCACAGTCTACACAAATCTTATAATCTGATTATTGATCGCCAACTCACTAAGAGCTACTTGATGGATTCCCCAAAGCTTTGCTGGGAAGTCATGATCAGTGAGATCCACCAAGCCAAGATATGAAGTCAATGATCCTCGAAGAGACTGGAGAAGGCAACGCGGCCAAGTTAAACTTTAGACGCCAGTAACTACCAATCAGCGAACGACGTCGGATTATCCAATGAGATTCACGAACGTAGTTCAATGTTGTATAGCGCTTGATTCATTTCAAACGCGTGCCTATACAAGGTTACGTTTGCAATTTGAGGAGGATGGTGTCTTTCAGTATTGCCTGAACTTAGTTGTTCGTATGGTGGTGTAGTGACTCTAAAAAGCTATACCAGGTCAACTGATGGATTTGTCCATCGTTGTGGAATATGCTGGGAGCGAGTTAGTATTAGAGAGGGTAAGCTGTTAATTTTAATATTTCGTAGGAACTTTTTTTGCTAGGTCGCATCTCTCCCTAACCCAGATTTTGTACATCTGTAATTACTGGGTATTGAAACAGCCGGTGAGAGCCGCAGCTGCCGAGACGGAGAACAGCCTCGTCTCAACAGTTCAGTGGTACCAGAACTGCAGAGACATCGCCTCATGGAAAATGGAGAGAATTACTTCGTTGTTAGGCGGGGACAACGTAGTAGTGCATGTGGATGAGACAGTGTTGGTGAAGAAGAAATATAACCGTGGTCGTCAGAGAGCCATCAACATTTGGTCATAGGTTTATACGACATGTCCCTCCGAAAAGGATTTGTTGAAAGAATACCAGACAGGAAGGCGACTACTCTGATACCTATTATAACGCGACTTGTGAAACCGGGATCAATTGTACGTACCGACGAGTGGAGAGGCTATAATTCATTGTCATCCCTGGGATACATTCATCACAGAGTGAACCGCTCCAGTGATTTCGTGGATCCAGTTACAAGGCCTCATAAAAATTTCACTGAAGGATTTTGGGGTCGACTGAAAAGTAGAATAAGGGCTACAAATGGATCTCAAAAGGATCTCATTTATAGTCATTTAGATGAATATATGTATAGAATGTGGTGCGAATCCTCTATTGACATTCCCATGCTGAATTGCGAGATGTTTCTGTCCCATGTCCGGGAAAGATACCCATTATAACCGTTTTATCCTTTTTTTATGTATTTTTCTATAAATATACGTTTCCACTTATCATAAACGCCTCTTTCATGTGATCGGTCCGTTCAAGGTCTTTTGCTGATTGGTTGTTACTGGTGTCGAAAATTTAACTTTGCCGGTAATGCTATTTCACGAGTTGACAAAATTAAAATTCAGGGCCATTAGATTCCGGCTCAAGTGGCCGAATGGTCAGCAAACTAGGTCTCGTAACCTGAAGCTCCTGGCTTCGATTCCTGAGGGTGGGATCATGGGTGTACACTTCTTAACAGTCCAAAGCAAGGACGAAAAGTTGTCCACTTCTCTCTGGTTTTCAGTGATCTCTCCAACTGATGTTGACTTGTGACTTGGGTAGTTATGACTGCACTAGTGATCGCAACCAAAAACTGCAGGTTACAAGGCAAACCTGTCAACCATTCAGTCACAAGGGGTTAGAATCCATGAGACATAACATCTGTCAGCAGCCGCGATTTACCACCATCTCAATCCAGTGCTATCGATGAGCAGCTATACTCACACCCGATATGGTGTACACCGCCTTTTCATGACTTCGTATTACACCTTTAGAAATTCTTTTCTGCAGCTAGTAGACAGTGATTATCTTTGAAGCGATATCTACTAGGGTTCACTTTTATTCTAGGGTCGCCAAGGCAAATGAATTTAAGTATATTTAGCTAAAAGTGTTTCTGATGACAAGAATCATATACTCCTGATTTTTTATTGAAACTACTAATAAGCATGTTACGTCATTATCATTTACGGCGGTCTGTTTAAATTAATTGGGCTACCTGAATTTCCATCTAATAAAATGCTTAAACTCTTCAACATTTCTTATTATTTTAATCAACAACATTCAGCATGAAAAATAAGATCCGGGTTTTCAACTCCAATGTGAAGTCAGTCATTGCTACTATACGGATCAGAGATTTGCACTGCGCGTCATAAAAAGCATCTCAAACAAACTACAGACCTTCATCAACAGTTGTCTTCGCTCAATACTCAAGATCAGATGACCGTCCAGAAAATATCAGCAACAGGGATCTCTGGCAATGAGCAAACCAACCAGGAACCGATTGTGAAACAAATAGGCAGGAAGAAATGGAGATGGATTGGCCATATTCTGAGGAAACAATGCATCAAGTGACATCACTAGACAAGCCCTCGAGTGGAACCCGAAAGGGAAGTGGCCATTTAGTCGTCAGTGCAAGGGTGACTTGTAGGAGGTCATGTGAATAGGAGGTCAAAGCATGTGAGCAGACTTGGGGCCAGGTGAAAACTCTAGCAGAGAATCGAACGCCATGGAGACGCACGGCTGAAGCCCTATGTTCCTCTAGGAATTAAAGGAAACAATAATAATAATACTATCATTTGACCACAACATGAACTTGCACACACACATAATTAACTTTCAACGAAACGCCCTGCAGTTCTTGAAGGAAACGAGGGAGAAATATACAGAAATGGTTCTCTCTTCGTTTGGAACAACACCATATCGCATGATATACCTCAGATTATTACGTTATATGTAAATCCTCTACTAAGATAAAATATTTTAGAACTAAGTAGGCTGAAAATTTCTGTACTACCTGTTCACACTTTGTTTGAAATAAAGCCTCATATTATTATTATTACGTTTACGAGAATATTAAGCTCATTAACTATCCATGGATATCTTTAAGTTAGCCAAAACAAGCCACCTGTACCCAGCCTTCGCTATCCAAACGTATCACCGAACACTTATCAACATGGTTTTACAGAGGAGAAAAACGATGTCCCCGCGGCTCTATCTTAAAACATCTGATAGATTCCGGACACCAAGCTACATCCCCCCTCAAACAAACTTCAAAGTCGTCTACAGAATACGAATCAGACTTCTTCAAACTGCAGAAGCAATGGCGATTCACTTGCTAAGTCCTTAACTCTGCATACAGAAGAAGTTCGATCAATCACTACACCTGCAATGGACGTAATCTATCTTAATACCCAACAGGTAAATTCTATTTCTTTCTCTCTGTCTTTTCATTACTATTATTTTGCCTTTTCAATTGTAATGTTTTGTGTTTTCAACCTTCCTGTTCTCTACCCCACAACCGATTTAGTTTCTACACTTCATTACCTCTGTTAATGAATTGACCAACGCTCAGTTTCTAGTCCTTTATGTTAAGTCATCCAACTTATTTGCTCAATTTTAGTTCTAATTTAAATAGCATTATTTTCCACCCCACCTCTACTTAGTCTCTACCTGTAGTTACCTCTGTTACTATCTTGACCTAAGTTGACACATTTTAGTCAATTATGTTACGAATTAAAAGTCAATCTGAACGAAGAATATTCTTTTCAATAATTTCTCTTCAGGTTCTTACAATTATAAAATATAATATTTGTTATCATTACAATAACCTCGCCTAGATTACTAGGTCACTAGTATTCTAGCCGGTCCCAAGCCCGGATAAAGAGGGAGGGTTGGGGCGTGGTGCTAGCAACTCCACCCCCAAAACTTAACCAAATTGCTACGAAAACTTCAACGCACAAATATATTCAAAATTCTAAAATTACAAATAGTGACCTTATTTTTCGCTGGAATCGGGGAAGTGAAATGACGCGGGCTGGTGAAAGCCTTCGGGAAGCCAGTCAGCCGATGTGCCTTCTTCCGATGAAAGCGAAAATAAGGATGGGGACGTGGAATGTTCGTACAATGTACGAAGCGGGGAAGGCTGCTCAGGTAGCCGCAGAAATGAGGAGATATAGAATAGAAGTGTTGGGAATCTGCGAGAGCAGATGGAACGGATGTGGAAGGAGCCAACTGTCAACTGGAGAGACAATAATCTACTCCGGTCACCCAGAGGACAATCACGAGCACACCGAGGGAGTAGCCATCATGATGTCACCAACAGCGGCTAAAGCTCTCATGCAGTGGGAACCAATCTCCTCCAGGATAATGACAGCCAGGTTCAACTCAAAAGGAAAGAAGGTTACAATCATTCAGTGCTACGCGCCTACAAACGCCTCAGAACATGAGAAGAAGGAGGATTTCTACAGTCAACTACAAACAGTAATGGACAACGTCCCAAAGAGCGATATCAAAATCCTGATGGGCGACATGAATGCGAAACTGTGAGGAGACAATACAGGAAGAGAACTCACCATGGGTCGTGAGGCCCTCGGTGAAATGAACGAAAATGGTGAACTCTTCTCAGACTTCTGCGCCTTCAATGATTTGGTGATTGGTGGCAGTGTGTTCAAACACAGGGATATACACAAGGCAACATGGATTTCACCAGATGGACACACCAAAAACCAGATAGACTTCATTTCAATCTCAAGGAAGTGGAGACGGAGCCTACTGGACACAAGATCGAGGAGAGGAACAGATGTGGGTTCAGACCACTATCTAGTACAAGGGACTTTCAAGGTGAAGCTAAAAGCCTCGAGAACAGCTGGGGATAGGCCACAATGCAAGTTCAACACGCAAAAACTGAAAGACACAATCACACAGGACATTTTCACTGCAACTGTCAGAGCAAAGCAGGAAACACTACGTGGCACCACTGAGGAATCATCCGTGGAAGACCATTGGAACTCTGTGAAGGTAATTTTCAACGAAACGTGCTCAACGGTTTTAGGAAGAAAGAAGAAACAAGACAAGGAATGGCTCTCAACAGACACTTGGAAACTAATAGAGGAGAGGAGAAAAGTGAAAGAGAAAATGATTCAATGCAAAGATGGACAAGAGAAAGAGACGCTGAACTTAACTTACACAGCACTGGACAAAGAAGTGAAGAAGAGTGCCAGGAAGGACAAAAGACAATTCTACGACAACCTGGCTACTGAAGCTGAGAAGGCAGCAGGCAAAAGGGACCTGAGGACACTATATCAGATAACCAAGTCTCTATCGGGGAAGAGATCAACACAAGTGAAACCTATAAAAGACAACCAAGGGAACCCAATTACCAAAGAAGAAAGACAGATTAAACAATGGGCGGACCACTTCAAAGGACTCTTGAACCGACCACCACCTACAACCCGTCCAGTAATACCAACAACAGCACGTACACAACTGCAAGTTGACACCAATCCTCCAACGAAAACTGAAGTCATGAATGCAATCAAGCTTCTGAAAGCTGGAAAAGCAGCTGGACCAGATGGAATACCCCCGGAAGCACTGAAAGCGGACCCAGAAACGACGGCAGATATGCTGACTCCATTATTGCAAAAGATCTGGAAAGAGGGAAAGGTGCCTACTGACTGGAGGAAAGGTTACCTGGTGAAACTACCAAAGAAGGGCGACCTGGGACTCTGCAAGAACTGGTGAGGAATCATGCTCCTGTCGACGCCAAGTAAAATCCTGAGTCGCATCATCCTGGAGAGAATCAAGGACGCGCTGGATACAGAACTCCGACCAGAACAAGCTGGATTCAGGAAAGGCAAATCATTTTCTGACCAAATTGCAACTCTACGCATCATCATCGAACAAAGCATGGAATGGCAATCAAATCTCTACCTCAACTTCATAGACTTTGAGAAGGCCTTCGACAGCGTTGACCGCGAAGTAATTTGGAAACTACTCGAGTACTACGGCGTACCCCAAATATTCATCAACCTTATTCAACAGCTGTACGACAACGGCATATGTCAAGTGATCCACAACGGAAAACTCAGCGAGGCGTTTGGAGTAAATACAGGAGACACACAAGGGTGCTTATTATCACCAATGATATTTCTATTTGTGGTGGACTGGATTATGCGTCAGACAGTGGGAAACGAGAAGACAGGGATATCCTGGACCGACGTGAAGAACCTAGAAGACCTGGATTTCGCGCGTGGATGATTTATGTTTGATGTCACACAAAATCGAAGACTTACAAGCGAAAACCGACCGACAAACTGGTCGAAGAAGGATCCGGTGAAGACAGGACTGCAGGTGAACATAGACAAGACGGAGGTTATGAAAATAACCAACCAACAACAGCAGCAACATCCAGTGCCAATCACCATCAACGGGAGGGATTTGAAAGAGGTTACTTCTTTCACTTATCTAGGGAGCATTGTCTCAACTACAGGCAGGTGGAACAGACGAGGATGTCAAATCGAGACGAGAATCGGGAAGGCGAGAAACACATTCATCAACCTGGAACCAATCTGGAAATCTTCGTCACTCAACTCACCATCAACAACAAAATTCGGATTTTCAATACAAACGTCAAGCCAATTTTGCTTTACGGATCAGAAACTTGGCGGGTCACCAAGAATATTTTCAACAGGTTGCAGACCTTTATCAACAACTGTCTTCGCTCCATACTGAAGATTAGATGGCCAGAAAGAATCACAAACAAGAAGCTATGGGAACAAACGAAACAGGAACCAATCGCCCAACAAATATGCAGGAGGAAGTGGAGATGGATTGGACACTCGCTGAGGAGGCCGTTGAGTGACATCGCGCGTCAGGCCAGTGCTCGAGTGGAACGTGGAAGGGAAGCGACGAGTGGGACGCCGTGCAAGGGTGACATGGAGGAGATCGTGTGAGGAGGAGATGAAACAGTATGGAATAAGATGGACGCAAGTGAAAAGAACAGCAGAAGACAGAAGCAAGTGGAGACGTGCAGTTGAAGCCCTATGTTCCACTAGGAACCCAAGGGAACAATAATATAATAATAATATCATTACAATAAAGGCCAGTTTTGCGGCAGATACATTTTTAACGTAGAATAACAGATTAGTTATGGGGTGTCAAAATCAATAGTCGTATTTGTGTGACAAACGTGCTAGGCTGAAATCGATTACAAAATATTGTAAAACGGGAGACAATGGTGGTGATTAGTCATAATAGATTTGTAGAATGTGAGGTAGGAAAATTGACAAGTCAGTTCAAGGTTATAAAAGGTGTCAGGTGAGTGGCTAGTACAAAGTGGTCTGTGTTAAACAGGAGATAGTAAGACTGCAATGGGAGGTTCATAATGAGATAACGAATATGTGAAATGAAACAGGTGGAGGCATATATTGAGAAAAGAGACAATATCACTAATAATAAGTCCGGATAGTATAAACGAAAAATTCGACAGTATTGAGAGAATGTTTGCATGAAGGGCATAAATTATGACGAATAATTATATTACGTCATCTAGCTTACTAACTCAATCTTACTTTAATTGCTGTCTAATTAACCTTGTTTCCATATTATATCATTCTTGTATTACCTGATTAATTATTTAAACTTAACAAACCTCACGTACACACACCCAAAATAGTTATATATAAATGCGATTGTACAGCTATGTGAATGAATTCGCCGAAAAGAGTCTCTACGCTGAACGTCTTCTCTTTTTCACATGACTCAATGGGGATTTTTAAGCTACTTAAACGTTGCAAAAACCATAAATTGACAGAACTTTAAAAATCCAATTGTCACTGAAGTTCAGCCCATTGTCTGAGTGATGTAATCAATAGGCTTGAGTCGAAACCTGAAGGCACTGGATCCCATCCTTCTTGATTATGATTATGATTACTTTTTCCTTTAGTTCCTAGAGGAATATTGCGCTTCAGTAGCACGTCTCCATTGCGTTCGGTTGTCACCTGTCTCAGTGTTTTCACCTGGCTCCACATCTGCTCACATGTGTCCATCTCCTCTTCACATGACCTCCTCAATCTTCCTGATAGGTTCAGAAAATGTGTACTGCTGATGAGCCCCAAGAACAGGATGAAACAACTATCCAATTCTCTAAATGATCCTGATTCAAAACGAAATCTATATTGGGATATTATTTATTACTATTATTGTTCCCTTGGGTTCCTAGTGGAACATAGGGCTTCAACTGCACGTCTCCACTTGCTTCTCTCTTCTGCTGTACTTTTCACCTGCATCCAAGTTAGTCCATACTGTTTCATCTCCTCCTCACACGATCTCCTCCATGTCACCCTTGCACAGGCGTCCCACTCGTCGCTTCCCTTCCACGTTCCACTCGAGCACTGGCCTGACGCGCGATGTCACCCAGCGGCCTCCTCAGCGAGTGTCCAATCCATCTCCACTTTCTCCTGCATATTTGTTGGGTGATTGTTTTGTTCTTGTTTCGTTTGTTCCCATAGTTTCTTGTTGGTGATTCTTTCTGGCCATCTAATCTTCAGTATAGAGCGAAGACAGTTGTTGATAAAGGTCTGCAACGCTGTTGGAAATATTCTTTGTGACCCGCCAAGTTTCTGATCCGTAAAGCAAAATTGACTTGACGTTTGTATTGAAAATCCGAATCATTTTGTTGTTGATGGTGAGTTGAGTGACGAAGATTTCCAGATTGGTTCCAGGTTGATGAATGTGTTTCTCGCCTGCTTCCCGATTCTCGATTTGACATCCTCGTCTGTTCCACCTGCCTGTAGTTGAGACAATGCTCCCTAGATAAGTGAAAGAAGTAACCTCTTTCAAATCCCTCCCGTTGATGGTGATTGGCACTGGATGTTGCTGCTGTTGTTGGTTGGTTATTTTCATAACCTCCGTCTTGTCTATGTTCACCTGCAGTCCTGTCTTCACCGGATCCTTCTTCGACCAGTTTGTCGGTCGGTTTTCGCTTGTAAGTCTTCGATTTTGTGTGACATCAAACATAAATCATCCACGCGCGAAATCCAGGTCTTCTAGGTTCTTCACGTCGGTCCAGGATATCCCTGTCTTCTCGTTTCCCACTGTCTGACGCATAATCCAGTCCACCACAAATAGAAATATCATTGGTGATAATAAGCACCCTTGTGTGTCTCCTGTATTTACTCCAAACGCCTCGCTGAGTTTTCCGTTGTGGATCACTTGACATATGCCGTTGTCGTACAGCTGTTGAATAAGGTTGATGAATATTTGGGGTACGCCGTAGTACTCGAGTAGTTTCCAAATTCCTTCGCGGTATTCCTATAAGTATTCCTATAAAGCCATTTTCATTTTCTAAAACAAATCAATAATAGAAATTTAAAAAATTCAATTTTTATCTGATTTAGATGCCAGTTAAATAATCATAAATAAATAGAGATATAATTTATTGATAATTATACTCCACCCATTGATCTAATCGATTTTCTTTTTTTCTTCTTTTTATAAGTGATGAATGATGGTTACTCAAATATAGCAATCAGAGTTAATAGTTACACCCTTATTACAAATTATTATCTCACAAACCTTTAGAAATCTCTTGAAGTCAATTGATAATGTTCATGTGTATGTATACAAGGTATGTGGGCGATATTTTGTGACCTTCATCAATTGTTACAGATATTTTAACAAAGTGTCACTAACTGAAATAGCATGCTACATATTCGAAAATATTGATTCAAAGGGGATAAATATTGATTAGTATATCCACTGATTATTTGAAGAAACTCTTGTTGAGATGCAATCAAGAAATGAAACCCAAAATTGGAAATCCTCTCTGGTTTAAACTAAAACCAAATTCGTATGTACCTTCAAGATTCTACAGTCAACCAAAGATACATAAACCCACAGTTCCATTAAGACCGGTAGTAGATTTCACCAACTCACTGACATGCAACCTCTCTAAATACTTACTCTCGGTACTACAACCACTACAAAAGGACACCCAAAATATTGTAAGGAATTCATATGATTTCAAATCCCAAATAGAACACCGAGAAATTGATAAAGAAGACATTATGGTAAGCTATGATATTAACTCATTATATACTAGTAACCGAAAGTCTTGATATCATTTCCAGTCTTCTAGAATCAGATACAACGCTATCACAAAGATGTCCACTGGACACCAGTGAAATAATTAAGAGCTTAAAATTCTGTCTAGAAAGTAATTATTTTACATTCAAAGGGAATTTATATAGACAGACAAATGGTGTTGCCATGGGTTCACCAGTCTTCCCAATAGTCGCCAACCTTTTCATGAATATATTCGAAGATGACACCTTTTCAAGCATACTCACTCCTAAAATATGGTTAAGATATGTAGATGATACTTTTGTAGTACTAAAACGAGATCTACACAATTCATTCCTGGAGAAAATAAACTGTGTATCTCCCAGAATCCAATTCACTTCGGAAGCAGAATCAGACGTCGGTGAACTACCATTTCTAGACTGCCTAGTTAAGAGAAGAGAAAACGGACATTTTAGTATATCCATATTCAGAAAGAAAACCCACTCCAATAAATATTTAGACTTCAAATCATCACACCCCATCAGCGCAAAGGTATCAGTTGTTTCAAGTCTTCTTAGACGAGCACACTCTCTGATAACGGATGAGAAAGAAAAAGAAATATCAAACATTACTGAAACTCTCAAGCAAAACAACTACCAAGGGACTTCATCAACAAAATCAACACAGACATTAAGTATGGCCAAAAACGCATTCCGAAAACATGGACCTCGACAGTCGTCATTCCATATAGAGCAGAGACGTCAGATGATATCAGAAGAGTACTCAATCAGCTCGACATTAGAGTTTTCTTTAAAACATCAGACACACTGTGGTGAGAGCTGTCTACTAGCCAAATTGGTAGACAGTAATTTACATCAATGTTTACGTTCTCAAGATTGGTCGTGAGAAAATATAAACAAAGACTGATTCAACAACCAACCACAGCAGACTGTGCGTAGGCGGATACAGTTAACATATAGATGATCTGACATTCAAGAAACAGTCACAAAGAGATGAAAGATTAACTTTAAGTGAGAAACAACCCCCAATCAGAAGACTGTGTTTGTTTGCTTAACTAATCTGTAATAATGTACATGAAAGTATATAAATATGCTTTGATTTCCTGAATAAAGGATCTGTTGCCTGGCCCTTGTCTTCTATTGTTACAACACTACGAAACAACCTTGTCCATATAAAAGACCAGATCCCTAAAGATTCTCTACCTAATTGTGTCTATAAAATAAGATGCTTGCTTGGAATGTTATGCGATATACGTCGGACAAACGTCTCGAGAAGTCAAAATCAGAAGAAATGAACACCGTAGACCCAACTCTGTTCGACCACCGAGAAATCCATTTGAACTAGAAAAACTTGAAAAATTATCAGCCATAGGTCTACATGCTATAGAATCAGGTCAAAAAATTGATTTTGACAATATTGAAATAATCCAGAAAAACTTCAGAAATCACAAAGAACGTCTAATATCAGAAGCACTTCATATCAAGTGGAATCCAAATTGTCTGAATAGGAATGACAGACTAAAACAGAATTTAACATAATTACAACATGAAATGACAAAATCAACACGAATGTGATAAGCAAGTTCACTATGTAAACACACTACTTTTATAATTTTACACACTTATCAAATCCAACAATCTACACTTGATTTTGATTTTGTTATCTTTACCAATTGACCAACTTGACAACGAAAAATAAAGCTATTAGCATTAAATAGCGAAACGTCAGTAAAAGCAATATCGTTTTGTTTTTCATTCATTGGGAAATACAAAAACCTTTATTATAATGAATATCATATACCCAATGCCCAAATTTTTCAAACTGTTGAAAGTGAACTTGGTTCGGACATATATAATGCAATCTAAATGTCTAATTTTCTTGTAATAATGAAATATATCGACATTAGGATGGTATAACTAAGGGCTCACCACTGGAACTGTTGCTTGCAGATTATTTCATGTCAAAACTAGAAAACACATAATTAAAGAAAATGATTGACCGTTTTGGGTTTTACAAGAGATATGTGAAAGATATACTCTCATTGTCTCCAATAAAGAGGAAAATTTGGAGGACATCCTGGACTTTTTCAACAGCTACCATCCAGGAATTCAGTTCATACTAGAGAAGGAATCTGACATAAAAATATCTTTTCTGGACATCCAATTAACAAAACGTGAACAAGATGGAACACTAAAAAGATCCATCTACAGAAAGCCAACATGGAACGTACAATTCATTAACTTTCATAGCTGGGTGCCTGCATATTCAAAAAGGAACCTGATCCGTTCACTGATCCACTGAATCCGCAACATTTTCAGCCCTGACACTATGAAAGAGGAGCTGAACACTCTGAAAAGACTCCTTCTTGAAAATGGCTCCTCTGAAAGTTTCATCACAAAATCCTTGAATCCTAAACCACTAAAACCGCTCATACTTTCTGATCCCGAAAGAATTGTCTGCTTGGATCTATAATTCAATGAAGACTCATAGACAGAAATACTGAGAAATCGCCTGTCCCACTGCTCATTGAATAAAACCTTTTTCGCCCCTGAAATCCGACTAAATTTCTCTACGAAACTAATGAACGTTGAACGCGGAGGATAAATTACCACTTCTGGCCTCATCAGCGTGCATCTTTCAATTCACCTGCTTGTGTGTAGCTAGGTATCTCGGTCGTACCCAGCGTTCGATATCCAAATGTATCACTGAACACAAACCCTCATGGTTTTATATAGGAGAAAAAAGATCTCCCCCATCAGCAGCTCTATCCTGGAACACCTGATCGAATATGAACACCAAGATAATCCACAAAGGAACTTCAAAGTTATTTACAGAATACGTGGGAACCTTACTGAAAGAGCAGGAATCAAACTTCAAACCACAGAAGCAGTGGCAATTCATGTATTGAATCCTGAACTCTGCATACAGGAGAAGTTTATTCAGTCAATAAATCTACAATGGACCTGATCTGCCTTAACATTGGATACGCATTTTTTGTTTAATATTTCTTAATTGTATTATTTTCTTCCCACACCTCTTATTAAATTTCCACCCCTTATTACCACTGTTGTTAACTTGACTCTACTTCAATCAATTTTATTTGAATTCTACTCAATCTCATGAATTATATGGTGCCGTCCAGTATTATCTATGTAGAATTCCATTTATTGATAATGTACTAACTGGATGCAATACTGTAGTGAGTTGCTGAGAATTCCATTCTGTATCACAAGTACTGTTTTGGAATAAAGCAAATTACTATTATTATCACCTCCCACATGTCACCCTAGCACTGACGACAAACTCGCCGCTTCCCATTCGGGTTCCACTCGAGCAATGGCGCGGCGTGTGATGCCACTCACTTGATGGTTTGTCTTCTCAGAGTATGGCCACAATCCACCTCCATTTCTTCTTGCATATTTATTGCACAATTGGTTCCTGCTAGGTTGGTTCACTCCCAGAGATCCCTCCCTGTTGTCCATCTTTTCTCGCCAGTCATCTGATCTTGAGTAGTATTGAGCGAAGACACCTGTTGATGAAGGTCTGTAGTTTGTTCGAAGTGCCATTCTCTGATCCATATAGAGTAGCACTGACTGACTTCATATTGGAGTTGAAAATCCACATCTTATTTTCATTTTCATGCTGAGTGCTCAGTGTTGATCTCCACACAGACTTGGTGAGAGAGATGAAAGCTTGCCTTGCTTTCTCGATCCTCACTGCTTTGATATCCTCATCAGTTCCGTCCGCCTGTAGTTGAAACGATGCTTCCCAGGTCGGTAGGTGAAGGAGGTTGCTTCTTTCAGATTTCTCCCATTTATGCTGATTGTTGTCTGTTTTTGTTGCTGTCATTATTATTTACTTATATACTTATTTAATTTTATTTTGGTTTCTACCCGATTAGCGGTTTTAATATTATATACTTTATTATCTAAAAGAAATTGACAATTCTAATAACACATCTTTGGAAATATTTCCATTTTTGCTAAGATAATTTATTATATATATGCAATTGTATAGCTTGAGAACGATTTCTCTGAACATCTTTTCTGTTATGTCACTCAGTGAGGATTTTTAAGTTAGTTAACAGTTGTCATCCAACAATAAAATTCACTCTCCAAATGGAAAATGAACCTAAAATTCTTTTTCTTGATGTTGAATGAACATGAAGAACCGATAGAACCTTAAGAAGATCTGTCCTACAGCTGGATGTCTGTTGAACGAAAAAGAAATTTAATTAAATCCTTTTCCGCTGGCATCCGACATAGCCCTGACACTCTAGAAGAAGAATTAGATCTTCTAAAAGAAATCTTCATCTGAAATGGATACCCAACGAAATTCATTGACAAGAACATCAAATCAATAGTTCAGAGAAAGGAAATATTATTTGTACCAAAAAAGGAACTTTACATGAACTTTGATTTCAAGAAAGAATGAACCTGAGGCATCTCTCCTTAAGAGAGGAAATTTAACATCTTTGAGAAGAATATTCTTTACAAAAACAGTCGTCTACTGGTCTTCAGAAGCCTGAAGGACAAAAACTGGCATCTCATCACTTCTATCGGCATTTATAAGTTAACTTGTTCTTATGGTTGTTCGAGGCGTATCCTATCTAAAATGGTTCGTGAACTCTATCTCACATGACTGCAGAAAGGTAGAAGTAGCTCTATGAAGAGTGTGTTAATCGAACACCTTGTCGACACTGGTTATTCATCTACCTTAGCAAACTTTTTCTTCCGAATTGTCTATACAGTGAAGAACGATCTGCTAAAGACAATATGCTTTCGTCTCCACTGCATTGCAGAAGCTCTAGCCATTCCGATAAAGAAACTGGAAACCTGCATACAAAAGAGAATTATTCGACCACTTATACTACCATGGTAACGACTTGGTTGTTTTCTAATCACTTGATTTTCTCATTTCTTTATGACGTTTATATTTCTTTTGAACTCTTAAGTAATATCCCATTTCCCTTCGTTTCTGTCGGCATCCTGATTCGAATTCATTGAGTTATTGACCCTAACTCCAACATTCTATTCAGCTCCTGTTATGCATCGATTAATATAGGCAACTATGGTTATAACAAATGACCACTTTTGTTACCATTATCTTTTGTGAAAAGAAACATTATATAAGGATGAGATTGTACAACTATGTTCTTTTCATGACTGGATGGGGATTCTTCATAATAATAATAATAATAATAATAATCTACTTTACTCCGAAAACAGTACTTATAATACAGAATGGAATTCTCAGTAATTGTCACAATATTGCATCTGATTTACTCAAAATATAAATAAAATTAAAAATTAAAACAAAATTAATCGGAAAAATTTGTCCACATTTACGGTATAAAGTCAAAAATATTCGAAGCATGAATTGAGATTATTAAATATAATAATAACAACAGTGAGTTTGTTTCAAACAGTATTGTCGATTCAGTTTGAAAATTTTAGCATGTTATAGATTATTGGATCTAATGTTCTGTTGATATAGTATAGTGAGGGGAAAGGCGAAATTAACAGTAATAACACAGCTTAAATGATGTTCACACTTATGAGAAAATGAATAAATAAAAACAAAAACTTGAGAGGATCATAAATATAAGTACAATAACAATAAAGCTTGATGTTATAAGGGTGGAGGAAATGGTTTATTTAATAGTGCAAAGAAGGTTAGTTAGTTCATGCCTAACACTATTTTCATCACATAAAGTACGTTCCAAGTATGGTATAATGGAATTGTTATACTTAGACTTTCTTTTCCTTCACGTTCCCCAGTGGAAAATAGGGCTTCAAGCCAGTGGCTTGAAGTTTCTGTAGCAGTGTTTATTTTACAGAATGAGGTTGCTAGCCTCATGCCCAACCTTTCCTCTTTACCAACATTAATTCTGGCTTAGCGAGGTAAAGGAGTGCGTCGGCTAGGGATCGAACCCTGGACCATGTGCATGGTCGGAGAGGGTCCTTACCGCTATGCAACCGACGCACAGAAGAATACTTAGACGTACGTGCATAAATTCTTCTGAATAGATTTCTTTTACCTGAGGAGACACAAGGTTGGAGCTGCGGGTAGAGTCTGACAAAATTCCTTTAGCGAATTTGCTGCATGACATCAAGTGCCTATCAGTGACAATGCCAACGATATGGCCCAATGGGATACCACTCGTCCTACTGACAGTCTTCACAGTTCTACGGAGTATGACATAGTCCTTTTTTAGCAATCCAAGAAAGAATAAGGGTGAACAGTAAAGAAGAATAGGTAAAATACACGAGTTGATAAACTGTAAGAGGAGTAGTTGGGTTATGCCTGAGTGCCTTAACTTCTTAATGTAAAGTCAGACAAAATATTCTTTTAGAAATCGCTAAGACATGGGAGGACCAGGATAGATCAGAAGAGAGAATTAATCCAAGATACTTAACTTCAGACTGGGTTTCTATATCAGTATCATCAATTTTGCAAGGGTCATAGGAACCAACGGCTTTATTTAACTTTCGTTTACATCGGAAACTGAAATTAACAGCCTGACATTTGGAGGGATAAGGTTAAGGCCGTTAGACGAAGACCATTTGCTAATTCCTGATAGAAAGTTGTTCATCTTAGTGCAGTCAAGCTGGGAGTTAACAGACATTGAAATAGTTATATTATCGGCATACTTAACAAAGTTCATTTCATCAGAGTTAATTCAAATTTTTCGGCGATTCCTCCTGTATTACACCAAACTGCCTGATCTCCACTGTTATATCTGCTCCTCAAATGCATTCCTCGACGATGTCTGAAGGTTGACATGGTGTTATTTGGTTGGCGGTGACTAGTGGTGGAATCTATGACACACACTTCATCCTATTTAGGACTCGTCAGATAGAACACCATCGCTACGGATGCAGCTACATCCAACTGACGAGTCGCGGGTAGGGTGAAATACTCTTCCTGAATTCCACCTCTGGTCATTATCAAATAAATAAATAATACCTTTGGATTGTTGATTACTTTCTGAGTGTTTATCATCATGAAGTTATATTATACTGGATAGATTCATTTGTTGTACTCATAATTAAAATCGTTGTGTAATCTTACAACTGCTCCCGGCTCATCCATGACAGATAGTTTGCAATTAGTAGCGTTCTCTGAGCTGGTTGGTTTAGTTGCGGAGCTTTCGTCGTCCTTCTGGACAACATCTTCAGCGCTGAAGATATGTCCTGAAGAGAGGGAAGATTGTGCATGAGGCTAGCCACCCCCACCACCGCTCCCGAAATTGCATTGGTTGAAGCCCTATGTTCCAGCAGGAATACAAGGGAATGAAGAAAGAGTCTTACTACTTACTGTTAATGAGTAGCATATCAACGTTTGCATAAATTATTCATCTCTCCACTCTTTCTCTTTAGCTCACCTTTGGTTGGTGAAGTTACTTTGTAGACGTGTTTCTTCAACTGATTCAGGACTTTGATGACAAACGCTGGGTAATTCTGTGAGTGGATGACTGATTTATGTTCCAGAGACTAACGAGACTAAACGGTGGATGTTTTATTCCACAAACTTTTGTTTGTCATTTCCCAGTCGACAAAAAGTTACCAGTCAAGATAGTTTTACCACATCTATATGTATTTATCAGTTCAGATGCTTCTGTGGAAACAGTTATGCTGGGTGTATTGCCTGGCAGAACATTTCCAATCATAGTTTCGGTAAAGTAGGGATAAAAACCATCTCAAGCTCTGTTTTGTCACAATTAGTTGATAGTGACAAATCAGCGAATAAAATGAAAGCCATCAAGATGCTTCATCTCATTCCATTGAATCTTTGCAATTACTTACAGTATATCACTGAGGCGGTTGACAATCCAAATATTAGGTCTATGCCAAGAGGTCTACAGGTGAAAACCAAAAAGTCTACAGAAGAAGTGAAGAAGAAAAGACTTCTGGTGGGAATGAACGAAACAGAGGAGAAAGCCAACGGAAACAAGCATCCATCACCATCAGAGAAAGAAATTAGAAGGATCTCACCTCTTTGACTTATTTAAGCAGCGTTATTCCAACTATAGGAGGCATATATGAGGATGTCAAAGGCAGACAGGATTAGAAAAGCAAGGAATCAGTGTAGCTAGCTAGCTCACATGGTCTCACTATCATTGATGGCATAGAGGCTGAAACTAGATCTAATGTCAAGTACCTTGGACTGAGTATTTCCTCCGATCTTTCCTGGTCCTCTCACATCTTGCTAGTGACTAGAAAGATGTTTCGCTTAACGTTCTACGTTAGGAAGTTTAGGCAGTCTGGTATAAAGCAGTCTTTGCTTTCTCAGTTTGTCAATTCCTGTATTCTACCCATCCCTCTTTACTGCTCCCCTTTAATCTTTCCTGGACTACCTAAGAAAGACTTTGCTTCGCTGCATAGGGCACTAAAAGCTGTTAGTAGGGGAAGTGGGATTTCGTTTAACCAACTGGTTAACACCATTGTGGATAGACATATAATGTCATGTAAGAAACTAGCGAATTCTATATTGTCAGACCCCGAACATCCTTTCAATACGCAGCTCTCTCCTTGCATTTCATCTGGTAGAACTAGAAGCAACTAAAGGAGGCTATATGCCAGGACTACCAAGTACAAAAACTCCACAATACCTTATCTGGCACAGCTGTTATGTGATGAGAAAACTGTTAGGTATGACACGATCACCTTACTGCGGCACTCTAACAAATAGTTCCCATTAGATTTTGTTCTCCTTTCTTTGTTACTATTATATTGTTGCTAACATATTCTATTACACACTAATTTTATATTTCATATGCTGTGGTGCATTGTTTAAAATGTTCTTTTTTATTTCTTTTATTTATCTTTTTTCTTTTTGTTGTTGTTGCTTATTATTTTTAAAGTCTTATAAAAATTTATGAGGTAATTAGATGCAATATTGTAATGCACGCTGAAAATTCCATATCTGCACCACAAATACTGTTTGGAATAAAGCTATTATTATTATAAAAGAAATCTACCCCACTGGTTATAAGGAATAAGATCTGGAATCTCAGCACTAATGTCAAGCCGGTGAGTGTTTCTAGATGGTTCAGAAGCTTTACTTGTCACCAAAAGACTTCAGACTTTTGCCAGCAGCTACCTTCGTTACATACCGAAGATCAAATAGGTGGTGAGAAAGAATTAGCAACAACAAACTTAGGCAACTAACCGATCAACAACCTATCATCCAACAATTAAATGGAAGAGGATTCGACATACTCTGAAGAGAACATCAAGTAACATGAGGCACCAGCTAGTTGCTCTAGTGAAATACGAATGCGAAACAATAAGCTGAGCGTGGATTCAAAGGTGATATGGATCATATGGTATGAGGAAGAAATAAAGGCATATGGGCAATCATGGTGTTTAACTACTAGCGACTACAGGAAACAGAATGAAACGATGATATACTTCTGAAGCCCTTTGTTCGACTCTGAACCCAAGGGAATAATCATATTATGATAAAATCGATCGGTCGGTCGGTCGGTCGGTTTTCGACATAGAACTTTGCACATATGTGCGGCAGTTCAAGTCGCCACAATCTATGTAGCACGCAAAGCAAGAGAAGGAAGTAGAAGAAATGCATAATATAGACAGTAAACAGAGGTGTGAGACAAAGGAATAGTAATAACGGAGAACAAAAGTTTAATTGGAAATCATAAGTCACAAGGAGTGAGTGGATGCATCTGCGCCACTGAGAACGATTTTGAGCCATGTCACCAATTGTTTCCAACCATTGGTTTTTACCATCCCGAGGGCCCCAACCAGGAAGTCTGCATCTTCCTACGTGGCTTAGATTAACTGTTGTGGATTTCATTGATTGGTGCCATGTTTTGGTTTGACCGCCGCTAGCTCTTTTCCAGCCTGACCCTATATCAGCTAACATTGCCTTGCTCGTCGAGGAAGGCGATGGCTAATCAGGCATACGTAACACATGTACTAACCATCTCAGTCGAAGTAATTTCACAGTCTCGTCGATTGATTTCCCCGCCTTACCTAGCACTCGACGCCTAACCTCAATATTGCTCACCTTATTATACCACTTCACACGGGAGATAGAACGCAGGCACCTATGATCGAAGACAGCTAATCTTTTCATGTCTTCTGCTCTCAATGGCCAGGTCTCACAGCCATAAAGGAGGACGGAGCGGACTGTTGAGCAGTACACACGCCCTTTGGTCGATAGTCGGATATCGCGTCTACGCCAGAGACGGCGTAAACTGGCATATGCGAAACGAGCCTTCTGCATCCATGCTGAGATTTCGTCGGAGATCAACCCGTTGGCACTGGCTGATGGTACTTCCCAAGTAAGTGAAGTGGTCAACGTGTTCTACCACTTCACTTCCTATTTCTAATCTAGGGGTCGATGAAGTCCAATCCTGCAGCATCATCTTACATTTTATAGGGGCGAATCGCATGCCAAACATGCGGAGATCGAACACATTCAATAAATGTGTAGACATTAATAATTGAAGCAAACTAAGACGAAACAGCTGTCCGTTACTCCCTGCAGGTTTTCTAATGGTTCTCTGACCGGAATACTGTAGCCAACCAATCAAATCCTTACAAACCAACACTTGAATATCAATGAGATGCTCAATAGCGACTGGCCTTATTCAGGTAGGTAGTTACCTGGAGTTCTCGTTGGAGGTCGTGATCTGTAGGGTGCAGCAGGTTTGGGGGTGAGGACAAATACTCACCACCGATGACATTCGCCAGTGGTCGTGTTATGTCCTGAATTGGCAGAAGTTGGAATTCATGGGGTGGCGGTTAGATCGGGTCCCAGTGGCTTAATGGTCTACGAGTTCGCTGATGGGTGCTTACTGTGAAGAGTCCCAAACTAGTGGGACGAAACAGACAGCTGTTTGTTTTCCAATGGTTCTCTCTAAGTGATGTCAGCTCATGATGAAATCCTGTAACCAATCAATCAAATCCCTACAAATCAATACTTGAATAAGTGAAGCAATTATTAAACTTAAGGAAAGAACAACACTGTGATCGATTTTCAAGGAAGCGTAATCATCTGAAGAAACTTCTCTCAAGTACATCATTCAATTTTCATGAACAAGCTAAGCACTGAATGTTGTCAGTGATTTAGTGGAAAACTCTATCCAGTCTTGGTAGTATTCTTATTTGTACACATCTTTAATTTGTATCTTCAATTTTGAATTGGTTCGCATTCTTTCTATATAATCGGGCCAAGAGGCTAACTAGTAAGCTGGAAGATTGAAATACTTAAATCAACCAAATAAAAGAAGTTTTATTAGTGAGTAACTAATCACCCATCAGAATTTATTCAGAAATATATGAAGAACCATAGAAAATCCACGATTAGTAATAAAAATGACGAAAGTAATAAAGAATTCAAAGCTTGTGCAATAATAATAATTTGCTTTATTCCAAAACAGTACGTGTGATACTGAATGGAATTCTCAGCATTTTTAATACAGTATTGCATCCAGTTAGTACATTATCAATAAATAGAATTCTACATAGATTAAGGAAATCTCAGTTCATTATGACGACAACATATTGGCATGTCGGTAGCAAAGCCAATGTTGAAACAGTGTTTAAAGGTGTGAGAAAAGTAGGTGCTATCATATTTACTGGTGTAAGCGGAAGAAAGAAACAAAGCAGCACATAACAGAGAAAAACAGAAAAAAGAGAGAGAATAGGAAAAGAAAGAAAGAAAATGTTGTCCCTTTAAATATGATATGATTTGGAAAGACGAGGTCCAGTTGTTCTACTGACTATTTAATGAATTATAGGTGTCACGCCTAATGCTTTCTTTATCACACAGAACACGAGCTAAGTGGGGTATGGTTGAGTTTTTGTACTTGCTGGTGCGAGCATATAGTTTTCTATTTAGGCTTCTGGTAGTGTAGTGCTGCCGTATAAAGAAGGATCGTCAGAGACCTTACGTAGGATTCTCAATGAGGCCAGAATTAGTCAGGGTGGAATTTTAAACCAGCCAACGAACCCTACGAGAGATAAATTTTATCGGCTTAAGGACCCCATAAATCCAATTAAGAAAAATTTAGTTTATCAAATACCGTGTAATGACTCTGAGTGGGGTTCATTACATAGGTGAAACTAGTAGATCGGGGTCAACTAGATTACTGGAACATAAAAATTTTATGAGAAAAAGGCACAAACAGAGAAGAAAATTTTCTTTTCGACGATTCATTTTCATGAGATAATAAAGGAAAGAAGCAAAATTGTAGTAAAAACTTTCCTCTGGCCATGGTAGGGCAAGAGAATGTATGTATCGCTTTCGAATGCAGACGTCCTGTTTCAGATCGTGAATAACCAATGATTCAGCTATGTACAGATAGCGTATCCGAAGTCCCTTTGTACGATATTGAGGGACTCTGTGTAGTGCTGTGAAGCGTTCGTGTGGGGGTGTTCGATGTCCAGAGATGACAAGGTGTTCGAGGATTGAGCTGTTGCTAGTCTTCTTTCCTCCTCTGGCTAACCAAGCTGGGCAGTGTTCCAGAATACGTTTGTGGACTTGACGTTGCGTACGGCCAATATACTTTGCTCCACACGAGCAAGTAAATTGATAAATACACACTGAAGTGGCCAAAAGCGGTATCTTGGCCTTAGCGTTAGACTGCAGGAGAATGTGATACGTAGAGTGGCTGTTGGAAATGTCTTCTTCAGACATTTAGAATGGCGGTTTTTGAGAATTTGAATTCTAGGTTCATGAAGAGAGTCTTCTTAGGAATCCTTGCGATGTTTGACACCGGAGGCTTCTCCTTCATGTTTTTGTCAATAAATCTTGGTGGATACCCATTCTCTAGTAGGGTTTCACGTAGTAAATTTAATTCTTTCTCTACCATGTCTTCCGAGCAGATTTTTCTAATATTTGAACACAATGTGCGTACCAGGTTCCTCTTTCGGATCAGTGGGACAAAGCTCTGGAAGTTGATAAACTGTCCAGTCCATGTTGGCTTGCGGTATGTCGATCTTTGGATAGTACAGTCGTGTCTTCTGGTGAGTAGTATATCAAGGAATGGAAATGTGTTGTTCGATTCGCATTCTAAGGTGAATCTTATTGATGGATGCGTTGCGTTGAAGGTTTTGAGGAGAGAATCTAAATCACAATTTTCATCACAGATTATAAACGTATCATCTACGTATCTCTTGTATAAGTGCAGCTGACTTATCAAGGGATCGAGGATGTTGTTTTCGAGGCTCACCATGAAGCAGTCGGCTAGGAGTGGACCGAGAGGAGACTCCATGGCTACTCTATCTTTCTGTACATAGAACTTCTCATTGAATTTGAACTGGATATTGAACGTACATAAAAATTTAGCTAAACCTAAAATAACTGACCCTGCTGAGTGCACATGTGTAGTCAGAATGACACGATGCCGCCTATACTGGAATTATGAAAAGTGGCAACATACAACATAGTGAAATTGGACAAGCAGAATATAAATATATATATATATATATACATGAAAAACTGTGAAGCCGTGTTACTAAACTGATATGATTATGAGCAATAAATTGTTCTCGAAACGGCATCCAGGTATTAATACACTTCCCCTTGATGAATTTGAATAAAGCAAGAACAACAGTGGTTTATACAGAATAATATGGTACCATCATTGTTTATTTCGTTGGCTTCTCATCAGCTGCTTACAGCTTGCAAATTTTTCATGATGTCAGTTTAAATATATAGTTTTTACACAGGCAGTTCAAGTTTAAACAAAATAAATGTATGCATACAATGGTAAAGGAGTTACGTAATAAAGACGAGAGATGCATAAGATGCAGAGTGACTAATAAATTAGGTAACAATGTACTGAGTTCAACTCAAATCATAGAAACAAGAGACAAGCGAAATTACACTATATCAAAGGGGGTGAGGTTAAAGCCAAAGATTACATAATCAAATGAAAGAGAGAATAAAGACATCCAGTTGCCAGGCTGGGCAAGGAAAGACTGATAACTGCCTCTTCTTTCTGAACACATAAATCTTGTTTCAAGCGTTTGACAGCGACTACTTCGGCAAACTTGAGGAGAATCGAGCTCCTTTGTCTATTGATAATTTTAAAGAATTTCGCGACTTCCACCTCATGACTCGTAACGAGGAGATGTTTGGTACTGTACCAATGTGTGATATACTTGAAATAAACTTACCTAATATGGAATTACATTCTACCATAGTGCCCAAGTTCTACACTTACACTAATCGCATTCTTTTGTTAGATTTTAATCTGCATTGCTCAGTTTAGAATTCAGATATTCTGAATAGCTTATATGATGGTCTTTGAGTATCATGTGGTGTGGCGTGTATCATTATTTAACAACTTCTAAGTAAATCTACAGTGTCAAGTGCTCTGAAAAAATCTTGATCGGGAGGGCAACAGATGAAACTGTAAACGACAGAAACGAAGGAAACTGGTTATTGATGCAGAAAGCATGAGCTGAAATGGAAAAAACAGAAGAATAAGAACGTATCAGCTCGAGAACATCTCCCAGTTTGGCTAAGTAAAGGTGTAGTAAAAACCATCATCAACAGTTCGATATTAGACCACCTGGTGCAAACCGGCCACAAAGCCAGACGGCATTGACGAATCCTTCTCTGTCATCTACCGGGTGCCAAATAAATTGCCAAAAACATCGAAGTACCGCATGCTTCAAACAGCTGGGGCTATCGCAATTCGCGTGAAACAACAAGTGCTTTGTGTGCCCTGGCTGGCCTTCAGTGGAGACTGTAAATTCATGAATTTGTAATATTATCTTTCCTAATTTTTCTGACATTCAGTGTGTATTGTTATGTTGATGCTACTGAACTGTAATCTACTGATATTATTGATCCGATGTTATTTAAACAACATTAATGTTGTTCATAACACTAATTCATTAACTACTATAATGTATAAATAACTGTAGAGCCTGATGACGAAGGGGTTATCGAAAAGAGTATTCTTTGTTCAGTAACCATTCTTCTGATGCTCGCTAGTGACTTCCTACAGGAAGGAGTTTCCTGGACTTCTAGTGAGAAGTCGTGACCAGTGAGGTCCATCCAGTCAAGTGTGAGGATGGATGTCCAACCGATGACATTGATTGGAGTCGCGCTATCTCACAAATTGGTAGAAGTTAGAATTCATGGAATGGCCATTGAATCGGATCCCAGTGGCTGAATGGTATATGAGCTTGTCTTGTGACCAGAAGGTCCTGGGTTCGAACCCTGGCGGTGGGTGCGTACTGCCGATGATTCCCAAACTAGGACGTAGGAAACAGCTGTCCAGTACTCCAGAACTGGTTTTCAATGGTTCTCTAACTGATATCAATTCGTAATCAACTCGTAAAAGCAAAGCTAATCCTTACAAACTAACTGTAGAAAACCATTCTTCTGAAAATTTTAATGGGCATTTTTAATCAGTTAGAAATGGTTCCATTTTAACAATGATCCACATAATTTGCATAACAAATAATTCTAAATTGACTATCCCGGTGTTCCCAATTTCAACTAACTACCAATTTCCATAAGTTTCTGGATAAAATCTAAACAACGAATGTCAGCAGGTATGAAACTTAATCAAAAGTGAAGATTATCATTGTTTGACCTCTAATGTCTAACAGAAAAGGTTGAAATGAATAAATTGAACATTGACACGTAAAAATAGATGGTAAAGATAAGTGAAACAGCTGGACAAAGCACATTATATTTCACGTTTCTTTTTTTAAATACAAACAGGAAGGGGAATTAAGACATTTTGTTTTCTAAGGCTTGTTCACATTAAATTCTCACTGGCCTACTTCATTCTCTTGTGAGATGTTCTAACAATGATTTTTATTCAAGTGTTGGTTTGTAGGGATTTGATTGATTGGTTACAGGATTTCATCATGAGCTGACATTAGTTAGAGAACCATTGGAAAACCTGCAGGGAGTAGTGGACAGCTGTTTCGTCCTAGTTTGGGACTCTTCATCAGTAAGCACGCACCAATCAAATCCTTACAAACCAACACTTGAATATCAATGAGATGCTCACTAGCGACTTGCGCTATTTAGGTAGGTAGTTACCTGGGGTTCTAGTGAGAATTCATGACCAGTAGGGTGCAGCAGGTCGGGTGTGAGGACAAATACTCACCGAAGACATTGGCTAGGGGTCGCGCTATGTCATGAATTTGCAGAAGTTAGAATTCATGGGCCATTGGATCGGGTCCCAGTGGCTTAATGGTATACGAGCTCGATAGCCTTGTAACCAAAAAGTCCTGGGTTCGAATCCGGGCGGGTGCGTACTGCTGAAGAGTCCCAAACTAGGACGAAACAGCTGTCCAGTACTCCCAGGTTTCCCAATGGTTCTCTAACTAATGTCAGCTCATGATGAAATGATTTTTATTCTTTTTTTAAATCTGATTTCATTACTGTCTAGTGCACAATGAACTGAAATTTTTTCAGTTTAACTATTCTCTGAACAAAAGAGAATATAAGACATCTACAGTAATTTTACCATATATAAGGAGGGGACATCTGACACCCTCCGTAGTAGGATTCTTAATAAAGCAGGAATTAGAGTGGTGGCATTTAAACCTACAAACTCACTCACTCAGGTAGGACAAGCTCTGTAGGCTAAAAGATCCTGTAGGTTAACCCATTTAGACAAAATAGTATAATTCACAAAATACCTTGCAATGACTGTGAGTGTGGTCAACTACATAGGTCAAACTAGTAGGTCGGAGGTAGTCAAATTGTAGGGACATAAAAATTTAGCTAAGGTTAGAATGATTGACCCCACCCGCGAACATAAGTAGTTTAGAAAAAAGCTCAGAGATTGCACTGCATGTATTAACAATGCAGAATCACACAATCGGGTGGGAGAGGGTTAAAATTCTAAGAAGTATTATAGGAAGGTGGAGAGAGAGATTGATTACTGAATCCTTGTTCATCTTGTCTATATCACTGATACCGGAAATATGGGAAATATTACTGACAATCAAATCAAGCGATGAATTGAAATAATGATGGAATTACATAAACGAAGTTAGAAAGTTGTGTGAGTAGTGCCTTGATATTGGGATTATGAGCAGCTATAAATTGTGCTCGAGAAGTGGTCATCAGTAAATATTACTTACTGTACAACCCGCTGTGAGACTTTATCAAAATAAATTTTACCCACAATGGAATTATATACTCTACCGCCACAGTTGTGTGTTTCTTTTTCTGCCTATCATAGACATTATTGAAGTTTTGTTGATTTTCAATCGATTTCTATAGTTATAGGGAAAAGTATATTGATACTGGGTGATAGATAAGTCGCCAGTTATTGTAGATTAAACGGAAGGATAATGGTTATTATATTGTAATGTTACCAGCTTTCAATAATGCAAGGCAAGTTATTGATCAAATCTCCATCTCCTTTGTGATACAGGGGAAAAAACAAAGTGTGTGGTATTAGACGATGATGAATAATAATAAAAGTGACGACAACAAGTGAATAAGTACTCAGAAAATTCCAAAAGACTAAAAGCTCCTACACTGACTGATCAAATTATGGATCAGTGAGAAGAAATGAGCTAAAGTCGCCTGTTATCAGAGTTGATTGTTGTCACAGGACCAATTTACAGTTCCGAGGGGAACACAGATCTCCAGTAGCTGTATTCTCTTCAGTCTTTTTCAGCTGACAGCACAATTCTCCTTAAGTTTTCATTCTCTTCCCACAGGAGCCCTCCTCCCTGTCACTGTCTAGCTTCCTACTCAGTTTCCCCTCGAGGTCCGCCTTATCAGTTGCGTGTCCAGTTCATTTCCTTCGACACATGTGGTCAGTTCGTTACTAAAGTTCCCCGTTAGTTAATCCTTTATGACCAACCACTTGGTCTTCGGTGTGGATCATATCGTTCAAGCACACAGCCTTCTATGGTTGCTTCTAGTCCCGTCTATCTGATGAAATGCAATGAGATTTATGTATAGGGAGGATGCTTATAATATGACAAGATAAAATTCGCTAATTTCTCTCATGAGTCCATGCGTCTATCTAAAACAGTATTAATAAATTGGTATAGCGACACACCACTTGCCCGAATGGAAACTCTTTGTGTCCCTCTCAGTATAAAAAAGTCTTTCTTAAGTAACCCAGGGAAGCTTAAGGCGGCAGGAAATAAAGAAAAATTAGTATAAAACAAGAATTAACTACTTCGCTACTATGGGGTGCCACCGACAGTTATACATCTCATCCAACAGCTGTACGACAATGCTGCATGCCAAGTAATCCACAACGGGAAACTCACAGAATCCTTCGAAGTGAGGACAGGAGTAAGACAAGCTGGCTGCCTACTATCGCCAATGATTTTACTGATCGCGGTAGATTGGATAATGTGACAGATGGTGGACAGTGAGGAAACATGCATAAAATGGACTCACACAAAAACTTGGAGGATCTGAACTTCGCCGATGATATATGTCTGATTTCCCACAAACTGGAAGATATTCAAGTGAAAAGCAACAAGTTGGCAGAAGAAGCATCCAGGGAAGATAGGCAGGACTTCAGATGAACATAGAGAAAACAGAGGTGATGAAGATTCCTGGGCAACACCAACACCAACAGCAACAACAACAGACAACAATCAGCATAAATGGAAGTAACCTGAAAGAAACAACCTCTTTTACCTACATGAGAAGCATCATTACAACTACAGGCGGACTCAAATGACGAGGATATCAAAGGAAAAATCGGAAAAGCAAGACAAGCTTTCACTAATCTCAAGTCTGTGTGGAGGTCAACAGCACTCACCATCAAAAATAAGATCCGGACTTTCAAATCCAATGTGAAGTCAGTGCTACTATACGGACCAGAGACTTGGCCAGCGTGTCATAAAGAGCATCTCAAACAAAGTACACACCTTCATCAACAGCTGTCTTCGCTCAATACTACTCAAAATCAGATGGCCGGCCAGAAAAGATGAGCGACAGGGATCTCTGGCAATGAGCGAACCAACCAGGAACCAATTGTGCAACAAATAAGCAGGAAGAAATGGAGGTGGACTGGCCATACTCTGAGGAAACAATGCATCAAGTGACATCACGAGACAAGCCATTGCTCGAGTGGAACCCGAAAGGGAAGTGGCGAGTTGGTCGTCAGTGCAAGGGTGAGGGTGACTTGGAGGAGGTCATGTGAAGAGGAGATGAAAGCATGTGGGCAGATTTGGAGCCAGGTGAAAACGTTAACAGGGAGCCGGACGCAATGGAGACGTTTGGCTGAAGCCCTATGTTCCTCTAGGAATTAAACGAAACAGTAATAATAAGAAGAAGAAGAATTAAAAAACTTAGAAAGCAGAGATTGAGACCGATGCTAGATTGTCTTAACTTCCTTACGTGGAACGTCAAAGGAAAAATCTTTCTGGAATCTTACATGTTGCAGGAAGACCAGGAAAGATCAGAGGAAATGAACAGTCCAAGTTATGATGTGATCTGATTGAAATTATAAATAAAAATCAAGAAAATAATTATGAATACACGACGCTATATACCACTGATCGACATGAGCAGGTGAGTACCACTCATATCAACCCATTAGCTTTGAGTCAGCATCTAGAGTTAGGCTTACAGTGAGGATAATTTAGGGGCAGATTAGGGTTATGGATTTTGATGTCACACAAAATCGAAGACTTACAAGCGAAAACCGACAAACTGGTCGAAGAAGCAGCAAACACAGGACTCCAGGTGAACATAGACAAGACGGAGGTTATGAAAATAACCAACCAACAACAACAGCAACAACCACAGCAAAATCCAGCGCCAATCACCATCAACGGGAGGGATTTGGAAGAGGTTACTTCATTCACTTATCTAGGTAGGGAGCATTGTCTCAACTACACGAGGAACGGACGAGGATGTCAAATCGAGACGACAGTCGGGAAGGCGAGAAACACATTCATCAACCTGAAACCAATCTGGAAATCTTCTTCACTCAACTCAGCATCAACAACAAAATTAGGATTTTCAATACAAACGTCAAGTCAGTCAGTTCTTCTATACGGATCAGAAACTTGGCCAGTGTGTCACAAAGAATATTTCCAACAGCCTGTTGCTGACCTTTATCAACAAGTAACTGTCTTCGCTCTATACTGAAGATCAGATGGCCGCCGGAAAGAATCACCAACAAGAAGCTATGAGAGCAAACGAAACAAGAACCAATCGGTCAACAAATGTGCAGGAGAAAGTGGAGATGGATTGGACACTCGCTGGCTGAGGAGGCCGCTGGGTGACATCGCGCGTCAGGCCAACGCTCGAATGGAACCCGAAAGGGAAGCGTCGAGTGGGACATCAGTGCAAGTGTGACATGGAGGAGATCGTGTGACGAGGAGTTGAAACAGTATGGACTAACATGGATGGAGGTGAAAAGTACAGCAGAAGACAGAAGCAAGTGGAGACGTGTAGTTGAAGTCCTATCTTCCACTAGGAACCCAAGGGAACAATAATAATAGTAATTAGGGTTATGGATAGATTAAGGATGAATTACTGTCAGTTTATTATCAGATCAGGATCAATGTGCATTACTGTTAACGTGAAATCAAGGTTAAGTCTTATTGATCAGCGTTTAGTTTTAGGGCATCTGCGGAAATCCAAATTCTATGATTTATATAGATTTTGGAGAGGTCATTGATCTCTTTAACTGATATTGTTTCTCAACGAAAATCTAACAATCGAAATTAATCTAAAATCTCTCCAAATCCTACGGTATGAATATATCGATCGCCAGCTCACTGATGACTACTGAATGGACGTTCTAAAGCTGTAGTGGAAGGTCGTGTCTAGTAGGGGCCATTACGTCAAAGTGGAGTGGATACCCATTGAAGGCATTGGTGGGGGAAGCGCTTTATCATGAGTTTGCAAAGTTGAAACTCAGGTGTCATTCAATCACAGCCCAAGCTTGGTCTCTTAACTTAAATGTCCCAAGTTCGATTCCTGGGTGCATGGGGACCACGGGTGTGCACTTTCAAGCGTCTCGAGGAAGGATTAAACAGTTGCCCAGTACTTCCTGCTGGTTTTCATTGATCTCTCTAACTGATGCTGATTCGTGACGAAAATCTAACAATTGAAATTTGTGGGAATAATCTGTTCACTAAATCATGAACTGCATTCATCATTATTACTACTTAATTCGATTCCTCTATTCTTACCCAAATTTACTTTTGTAAAGACGTTAGAGTGTTTTTATTCATTCACGCTCTTAATGGAACACAGGGATTCAAGCTAGAGGCTTGAATTTTAGGTAGCAGTGGTGTTTATTTTTACAGGATGGGATTGCTAGTTTCATACCCAACCTTCCGTCTTTATCAGTCCCCTTACTGGCTTAGCTAGGTAAAGGAGTACACCTGCTGGAGCTTGAACCCCGAAACACATGAGGCGTCGTTGGCGAGCATTCTACCGGTGTGCCGCCGACGCTCAAATGTATCGACGTGTAGTCGTAAACAATTCCCCAAAGATATACGCCTACAGCTTTCATGATCAATCAACGCAAAATGATGACCTTCATTGTTTCATTCTACTGACTGAGCTAAAAGTACGCCGTGAAGTAACCACGTCATTGGGCACACTGTTGTGTTACGTCTGGCCATTGGTGCATAGGCATTCTAGCTAGTTAATCAGCCATCTCCTCCCGACATTTCTGGTCCCAAAACATATTTCTCGTATTTTTCAATCATCAATTAGTCGTTTTGACTTGGCTTACAAACAGATCTATAGTCTGAGTAGAACAAGCAAACTGGGAGTTGGAGGATATTTGATTGCATTTCCATAAAGTGTATCTTGTAAACCCGTCGAAATCCTTTGTCTTTTAAATGTAGTTTTAAATTTATTGGTGTACTCGTTCGGTTGGAGTCTTATAGTTTAAATATGATGTATGTTCGTACACTTCATCGCTTCTTGCCATCTACTACGATATGCTCCTTGAAATCTAAAGGTAACACAAAAAGTAATGGGTTGAAATACATTTTTTAAAATGTGCCAGTAAAAGTAACATGATTTAATGACATCTTTGATTGATTAAAACAAATGTAAAAGAGCTATTAGAAGCTAGAGCTTATCTCAAAACATATATGATATATTTTCCGGAAAAAATCATCGGTTGGCCAAAATATCCATTTCAGGTATTTGTTCTCCTTGTTTACAAACGAAATCGCATCAGTACCCTGGTGTTTCGTGCTAAAAAAACCTCCACAACCGACATTCTTGAAGTGAAAAATGAGGAAAGTAGAAAATGCACCCCACAAACATTCGTTAAAGTCTCCACCATGAGAACAGACAGAGATAAATGCCTGCAAACGCCATGTTTAGAATTCACCACTCGTTGTTCAATCCCAATGCAGGTGAGGGATAAGCTGCCGGGTCTCGCCGCTTTAACGTGCATTTATAAATTTACCTGTTCTTGTGAAGATAGTTACACAAGTATAACGACTCGGGAAGCTCACCGTCACCTTCTTGAGCATTGTCCAACTTGGTCAAGTAAAGGGGATGCAAAGTTACTCAGGAGTTCCATATTGGAACATTTTGTGGATAAGGATCATAAGATTAATAAGAATTCAGCCTTTACAATTCTATAAACGATATCGCCTCAACTCGCCGTTTGTATACCATCGATTGCTAAAAGTAACTGAGGTAGTTGCCATAAAACAAAATTTCAAACCCAATCTTTGTTTTCAGAGGAATTTTGTACAATCCCTGTCCCTCCCATGGCCTTCAATCAGTCGGTCGGTCGGTTTTCGACATAGAACTTTGCAGATATGTGCGCCAGTTCAAGTCGTCACACTCCATGTAGCACACAAAGCAAGAGAATAAAGTAGGAGAAATGCATAATAATATAGACAGTAAACAGAGGTGTGAGACAAAGGTATAGTAATAACGAAGAACAAAACAGTTTCATTGGAAATCATAAGTCACAAGGAGTGGATGCATCTGCGCCATTGAGAACGAAGATTTTGAGCCATTTCACCAATTGTTTCCAACCATTGGTTTTTACCGTCCCGAGGACCCCAACTAGTCAGGAAGTCTACACCTTCCTACGTGGCTTAAACTAACTGTTGTAGATTTCATTGACTGGTGCCATGTTTTCGTTTGACCGCCGCTAGCCTTCAATCTCGGTCTAGAATAGTTATCCCGGTGACACTTACATCCTCCTTCATTATATCTGATTCTGTTGACCCACATTGTTTTTCATATGTCTACGACGAATATTTTATTATACAATTGTAAATGCTGATGAGAATTTACCCCCAAAAAGAATGCGTATTTGCTTACTTAAATCGTGTTCTGAAATGAGGATATTTAAATTAATTTCTATGGAAAATGCAAGGTCAATTAAAATAAACATAGAGAAAAAAAGATTTAAGAATAAGAAGGGCAATAATTAACACCATTTTACAGCATAAAATTAGATAAGGATTACCAAGGTAGGTTAAAGATATGCTCAACGAAGAGGGGGGGGGGAGGAAGTGGCTTAATTGTACAGATAGTTATCCCCTCAGGGTATTTGAGTGTACGCCTCTGATGGTTTTCATACCTACCTTAGTAATCCTCATATTATCATCAACTTAGTGACAATTATAATCCTTCACATTTTTAATTCCCTTAACATTTTCCATTTTTCATATGAATTAATTTGACAAATAAATTTGTTTTCAAGTATTAGTTTTGTTGGGATTTTGCTGTTTGATTGGTTGGAAGATTTCACTATGAGCTGACATCAGTTGGAGAACCATTAGAAAACCAGCTGGGAGTACTGGACAGCTGCTCCTTCCGTCCTCAATTGGGACTCTTCATCAGCTCGCACCCACCGCCAGTGTTTGAACCTAGGACCTTCTGGTTACAATGCTAGCGTGCTCGTAGACCATTAAGCCACTGGGACCCGACCCAATGTCCTATGAATTCCTACTTCTGCCAGTTCATGACATAGCGCGACCACTTCGCAGTGTCTTCTTCGATGAGTTACCGCTTCACCTTCAACCTGCTTTACCCTACTGGTCACGGCTTCCCAGATCAGATTGATCAAAACATATCGCGTAAATGCATCAAACCACTTATATTTTTCAGATAAACTCCGTCTTCTAGTCATACTATCTAAATTTATTGAAGGGGCTAATTGTTTTGAATACGATTCAAATGTACGTGTCGAAGCACATGTATTGGAAGAACGGAGAGAGAAGACGTTATTCTCGGCATTTCTAAACACATACCCAAGAAATAGAAGGTACAGATTTCACAAACACTAAACAGTTCATTTAATTCAATTTTAGATTTTTCCCGTCGGTTGATTGAACCGAAGTGCTCAGTCTCAGGTTGACATGTCGGTTCCTTGTGAAGGTGTTTTGACGTTGTCTGAGCATGGCCTCATGAAGTCATTTGGTAGATTGTGACTAGCAGTGGAATCCAGGACAGCACTCACTGGGGAATGCAAGTAAATCCAGCTAGCTGATGGGTCCCAAATAGGCCGAAATGCGCGTTGTCCTGGATTCCACTGCTAGTCACAATCTACCACTTGACTTCAGGTTTCATGACCTGACATCGTCAAAACACCTGCACAAGTAGCCAACATGTCAACTTGAGATCGAGCACTTCGGTCCAATCAATAGACGGGAAAATCTAATTTCGAATTAAATATTGGGTTTTTTTATTCCTTTACGTTTCCAGTGGAGCATAGGGTTTCTAGCTAAAGGCTTGAAGTTTCTGTAGCGGTGGTGATTATTGTGATTGCTAGCCTCATGCCCAATCTTCCGTCTTCATCAGTCTTACTACTGGCTTAGCGAGGTATAGGAGTGCGGCGGCGGATCAAACCCCGGACCACCTTCGTGATCGACGAGTATTCTACCGCTGTGCCACCAACGCACAAATATTAGTCTAATTGTCCTATAAATAGTCAATCTTTTTAACTTTTAATAATTTAAAAACTTACATTCTTCATCTATATTTTTGATAATCCCAACGATTTCCTCTTTGTGATCGCGTAAAAATTGCCTTCACATCCTTAATGTGATTTTCGCATTTTTTACTGTTCAGCTTGAAGTCAGAGGAGAATATGTAACGAAATAATGAATGAGAATGAACTCACGTTATTTCTGTTACCTAAGTCGTTCTTGATTTCTTCAAGTTTTTACAAATAGGAGAAATTCTGTACCTTTCGCTATTTTTATCTTGTTTAGATAACCATGGAACAATTAGTAATCACGATTGCCTAATGTGGGACTGATCCTCAACTGACCATATCATTAGTATATAGAAAAAAAATCAGATGCAACCAATCTTTCATACGCTCTCCTAAAGATGCCTTCATCCCCAATGTGACAAACAATAAGGTCAGTGACATTCATGGTTATAACACTTTTAATGTTCTTAAGTATTTGAAATCTCTAAAACCTTCCTAGAGCCTGAGTTTCGATGGTGTATCTACTGTTGTCCTCAGGAGAGCTGCTTCTATTGTATGTTACCCGCTAACAAACATATTCAATACTTCCTTTTCCAGTAATCTTCTGCCTGCTGCTTGGAAAGACATTTTTTTTATTTTGATTACAGCTTGATTCCACACCGTATTTTCAGTACAAGTATGGAATTTTCAGCATGGATATCGGTAGCCCAAATTTTGCATGCCGACCATAGATATCGGGTGTGCGCCGGCAGGGGATCGAACCCCGGACCATGTGCATGTTCGGCGAGAGTCCTAACCACTGTACCACCGATCCTTGTACCTGAATCAGATTCTGGTAATATTGTTAAATTTAGACCTATTGCGATCCCCTCTCGTTTTTTCGAAATTAATGCAGAAATTACTCTTAATCAAGCCTGTACTCTATTTAAAATTTTTTGATGATCCCAGAAAGTTTGATTGTAGGCAGGGCAGAAGTACTTTAGATGCTGTCGCTGTATGACATCATAACCCTGGTTCATCCTTAGACAAATGGGCCAGACTACACATCTGCTTTTGACTCAGTACCTAGATGCCTTTTGTTTAATTAGCTGTCCTTTAAATAAATTGACTAATGGGCTGTTAACTGGTTACATTCTTATTTATAGTAATAATAGAAATGGTCTTATCAATAATAAGGATGAAAAAGTGAGGCAATCTGTGATAACACGAATAATGAAAAACAGCATGATTAAACAAACAACTGTTCAGGTGGAAGTAGTCGATAAAGGCTAGTAAAAACAAATGAACCGATTAAGTAATGTTAGATTGTAAGGGAAGGAAATGAAACACGTTTATAATGAAGATGAGATTAAGGGATGATAAGAAAGGGGATGAAAATACAAACAAAGGGTGGTGTAGAAGTTATTAGTTGGTTACGTCCTAATAGGCCAAGGGAGGGATAAAGGCTGTACGAACTTTTTTTGAATACATAATTTAGGTTTAATAGTTCGAATGCCTATTGCCTCAGCTGTGTGTAGTAGACGAATACGAAGTCTATTGGAAAGATTCGGTGGGATACGATGAATCACTTTGAAAGCTCTCGTTTTCTCAATTACGTGACCACTATCACACATGGCTAACTGCTGATTCTTTAGCTCAACTGGTAGAGTACCAGACCATAAGGGTGGTCGGAATAATGTTGGAACTCGGGTTGCCATAACACTTTCATTTGTCACACATTATTATTATTATTGTTTCCTTTAATTCCTACAGGAACATAGGGCTTCAGCCGTGCGTCTCCATTGCGTTCGGTTCTCTGCTACAGTCTTCAACTGGCTCCATGTACGCCCACACGTTTTCATCTCCTCTTCACATCACCTCCTCCAAGTCACCCACCCTCGCACTGACGACCAACTCGCCGCTTCCCTTTCAGTCGGGTTCCACTCGAGTAATGGCTTGTCTAGTAATGTCACTTGATGCATTGTTTCCTCAGAGTATGGCCAATCCATCTCCATTTCTTCCTGCATATTTGTTTCACAATCAGCTCCTGGTTGGTTCGCTTACTGCCAGAGATCTCTGTTACTGATCTTCTCTGATCGGCCATCTGATCTTGAGTAGTATTGAGCGAAGACAACTGTTAATGAAGGTGTGTAGTTTGTTTGAGATGCTCTTTATGACGCGCCAAGTCTCTGATCCATATAGTATCACTGACTTCACATTGGATTTGAAAATCCGGATCTTATTTTTGATGCTGAGTGCTGTTGACCTCCACACAGACTTGGTGAGAGTAATGAAAGCTTGTCTTGCTTTCCCGACCCTTGTTTTGATATCCTCGTCAGTTCCATCCGCCTGTAGTTGAAACGATGCTTCCCAGGTCGGTTGGTGAAGGAGGTTGTTTCTTTCATTTTCCTTCCATTTATGCTGAATGTTGTTTGTTGTTGTTGTTGCTGTTGGTGTTGTCCAGGAACAAGCCAATACACAATAATGAAATCAGTATTTAATGTGTGTGTGTGTGTTATGACACACCACTCTATATCGCATATGCACATATATTTTTCATATTCAGTTATCTACAACCATGAACTTTACTCGAACGTAATCACTAAATATATGATGCAAAAGTACACACTGTTTACAATGTTTAACAAAAGTAGGCTAATATTTGTAAATCTGAGGTCAAATTTTGATCACAATTCATGCAATTTTATTCATAATATTTTTTCGAGTTTGACGAAGGATTGATATCAGTTAGAGGAGCATTGAAAACCATTACTGGAATACTGGACAGCTGTTTCCTCTTACTTTGGGACCCATCGGTAGTACGCACCCACTGCTGGGTGTCGAACTCAGGACCTTCTGGCTACAAGGCAAGCCACTGGGATCCGATTCAATGGCCATTCCATGAATTCTAATTTCTACCGATTCATGATTTTAGCGCAACTGACACCGACCAATGTCAACCCCTGGAAACCCATCCTTACTCCCGACTGGATGGATCTCACTAGTCACGATTTCTCACTAGAAGTTCAGGGAACTCCTTCCTGTAGGAAATCACTAGCGAGCATCAGATCAATTTTCAAGGGTTGATTTGTAAGGATTTCATTTGGGCCATTGAATCGGGTCCCAGTGGTGGCTGAATGGTAGACGAGCTTACCTTGTAACCAGGAGGTGCTGGGTTTGACACCCAGCAGCGGATGTGTGCTGCCGATGAGTCCCAAACTAGGATGAAATGGCTGTCCATTACTCCTAGTTGCATTTCAATGGTTCCCTAAATGATATCAATCCGTGGTCAAACTAGAGAAACAAATCAACTCTTGAAAATTAGTATACTGTGACGCCTGTTACATGGCACATATGACTGGAGAAAGTTTTTTTCAAAACAAGAGACGTCCTACTTATATATAAACGTCTATTATTTTATTTTATTTTAATTGAGTTTTAGATTTTCCCGTCGATTGATTGGACCGAAGTGCTCGGTCTCAGGTTAACATTTTGGCTTCTTTTGCAGATTCTTCGACGATGTCTGGGCGTTTAGTTCGAATTTAATTGGTGGATGGTGACTAGCAGTGGAATCCGGGAAAATATAAAATTAAATTAAATTAATATGCACAAGAGGTGGCTGGCTCTCATGGTCCAAGTGGCTTAGTGGATAACGCCTTGGCGTTTGAAACTACGGGCACTGTGTCCGTACCTCATTGGGAACATCATCACTCACTGGGATATACAGGTACATTCAAATGACGAGTGCCAAATAGGATGAAATGGGCATGCTAGATTCCACTGATAGTCACCTTCCACCAATTAAAGTCTATTATTTTAATTTCGATTAATCTCCCTGAAGAAGTTCGAATCAGTTTGCCAAACTCAGGAAATTACTCATTTCAATTTCACTGAGATTTTGCAAATTTAATTTTTACATGTGTGCCTGCTTCTCACTTGGCGCCCAGTTGTCTGGGAACTATTCTGTCAAATCTTGTTCACAGTTCACTTGAATGCGGATTATGTTTTAAGGTTTTAAAGAAAACGGGGTCCTCAATCAATAATGTTTATCTAATGAACTATACCTTTTTGTTTTGAATACAATTCATTATAATAAGGGTTTTTGTATTTCCCAATGAATGAATGAAAAACAAAACGATATTGCTGCTTTTACCGACGTTTCGCTATTTAATGCTAATAGCTTTATCAAAGTAGTATTATTAAACCAGAATTTACAAAATCCACTCAGCTAATATATAACAAAGAGTTAAGACGTGACAAAATAGACAAGTTAGGTCAAGTTAAAGGGAGGACATATTGAAAGTCAAAATAACAATGAAGATCACTAAACCAAATAACAAAGGTAATAGTACATCTGTTATGGTATCAAAACAAAGTTTACTAATTTGATCATCGTTCGTCAGTGTGGGGGCATTTTTCGTTGTCAAGTTGGTCAATTGGTGAAGATAGCAAAACCAAGTGTAGATGCCTGTTGGATTTGATTAGTGTTTAAAATTATAAAAGCAGTGTGTGTTTACATAGTGAACTTGCTTATCACATTCCTGTTCATTTTGTCATTTCATGGGGAAGCCGTGGGGTGTTGTAACCAGGTCAGATTCTGTTTTAGTCCATCATTCCTATTCAGACAATTTGGATTCCACTTGATATGAAGTGTTTCTGATATTAGACATTCTTTATGATTTCTGGAGTTTTTCTGGATTATTTCAATATTGTCAAAATCAATTTTGTGGCCTGATTCTATAGTGTGTATACTTATGGCTGATGATTTTTCAAGTTTATGTAGTTCAAGCGGATTTCTCGGCGGTCGAACAGAGTTGGGTCTACGGTGTTCATTTCTTCTGATTTTGATTTCTCGAGATGTTCGTCCGATGTATATCGCATCACATTCCAAGCATTTTATTTTACAGACACAATTAGATAGATAATCTTTAGGGATCTGGTCTTTTATATGGACAAGGTTGCTTCGTAGTGTGTTTGATGTTTTAAAGAAAATTCAAATGTCGAGCTGATTGAGTCCTCTTCTGATATCATCTGACGTCTCTGCTCTATATGGAATGACGACTGTCGAGGTCCATGTTTTCGGAATGCGTTTTCGGCCATACTTAATGTCGGTGTTGATTTTGTTGATGAAGTCCCTTGGGTAGTTGTTTTGCTTGAGAGTTTCAGTAATTTTTGATATTTCTTCTTCTTTTTCTTTCACGTCGGTTATCAGAGAGTGTGCTCGTCTAAGAAGACTTGAAACAACTGAAATCTTTGCACTGATGGGGTGTAATGATTTGAAGTCTAAATATCTATTGGAGTAGGTTTTCTTCCTGAATATGGATATACTAAAGTGTCCATTTTCCTTTCTCTTAACTAGGCAGTCTAGAAGTGGTAGTTCACTGACGTCTGATTCTGCTTCGGATGTGAACTGGATTCTGGGAGAGACACAGTTTATTTTCTCCAGGAAAGAATTGTGTAGATCTCACCCCCTAACTCTTTGTTATATATATATGCTGAGATTTTATAAATTCTGGTTTAACAATAATACTTTGATAAAGCTATTAGCAGCAGCATTAAATAGCGAAACGTCAGTAAAAACAATATCGTTTTGTTTTTCATTCATTGGGAAATACAAAAACCCTTATCTTTAATGAATATCATATACCCGATGCCCAAATTTTTTCAAACTCTTAAAAGTCAACTTGGTTTGGACATATATAACTTGAATACAATTCATTCATAGTCTCAGTAACCCTTTCATCTTTAGCGACACAGATGTCGTGAAACTGACCTCAAAAATAAAGGTCAGTCTGAACGTAGAATATCTTGTTCAATATATTCTCATATGTAAGTTTTAAAATAAACTGTTTGTTATTATTATTATTATAGTTATAACTGTCTGAGTTAGAATACCAGATTAGTTGTAGGGTGACAAATATATATGGTGAGTTGAATTCAGATACACAACACTGTGAAATGAAATGAAGGCGATGGTGATGATGATGATTAGTCATAATAGTATTTTAATTGGACACTAGTAACTAGTGTGATATATCTAGTCCTTTCTCTGGTGTAGACTGAACTCTATCAATCAGGTTTGCAATATGGCCGCCATTCCAGATAGCTCGCCATCACGGTGTACATTGATTTGATGATACTAGATAGTTGGATGAAATCGGCCACAGGAAGCCTTCGACCTAGATTTCGTGCTAGTTGGCACTCACCAGTCAGCAAGGCGTACCTGCAGCTACCTTGAAGGAACTCATGGCCCTCCTGTCTGAGACTCGGACCCGCGTCACTCAGTGATTGTTGCAGTCACAAAAGTTACTACTGAGCTATTCGGGCTCGTGATTGACCTCCCGTACGACTGTAGTGGGTATTTTGATTGGACACAAGTGACTAGTGCAGACTGAATTCTAGAAAAGACTAGACCCGTCACACGAGTCCGAATAGCTCAGTGGTGGTAATGTCTGTGACTGCAGAACTCACTGGGTGACGTGGATTCGAATCTCAGAAGGGACATGAGTTCCTTCAAGGTAGTTGTAGATACGCCCTGCTGACTGGTGAATACCAACTAGCACGAAACCTAGGTCGAAGGCTTCCTGTGGCCGATTTCATTTAACTATCTAATATCATCAAATCAATGTGCACCTTGATGGCGAGCTACCTAGCATGATGTGGCCACATTGCAAACTTGACTGACAGAATTCAGTCTGCACCAAAGAAAAGACTAGACATATCACACTAATTACTAGTATGCAATCAAAACATTTCCACTTTATTCTGTTTTAGCTGAGCTCACGACTATCCATAGTTTGTCATCTCCTCCACTCACGTTCTCCTCCAAGTCACTCTTGGACAATCCATTCATGGTTTCTCATTCGAGTTCTACACCAGGGATGGCCTGGCGCACGCGGTCATTCCACGGTCTCTTTAGTGATGTGTGCCCTATCCATCTCCACTTTCTCCTACATTTTAAGCGAACGATTATCTCTTGTTTAGTTTGTCGTCAGAGTCTCTTGTTGCTAGTTCTTTCTGGTCATTTGATCTTCAATATAGGACGAAGATAGGTGTTGATGAAAGTCTTAAACCTCTCGGAAATCCTTTTCGTGAAGCACTTGTCGAGTTTATGGCCCATATAAAAGAATGATAAGTCACTGTCCCCTAATTATCATCACACTAGGTGCCTGCCGAGATCTTCTCGGCAGAAGTAGAGAAGTAATTTGTTAATTGGTGATAATCTGACCTTTCGCGTACACTTATAGAGCTGATTACATTGGACGTTGTAAGCATGTTCTCTGGAAAAGCATAACCAAACACTGGATGATCAGTTTCATTGGTGAATAGCAGGCATACAATGAAAAAGACTTCCATTTTTTGAACACTTTCTTCAGTGAGATCATTCAACCACACACACACAATTTATCCTTTAAAATTGTCTACCCGGAGAAATTTAAACATTCGGGGAGTTTAAGTTTTCTCCACTTATATATAGACGTAGAACTAGCTATCTATTCACTGGGGATAATCATACCTAAACTATGTATTCTAAAAAGATTTTATTTAATCTGTTTCTATAGTGTAAAATATTCGTTTTATTCTGTTCTATTTTACCACTTGAATTCATTCCACTTCATTTCATTCACTTACGCCTTCTTTATTGTTATCATGATTATCACACTTTGAATTTTTTTGACAACACTTGACCTATTTTGATAAAGTGTCATAGTGTTATACAATAATATTTGTTAATCGACTGTGAGACTAATATGGAATTACTTACTACCACAATGCCCAAGTTTTACACATATATTAATATGACTTAGGTCTTGCTGTACGAAGACTTATCAATAAACTCACTTGACTTTCACAAACTGAAGCAAGATATGAAAATCATCGTATTATATATATATATATATATATATATATATATATATGATCGGAAGTCCAAATATCTGTTTGAATGTGTGGGTTTCCTGTAAACACTACTGGTTAACTTCCCATCTTATTTCCTTTTTACGTTGCAATCTAACATTGGGAGCTCCCCTTATGATTTTCCAATTAATAAGTGAATTGAATTGCTTCAACCTTCAAGTTTATGTGTTCGAATAACCTATCTATATCTTGTGTTCTAAGTACAGTGAATGTGTCATCTACGTACCTCCATCATACTTTTGGGGTGGGGGTGAACGTTTTAATCGCTATGCTTTCCCACTTATCCATGAATATATCTGCTACAACTGGGGATATTGGTGATCCCATGGCAACTCCCTCAGTTTGTTTGTATATTTACCCTTGGAATTTAAATACAGTGGAAGTCAGGCATAGCTGTACTTCCAGCATTATGTCCTCTAGTGGCACTTCCATCCTAAGTTCGAGTTCTTGGTCAGAAATGAGTTCGTTTCTGACTTCCTCTATAGCCATATTTATTGGTATACGTGTATATATATATATATATATATAATAGTGATAATAATAATAATATTAATGACGACACCAACAATAAGGAATCTAAATCACCAGTAGTAATTTCATACAAGGAAGAAAACTCAGAAACCTTACGCAGAATTTTTAACAATGCAGGGATAAAAGTGGCTGGCATTCAAACCCACAAACTCAATTAGAAACAAACTCCGTCGGTTAAAGGATCAATCCTGTGGAGCCTTCAAAACAAAACAATTTAGTTTATCTAATACCCTGCTGGAATGATTGTCAGGTCAAATACATAGGTCAAACTAGTAGAACAGGGTCAGTCAGACTAGCTGAACATAAAAACTTAGCAAAATCTAGACTGGTTGATCCAAATAAGATAAGAAATCTAGAGAATAGTTCAGCTATAGGACTACATGCAGTCACACACAACCATACAATAGGATGGATGGGATAGGATGAAAGTTTTAAAATCTATTGTAACAGCAGGGTGGAGGGAGAGAGTGATAACAGAAGCTTTGTTTATCGAATCAACTGCAAATACTTGCTACAAATACATGTAATAGGAATGATTCATCACCTGTCCCCGATATCTGGAAAATTCTGCTACCCATACGATAAATAGGAGAGAACAAAGAAAACTATAAAACTCAAGTTTCAAAGTCGTGTGATCACAATTGATATGAATATGAACAATAAATTTCGTTGGAAACCTCGTTATCCAGTAAACAATACTGTTTCACTGTATGATATATCTAATAAAAAAACTAATATGGAATTACTGTGAGACTTTGTCAAAATAAATTTTCTCCATAATGGAATTCAAGTATCCAAGTTGTATTCTTATGCGAACACTTGACCCACTTTAAAAGTCTCAATACACCAATTCATTTATATAATAATAATAATCATAGTTAATTATCTTCATTCTTATTAGATGTGCCACTTAACACCTTTTTCCGTATAATTAAAAATGCAACTGTACAGCTGGTTGAAAATGAAGTCGACTTTAACTGACCATTAAACACAGTCTACTAGGAGACGACCCAAGGGAGAACCCAATACAATACCATCCTTCAGTATGTAGATTGTTTCAGTGAAAGTAAACTGAAGATTCAGTGTACATCTCAAAAGTAGTTCTTTCAAATCTCTACTGGGTATCCCTTTATATTCAACTTGTTGTCTTCAATATATTTGCATATAAAGTACATGCTTTCTGTCAGTGGAACTTTCGTAAATCGGGAGGGATTCTACATCCAAAGACAATATATGTTTATTCGAAGCATTTGCATCTTGTATACATTCAACAGAATGTCACATCTACTTTCAGACAGCGTTAAATTCTCGAAACCAAACGAGAAAAACAAAACGGAATTAATTGGAAAGCAACTTACCGAAGCTTTAAAGAGAATGAAGAACAATCATCTCATTCGTGAAGAACTGTACGAAAAGATTAGACCAACAGGATCTCTAATACCAAGACTTTATAGTCTACTGAAGATACACAAAGCTGGCTTTCCACTCCGCCCTATCTTGGATATGTCCGGATCCCCTTATCATCCAGCAGCTGGATGGCTAGCTGAAATCCTCGAAGCAGTCAGGGAACAGCTATCTAATCATTCCCTTCGTAACACCTCCTAATCTGTTGAATGTATTATTATTATTGTTCCCTTCGGTTCCTAGTGGAACATAGGGCTTCAACTGCACGTCTCCACTTGCTCCTGTCTTCTACTGTACTTTTCACTTGCATCCATGTTACTCCATATTGTTTCATCTCCTCCTCACACGATCTCCTCCATGTCACCCTTGGACGTCCCATTCGCCGCTTCCCTTTCGGGTTCCACTCGAGGGCCTGACGCGCGATGTCACCCAACGGCCTCCTCAGCGAGTGTCCAATCCATCTCCACTTCCTCTTGCATATTTGTTGAGCGATTGGTTCTTGCTTTGTTCGTTCCCATAGCTTCTTGTTGGCGATTCTTTTCGGCCATCTAATCTTCAGTATAGAGCCAGCGAAGACAGTTGTTGATAAAGGTCTGCAACCTGTTGAAAATATTCTTGGTGACCCGCCAACTTTCTGATCCGTAAAGCAAAACTGACTTGACGTTTGTATTGAAAATCCGAATCACTTTGTTGTTGAGTGTGGCTGAGTGAGGAAGATTTCCAGATTGGTTTCAGGTTGATGAATGTGTTTCTCGCCTTCCCGATTGTCGTCTCGATTTGACATCCTCGTCCGTCCGTTTCTCCTGTAGTTGAGACTATGCTCCCTAGATAAGTGAATGAAGTAACCTCTTTCAAATCCCTCCCGTTGATGGTGATTGGCACTGGATGTTGCTGTTGTTGTTGTTGGTTGGTTATTGTCATAACCTCCGTCTTGTCTATGTTCACCTGCAGTCCTGTCTTTGCTGCTTCTTCGACCAGTTTGTCGGTTTTCGCTTGTAAGTCTTCGATTTTTTGCGACATCAAACATAAATCATCCACGCGCGAAATCCAGGTCTTCTAGGTTCTTCACGTCGGTCCAGGATATACCTGTCTTCTCGTTTCCCACTGTCTGACGCATAATCCAGTCCACCACAATTAGGAATATCATTGGTGATAATAAGCACCCTTGTCTGACTCCTGTGTTTACTCCAAACGCTTCGCTGAGTTTTGCGTTGTGGATCACTTGACATGTGCCGTTGTCGTACAGTTGTTGAATAAGGTTGATGAATATTCGGGGTACGCCGTAGTACTCGAGTAGTTTCCAAATTACTTCGCGGTCAACGCTGTCGAAGGCCTTCTCAAAGTCTATAAAGTTGAGGTAGAGATTTGATTGCCATTCCATACTTTGTTCGATGATGATGCGTAGAGTTGCAAATTGGTCAGAACATGATTTGCCTTTCCTGAATCCAGCTTGTTCTGGTCGGAGTTCTGTATCCAGTGCGTCCTTGATTCTCTCCAGGATGATGTGACTCAGGATTTTACTTGGCGTCGACAGCAGCATGATTCCTCGTCAGTTCTTGCAGAGTCCCAGGTCGCCCTTCTTTGGTAGTTTCACCAGGTAACCTTTCCTCCAGTCAGTAGGCACCTTTCCCTCTTTCCAGATCTTTTGCAATAATGGAGTCAGCATATCTGCTGTCGTTTCTGGGTCCACTTTCAGTGCTTCTGGGGGTATTCCATCTGGTCCAGCTGCTTTTCCAGCTTTCAGAAGCTTGATTGCATTCATGAATTCAGTTTTCGTTGGAGGATTGGTGTCAACTTGCAGTTGTGTACGTGCTGTTGTTGGTAATACTGGAGGGGCTGCAGGTGGTGGTCGGTTCAAGAGTCCTTTGAAGTGGTCCGCCCATTGTTTAATCTGTCTTTCTTCTTTGGTAATTGGGTTCCCTTGGCTGTCTTTTATGGGTTTCACTTGTGTTGATCTCTTCCCGGATAGAGACTTGGTTATCTGATATAGTGTCCTCAGGTCCCTTTTGCCTGCTGCCTTCTCAGCTTCAGTAGCCAGGTTGTCGTAGAATTGTCTTTTGTCCTTCCTGGCATTCTTCTTCACTTCTTTGTCCAGTGCTGTGTAAGTTGAGCTCAGCGTCTCCTCTTGTCCATCTTTGCATTGAATCATTTTCTCTCTCAGTGAAAATGTCCTGTGTGATTGTGTCCTACAGTTTTTGCGTGTTGAACTTGCATTGTGGCCTATCCCCAGCTATCCTCGAGGCTTTCAGCTTCACCTTGAAAGTCCCTTGTACTAGATAGTGGTCTGAACCCACATCTGCTCCTCTCCTCGATCTTGTGTCCAGTAGGCTCCGTCTCCACTTCCTTGAGATTGAAATGAAGTCTATCTGGTTTTTGGTGTGTCCATCTGGTGAAATCCATGTTACCTTGTGTATATCCCTGTGTTTGAACACACTGCCACCAATCACCAAATCATTGAAGGCGCAGAAGTCTGAGAAGAGTTCGCCATTTTCGTTCATTTCACCGAGGGCCTCACGACCCATGGTGAGTTCTCTTCCTGTATTGTCTCCTCCCAGTTTCGCATTCATGTCACCCATCAGGATTCAGATGTCGCTCTTTGGGACGTTGTCCATTACTGTTTGTAGTTGACTGTAGAAATCCTCCTTCTTCTCTTTTTCTGAGACGTTTGTAGGCGCGTGGCATTGAATGATTGTAACCTTTTTTCCTTTTGAGTTGAACCTGGCTGTCATTATCCTGGAGGAGATTGGTTCCCACTGCATGAGAGCTTTAGCCGCTGTTGGTGACATCATGATGGCCACTCCCTCGGTGTGCCCGTGATTATTTTTTATTTGATTTTTTATTTTTTTATTTTTGAGAAGAATAAGAAGTTCAGCAAAGATATCTTTTCGGCGATTTCATTTTCAAAAGCTGTACAATCGCATTTAAATACATAATTTTACATGGAGACAATTCTTTTTTGATTCTACATAATTATGACAGCGAATAAAAGGTGATAATTATTTCCAACTAGATATGGTTATACGAGAGGCTTAGAAACAAAAATTACGCAGGATTAGAACGGATATCAAGTGTGTAAAAATGAGCATGGATACAAAATAAATGAAATAATTTTCAACTTGAGATGGGAATCAGGAGGTGCGAATATAGATTACAAGAGCCTTGGAAACAAAATTACATGGAATTCAGCAAATTACAGGTGTGCAGAAAGTGAGCATGGAAACAAAATTGATATAATAGTTTTAACTTAAATTGGAAGTTAGGAGGTGTGAATATAGATTACAAGAAATTAGGAACACAAAATAATTGCACAGGATTAAGATATAATTGCAAATTTTTTAAAACGGATTATAAATGTGAACAGGAAAAGCATGGAAACAAACTTAAAATAAATGTTTTTATAACTGGAAAAAAAAATGGGGTGAATCGAATGAAGACTGAGGGAGTAAGAATCACACACATAGCGAACGAAAAGGGATCAAAATAAAAAAAAAAAACCAGAAACAAAAATGGAAGCTACGGTAACATACCGAACTAAGTCCATGGTAGTTGTAGAGGTTGAACTAATTTCTTTTGGACACACAGCTCCGGCTTCTCGATGCATATTGCGAGGGCTTCTGCAGTACAGAGAAGTCGGAAACAAACTGCTTTCGGTAGGTTTCTGTTGACCTTGTAAATTACTTTGAATGAATCAGTTGAGACGTTGTGGGAGGTATTGATCAGATGCTCAATAATGGCACTTCTGATTGAACCGGTGCCTCCTCTTTGCAGCCACGCTGGGTAGTGTTCTCTAACACGTTTTGAAAGGACGCGCATACAACGACCTATGTACCTTGCTCCGCACGAGCAGGTGAACTGGTAAATGCACATTGAATTGGCCATATGCGACAGTTTGTCCTTCCCATTGCTCCGAAGAAGTGGGCGGCTAGAGAATGTCACTCTTAGAGTTGCTGCTGGAAAAGTCTTCTTCAGGGATTTGGAGATTCTCCTTTTAAGGATATCTGCTGCCAGGTCTCCCCTGAATTCCAGATTCAGATATAGTGTCTTCTTTTGCACTGAAATGTATTCTTCTCTTTTTGGCCTTGGTTTCATGTTTTTCTCCACGAAACGTGGCGGGTATCCGTTTTGAATCAGGATGCTTTTTAGGAATAGGAGCTCTTCCTCTAAACAGTCATCACTGCAGATTCTTCTGGTGCGGTGGGCTAGTGAGATGATGAGAGCTCTTTTACGGCTGATAGGTACCCAACTGTAGAAGTTTGTCAGCTGGCCACTCCATGTTGGTTTTCTATGGATAGATCTTTTCAGAGTTCCGTCGTCTCTTCTTGTCAATTCGACGTTCAAGAATGGAATCTTTGATTTATTTTCAACTTCCATTGTGAATTTAATTGAAGGATGACAGTTATTAAATTCCTGTAAGATGCAATTTAAATCGGAATCGTCTTGACAAACTATAAAAGTGTCATCGACGTATCTTTTGTACAGCAACAATTTGTTCATTGTTGGTTTAAGGATGCCGTTTTCCATGCTGGCCATGAAGCAGTCTGCTAGGAGTGGGCCAAGGGGAGAGCCCATAGCAATCCCGTCTTTCTGTCTATAGATGACGTCGTTGAACGTAAATTGTACGTTGAGTGTGCATCTTAATAACAACTCTTTTAGGTATGAGGTTGGTATTCCGATACTCAGGTTTTTGTCATCAATATACTTGCACAGGAAACAAATTGTTTCTGTGAGCGGCACATTCGTAAATAGAGATTCCACGTCCAGTGATAACATTCGTTTGCCATTTACATTCAGGTCTTTTATGCACTCAATAAATTCAAACGTATCTCGTAGAGAGTACTCACAGAGTTGTCGTCTCACAGGCTCCAGCATCTCGGATAACCATTTGGCAATGGGATGGTACGGTGATCCCTCCATGTCCAAAATCGGTCGAAGTGGTAGGCCTGCTTTGTGTACCTTTGGCAGACCATATAGTCGAGGGATGATGGATCCTGTTGGTCTCAGACGTTCAAATAGGTCCTCCGTTATGATGTAGTCGTTCTTCATTCTCCTAAGAACATCTGTCAGTTGCTGTTCCATCTGCTCTGTCTTATTCTTCTCATTGTCTGGTTTTGAAAATTTATTATCATTAGAGATTAGAGCTGTCAACTTGTTGATATACACATCTCGGTCCATAAGGACCACTCCCGAACCTTTGTCTGGACGTGTAATGATCAGGTCTTTGTTGTTTCTCAAGTCTTTAGGCTGCTGCTTGTGTTCTTTTGTCAGGAGGTGTCGGGCTTTAGTTTTTGAATTGAGGTATTGATTGCAGCAGTCAGAAATTTTAGACTTGAAATGTAAGAGATCTGCATCAGAGACGGGTGTGATGTCGCTTGTTTGACTCATAAGATTTTTATTTTTTTATTTTTGATTTACAGCTTGATTCCACACCGTATTTTCAGTACAAGTATGGAATTTTCAGCATGGATATCGGTTAGCCCAAATTTAGGCCTACCATAGATACCGGGTGTGCGCCGGCAGGGGATCGAACCCCTGACCATGTGCATGGTCGGCGAGAGTCCTAACCACTGTGCCATCGTCCTCTGGATGACCGGAGTAGATTATTGTCTCTCCAGTTGAGAGTTGGCTCCTTCCACATCCGTTCCATCTGCTCTCGCAGATTCCCAACACTTCTATTTTATATCTCCTCATTTCTGCGGCTACCTGAGCAGCCTTTCCAGTTTCGTACATTGTACGAATATTCCACGTCCCCATCCTTATTTTTGCTTTCATCGAAAGAAGGCACATCGGCTGACTGGCTTCCCGAAGGCTTTCACCAACCTGCGTCATTTCACTTCCCCGATTCCAGCGAAAAATAAGGTCATTGTTTGTATTTTTAGAATTTTTAATATATTTGTGCGTTGAAGTTTTCGTAGCAATTTGGTTAAGTTTTGGGGGTGGAGTTTCTAGCACCACGCCCCAACCCTCCCTCTTTATCCGGGCTTGGGACCGGCTAGAATACTAGTGACCTAGTAATCTAGGCGAGGTTTGTTGAATGTATACAAGATGCAAATGCTTCGAATAAACATATATTGTCTTTGGATGTAGAATCCCTCCCGATTTACGAAAGTTCCACTGACAGAAAGCATGTACTTTATATGCAAATATATTGAAGACAACAAGTTGAATATAAAGGGATACCCAGTAGAGATTTGAAAGAACTACTTTTGAGATGTATATTGAGTGTACATTTTACTTTCAATGAAACAATCTATAGACAGAAAATGAAGTCGTTGTAGAGGCTTACGTTTCTTCGCCTTGAACAAAACTGTCTTATTTCCTGATTAGTCGATAATACAAGGGACTGTCTGAGAAAGCATTGAATTGTCAAACTGTTATTGATGTAAAGGAAAATGGGTTGGATTGGATCGAGTAAGTCAGTAGTTGGTAGAGCTCTGGAGTGATAACTGGGAGACTGCTAATTCAAGCCCTTCTGCTACGTAGATTCCCACCTACAATCGTCACCAATTATTTTTATGTGGGTCTTCTTCCCTGCATATAATCACGGAATATACATATTTTATCATAGGAAATCTTAGAAAGACGGTTGCAGAGAGGAAAAGACACATGGACTCATGCAAAAAATTTATTATTATTATTCTCTAGCGTTCTGAGTGGAACATAGTGATTCAACAACACATCTCCACTTTGTTCTCTTTTTTGCCGTCCTCTTAATCTGGGTCAACGATTGCCCAAAATCTCTCATGTTTTCCTAACACGATCTCCTCCTTGTTACCCCCGCACCGACCACCCACTTGTCGCTTTCCACTTGGATTCCACTCAAGCAATGGCCTGGCGTGTGATGTCATTCAGCGGCCTGCTAAATGGCATTTGCCCGATCCATTTCCGTTTTCGCCTCCATACTGTTGGGCGATCAGCTCTTGCTTGCTGGTTTGTTCCCATAGTTTCTTGTTGCTGATTCTTTCCGGCAATTCGATCTTCAGTATGGAGCCAGAGAAGACAGCTGTTGATGAAAGTCTGCGACCTGTTGGAAATCGTTTTCGTGACACGCAGTGCAAGTTTCTCAGCCGGATACAAGAAGTGGCTGACTAACTTCACATCTGTGTTGAAAATGTGAATCTTGTTCCCTATGCTGAGTGCGGAAGATTTCCAAACTGGTTTCAGATTGATAAAGGCGTATCTTGCCTTTCCGATTCTGACCTTGACATCTTCGTCCGTTCCACCTGTGGTTGAAATGATGCTTCCTAACCGGATAAGTGAAGGAGGCAAACTGTGTTAAATCTCCCCCACTGATGGTGATTGCTGCTAATGGTTGTTGCTGTTGGTTGCTTATTTTCATCGCCTCAGCCTTCTGTGTGTTCACCTGGAGTCCTGTTTCCGCTGCCTCTTCAGCCAGTTTGCTGGTTTTCACCAGCCTGCAAGTCTTCGATTTTGTGTGACACTGGACATATATCATCTGAGAAATCCAGATCTTCTAGAGTCTTCTTAGCAGTCGTCCAGTTTATTCATGCAAGAAATTAACGAATATTATCTTCTGCGACCCTAAGCATCTTCTTTATACACAACTCTCACAATGTATCTCATCAGGTAGACGAAACTAGAAGCAACTATTATTACTATTATTGTTTCCTTTAATTCCTAGAGGAAAATAGGGCTTCAGCCAAACGTCTCCATTGCGATCGGTTCTCTGCTAGAGTCTTCGCATGGTTCCAAGTCTGCCCACACGTTTTCATCTCCTCTTCACATCACCTCCTCCAAGTCACTCTCGCACTGACGACCAACTCGCCGCTTCCCATTCAGTCGGGTTACACTCGAGCAATGGCTTGTCTAGTGATGTCACTTGATGCATTGTTTCCTCAGAGTATGGCCAATCCACCTCCATTTCTTCCTACTTATTTGTTGCACAGTCGGTTCCTGGTTGGTTTGCTCACTGCCAGAGATTCCTGTTGCTGATCTTTTCTGATCGGCCATCTGATCTTGAGTATTGAGTGAAGACAGTTAGCTGTTGATGAAGGTCTGTAGTTTGTTTGAGATGCTGTTTATGACGCACAGTGCAAGTCTCTGATCCGTATAGTAGCATTGACTGATTTCATATTGGAGTTGAAAATCCGCATTTTATTTTCATTTTCATTCTGAGTGCTGTTGACCTCCACACAGACTTGAGAGTAGTGAAAGCTTGTCTTGCTTTCCTGATCCTTGCCTTGATATCCTCGTCAGTTCCGTCCACCTATAGCTGAAATGATGCTTTCCAGGTAGGTAAAGGAGGTTGTTTCTTTCAGGTTCCTCCCATTTATACTGATCGTTGTCTGTTGTTGTTATTCTTGTCCAGGAATCTTCATTACCTCTGTCTTCTCTATGTTCACCTGAAGCCCTATCTTCTCTGGATGCTTCTTCTATCGCCAACTTGTTGCTTTTCGCTTGCATAGCTCCCAGTCTGTGGGAAATCAAACATATATCATCGGCGAAGTCCAGATCCTCCAAGTTCCTTTTTGTGTGAGTCCATTTTATGCCTGTTTCCTCATTGCCCACTGTCTATCGCATTATCTGGTCTACTGCAATCAGGAAAATCATTGGCGATAGTAGGCAGCCTTGTCTTACTCCTGTCCTCATTATAGATAAAGTTTTTTTCGTATTTCCCAATGAACGAAAAACAAAACGATACTGCCGTTTTTACTGACGTTTCGCTATTTAATGTCGCTAATAGCTTTAACACAGTATCATTAAACCAGAATTTACAAAATCCCCACAGCTTATGTATAAAAACTTGATCATCGTTCCTCAGCATGCGGTCATTTTTGCGTTGTCAAATTGGCCAGTTGGTAAAGATAACAAAACCAGGTGTAGACTGTTGGATCTGATAAGTGTGTAAAATTGTAAAAGCAGCCTGTGTTTACATGATGAAATTGTTTGTCACATTCGTGTTGATTTTGTCATTTCATGTTGTAACTATGTTAAATTCTGTTTTAGTCTGTCATTCCTATTCAGACAATTTGGATTCCACTTGATATGAAGTGCTTCTGATGTTAGACGTTCTTTGTGATTTCTGAAATGCTTTTTTTGGACTATTTCAATATTGTCAAAATCAATTTTGTGGCCTGATTCTATAGCGTGTAGACCACCACGCATGGCTGATGATTTTTCAAGCTTTTCTAGTTCAAATGGATTTCTCGGTGGTCTAACAGAGTCGGCTCTATGGTGTTCATTTCTTGTGATTTTGATTTCTCTCCGGAGATGTTTATCCGATGTATATCGCATTACATTCCAAGCAAGCATTTTATTTTATAGACACAATCAGATAGAGAATCTTTAGGGATTTGGTCTTTTATATGAACAAGGTTATTTCGCAGTGTGTCCTGATGTTGTTAATAGTTTCGCTAATAATAATAGTAATAAAGCTTTATTTCTAACAATATATGAGCATATAATACAGAAATTTTCAGCGTATTTAGTTATGGAAGCTATTGGTGCCCAGCATACTGGATAATTCGGGTTGTCTCGAAGCAATGCAATGCTGCAACTACAGTTATCGCCAAAATATCTCAGAGCTTAACATCAAAAAGGAGGGAGGGTGGCGCATGCTGATCAGCAGATATGGTAGTGGTCACAAATGTGAATCGTTCCTATCTGTACGACAGGAACATGCATTTTTGACAGCTCCAGAATTATACATTAGTCTGGATCCTCAACCAAAAAATAAGGGTTGTATGGATCTAAATTATAAATTAAAAAATGCTTTCGCTCCTACCACCTACAAGTCTGTTCAGCTTCTTGTCAAGATGCTACCACATGGGCCCTACAGAAATTTGTGGGACATCTTACAGATCGGCTTGCCCTACAGGTTCTAATCTTCCACATCTTCGAATTCCCTTCTCACTAAAATATCACTTATCTTGAAATAATAGAGAAGATTTGTAGCTCAGGTGGGTGATTTGCAATTAATAGTGTTCTCTGAGCTGGTTGGTTTAGTTGCGAAGCTTTCGTCGTCCTTCTGGACAACATCTTCAGCGCAATATTTAGCACAAAGTGAAATGATTTAAATTTCTTCATGAGTGATGTAATTGCGTCTCCTGGTAACTATCTTTACATATATATTGACCACTTTTTATTGACTTGGATTTTAAACTTTTTGGTCACCTGATTTACTTTTTATTAGTTGGTATATTTCATCTATATTAACGTGTTTGTTAATTGCATTTTCGTTTGAGTACCAGGCTTCTAGGAATTCCCTGACTGCACTTTCGGTGTTTCCTCTGTCTAAGATTTTGACATTATCCCAATCAAATTGATGACCATAAGTGTCTATATGCATTGATAGTAAAGAATATATGTCGTGTCTTTTCACGGTTGATTTGTGTTCTTGGATTCTGATTCGAAGGGGACACCCACTTTGGCCGATGTAATGCTTGTTGCAGTTGATACAATTTATTTTGTAAATGGTATTAATTTTATCCCCTTTTTCTGTTGGATCTTTTGGTTTGCATAATATCGAATTAAGCGATTTTACTGGTTTGTGTGCTATGTCTATATCAAACGGTTTCAGTATTCTAGCTGTTATTTCAGAGATATTCCTCATGTATGGTAGAATGAATTTTCTTGTGGTCTTTGATGATGGTTTCTTGTTGGTGCTTTGATATGTATTCTTTAGTATCAATGCATACAGACAATTATGGTCATCAATTTGATTGGGATAATGTCAAAATCTTAGACAGAGGAAACACGAAAAGTGCCAGAGAATTCCTAGAAGCCTGGTACTCAAGCGAAAATGCAATTAACAAACACGTTAATATAGATGAAATGTACCAACTAATAAAAAGTAAATCAGGTGACCAAAAAGTTTAAAATCCAAGTCAATAAAAAGTGGTCAATATATATGTAAAGATAGTTACCAGGAGACGCAATTACATCACTCATGAAGAAATTTAAATCATTTCACTTTGTGCTAAATATTGCGCTGAAGATGTTGTCCAGAAGGACGACGAAAGCTTCGCAACTAAACCAACCAGCTCAGAGAACACTATTAATTGCAAATATCACTTATCTACCTCATGATAATCTTTTTATTTACTCACTAATATACTCCAGTTGGTCTTAACTACCTCTGCCATTATTAAACCTAAAACTTGCTCTTTGTTCATATTTGCTGCTTGCCTAAAGCCTGGTTGCTTTGATTAAAAACACAACAACACCAATGTTTGAACAAAGCTAAATTTTCATCGAAAACGTCATAGTCTCCTTGCTATAACCAATATGGTTGGCATTAAACATTGCAAGTGTATACTATCATTCCAAGGAGTCTCCACCTCCTTCTTGTATATATCTTGTTAATGTACTTTCAATGATGTATTATCCGTAGTTGTATTTTATACCATTTTGCAGCTTCCCAGGACGTTCTTCTCCGACGTCAGTTAGAGAACCACTTAAAAGCAGTAAGTACTGGTCATTTCTTTCGTCCTCTTATGAGATTTATCAGTAGTTTGCAACTTCGACCCCAGCAGGGATCAAAACTCAAGACCTTCAGGTTTTAAGGAGAACAAATTGAAGATTCAGTCATTTGGATGGAATCTAATTGCCCATGAATTGGTTAATAATAATAAAGCTTTACTTCTGACACTATGTGGACACATAATACAGAAATCGCCAGCGTATTTAGTTCCAAAATATTTTCTCTTCATAGAGAATTTACATGCAAAGTAATACTCCGTCGTTGTGTTGTTGCTTGTGAAGAGAGAACAAATTCTATATGTCTGTTTTTTTCATTTCTATCTAAAGTTGCACAGTGTTTTGTTGAAAGCCAATTAAAATATGCGCGCGCGAATTCATGTAGTAGTTATTTAATATAATTGAAGGAGTAAAACATTAAGAAATGAAGAAGCATTTGAGTATTTTGAAGGATGGAAATTCTGACGTCCCAAAGATTATCACCGATGTGGTGAACTGCATTATGCGTCAGACTGTGGATGGGGAGTGAAAAGAAAGGACGTCGGTGGCAGAGCGGTTAGGACTCTCGCCGACCATACACATGGTCCGAGGTTCAATCCCCCACCGACGCACACCTGATATCTATGGTCGGCCTGCTAAATTTGGGCTCCCGATATCACATGCTGAAAATTCCATACTTGTACCAAAATACTGTGTGGAATCAAGCTATAATAAAATAAAATAAAAAATAGAAGATTTGGACTTCACATATGGCTTATGTTTAATATCACACAACTCGAAAACTTGCCAACGAAGACCAACAAAATGGCCGAGCTTTCTGTCAGCGAAGACAGGACTGAGGGTGAACATAGAAGAGATGGAGGTGATGAAGATAACTACCCCCGTCACGGCCACCAACAGCAACAACAACCAGAACTAGTCAACATCAACGAGAGAGATTTGACTGAGGTTACCTCCTTCACTTATCTAGGAAGCATGGTTTTAACTAAAGGTCAGGGGAATGGATGGAGATGTCAAAACCAACCAGAATCGGAAACGAAAGGAGATGCACCTCCATCAACCTGCAACCAATTTGGAAATCTTCTGCACTCAGCCAGCCAGCATTATTATTATTATTGTTCCCTTGGGTTCCTAGTGGAACATAGGGCTTCAACTGCACGTCTCCACTTGCTTCTGTCTTCTGCTGTACTTTTCACCCGCATCCATGTTAGTCCATACTGTTTCAACTCCTCTTCACACCATCTCCTCCATGTCACCCTTGCACTGACGTCCCACTCGCCGCTTCCCTTTCGAGTTCCACTCGAGCACTGGCCTGACGCGCGATGTCACCCAACGGCCTCCTCAGTGAGTGAGTGTCCAATCCATCTCCACTTTCTCCTGCACATTTGTTGGGCGATTGGTTCTTGTTTTGTTTGTTCTCATAGTTTCTTGTTGGTGATTCTTTCCGGCCATCTGATCTTCAGTATAGAGCGAAGATAGTTAGTTGTTGATAAAGATCTGCAACAGGCTGTTGGAAATATTCTTTGTGACACACTGGCCAAGTTTCTGATCCATCCGTATAGAAGAACTGACTGACTTGGCGTTTGTATTGAAAATCCGAATCATTTTGTTGTTGATGCTGAGTTGAGTGACGAAGATTTCCAGATTGGTTTCAGGTTGATGATGAATGTGTTTCTCGCCTTCCCGATTCTCGTCTCGATTTGACATCCTCGTCCGTTCCTCCTGTAGTTGAGACAATGCTCCCTAGATAAGTGAATGAAGTAACCTCTTTCAAATCCCTCCCGTTGATGGTGATTGGCGTTGGATGTTGCTGCTGTTGTTGTTGTTGGTTGGTTATTTTCATGACCTCCGTCTTGTCTATGTTCACCTGTAATCCTGTCTTTGCTGCCAGCCTCTTCGACCAGTTTGTCGGTTTTCGCTTGTAAGTCTTCGATTTTGTGTGACATCAAACATAAATCATCCACGCGCGAAATTCAGGTCTTCTAGATTCTTCACGTCGGTCCAGGATATCCCTGTCTTCTCGTTTCCCACTGTCTGACGCATAATCCAGTCCAGTCCAACACAATTAGAAAATTGGCCAGCGTGACACGAAAAGGATTTCCAAAAAGTTACTGATTTTTATCATCAACACCTGCATTTACTGGGAAACACTAAGCAAACGGTCCTTTTTGTTCTTTCTTTCATTATTGTATTGTTGTTAATATTTTCATTTAATCTATTCTGATCTAATCTTATTTGATATTCACATTCATATTGAACGATACTATCAATGTAAGCGCCCTGCTTTAATTATTGTCCCTGTAATGAGACAGATGCAGTACTGTATTAACCATATGATGGAAATTCCATATTTGTAGCAAAAGTACTGTTTGGGATAAATTTTTTTAATTTAAAAAAAAATTCATTTACATTCCCAGTGGAAAATAGGGTTTCAAGCTAGAGGCTTGAAGCTTCGGTAGCAGTGGTGTTTATTTTTACGGGATGGAGTTGCTAGCTGCTCATGTCCAACCTTCTCTCTTTACCAGTCTTATTACTGGCTTAGCGAGGTAAAGGAGTGCCTCGCCGGCTGGGGATCGAACCCCGAACCATATGAGGCGTGGTTGGCAAGCATTCTACCTATGTGCCGCGGACGCACTTCTGTTTGAAATAAAGCTGCCATTATTATTATTGTTTCCTTTAATTCTTAGAGGAACATAGGGCTTCAGGCACGCGTCTCCATTGCGTTCGGTTCTCTGCTAGAGTCTTCAACTGGCTCCAAGTCTGTCCACACGTTTTCATCTCCTCTTCACATGACCTCCTCCAAGTCACCCTTGCAATGACGACCAACTCGCCGCTTCCCATTCAGTCGGGTTCCACTCGAGCGATGGCTTGTCTAGTGATGTCACTTGATGCATTGTTTCCTCAGAGTATGGTCAATCCATCTCCATTTCTTCCTGCCTATTTGTTTCACAATCGGTTCCTGCTGGGTTGGTTCGCTCATTGACAGAGATCTCTGTTGCTAATCTTTTTTGGCTGGCCATCTGATCTTGAGTATTGAGCGAAGACAGTTAGCTGTCAATGAAGGTCTGTAGTTTGTTTGAGATGCTGTTTATGACGCGCCAAGTCTCTGATCCATCCGTATAGTAGCACTAACTTCACATTGGAGTTGAAAATCCGGATCTTATTTTTGATGCTGAGTGCTGTTGACCTCCACACAGACAAAGCTGCTATTATTATTTCCTTTTCGACGAAGTCATCAACTAAGCGATGTCAAACTTCAGGACCATACTATATGTCCAAAAGAAATGCGTTCAACTTCTGTCTTTACCCCGGGTCTCATAAACAGTGAATCCTCTCAATAGGGATTATCCTATTACCTTTCTTTTTCAAACTTCCCGTTCATTTATATTATTTTTGCGTTTTTAGTCCGTATCTTCACTACCATGATTTGATTTTATCCCAACATCCCGTAAATATATATGTTTCCAGACTGTAGATGTTATGAATTCCTTGGAATAATTTGAGCGCCTAGTCAGATTGAATTGTTATAAATTATTTAAAATAATCCCGGCGCGTTTAAGCATAAAACCAAAACAAGATTTTTCCGAATGTTTCACTAGAGTCTGCCGTATGGGTGATAAGTCTATCCCTTCTTTCCTATTGACCGCATAAGATGTGGTTAAAATATGTAAGGCTTCAGAGGCCGACCTTTCTTTACGTGGTGAATGAAAGTCTCTCCCTGGAATTTCGACACTGCTGAAGTCAATCCTATGTTCGCTATCTATACCATGAATTGCTATAGCTGATTTTTTTTCCAAACTTTTTAATTCTACTTCATTTCTAGGTGAACGTTTGTGCTCAGTCTGTGTTCATTCACTCTGACATTCATGTGTCTACTGCTCTTCCCTATACTAGCAAGCTTTACATTTTAGGAACCATATCTTTGACATCCACCAAAGCTTTCTCTAGAGAATTAAAGGGCTTGATATGAAGCAAGTAGTCTTTGAAGGTGCCCAGCTGTCTCCTTTCCTCTTTACCCTTCTACTCACGGAATCCTTCAAAGTAAGGACGGGAGTAAGAATTTCTGGCTGGCTGGCTGGCTGTCTACTAGCTCGAGAGGAACCCGAATGGGAAACGATATGTTGGATGCGGATCCAAGGGTGACATGGGGGAGATCGTATGAGGAGGGGAACTGAGATATCCGACTATCGACCAAAAGGCGTATGTAATGCTCAGCAGTTCGCTCCGTCCTCCTTTATGGCTGTGAGACCTGGCCATTGAGAGCAGAAGACATGAAAAGATTAGCTGTCTTCGATCATAGGTGTCTGCGTTCTATCTCCCGTGTGAAGTGGTATAATAAGGTGAGCAATATTCAGGTTAGGTGGCGAGTGCTAGGTAAGGCGGGGAAATCAATCGAAATGGCTGTGAAATTACATCGACTGAGATGGTTAGGACATGTGTTACGTATGCCTAGTCATCGCCTTCCTCGACCAACAGGCAATGTTAGCTGATATAGGGTCAGGCTGGAAAACAGCTAGCGGCGGTCAAACCAAAACATGGCACCAGTCAATGAAGTCTACAACAGTCTAAGTCACGTAGGAAGGTGTAGACTTCCTGACTGGTTGGGGTCCTCGGGACGGTAAAAACCAATGGTTGGAAACGATTAGTGACATGGCTCAAAATCGTTCTCAGTGGCTGGCGCAGATGCATCCACTCCTTGTGACTTATGATTTCCAATGAAACTGTTTTGTTCTTCGTTATTACTATACCTTTGTCTCACACCTCTGTTTACTGTCTATATTATGCATTTCTTCTACTTTCTTCTCTTCCTTTGTGTGCTACAAGGAGGGAGTGTGGCGAATAGCACTGCCGCACATATGTGCAAAGTTCTATGTCGAAAACAGACCGACCGACCGAATCATATGTGGGTGTGAGTATTATCTGAGATTAGTCATCCATGTAAGACTTAGAATTCTCGCATGTCATAATTGCCAAAACATGAAAGTCGAATTTCATATTACATGAGTTTATTTCAAATATTACACAGTGAGTGGTGCAGTATTAACAACTGGATGACAAGGTTTCGAGCATAAATTATTATCTCCACTCATAATCATATCAGTTTTAGTCACACAGTTTCACAAATTGTCTAATATATCGAGTGCAATCGCCAGACATTTAATTGACACAGGACACACAGTAGAAATTAGCCAAGCCTTCAAAATAATCAATACACAAAGAAACCCATGGCTACTTCGCTTCGCAGAAGCCATTGCTATCAAGAGATTTCGACCAGACCTCTGTATACAGAAAGAGAGTGTGATTAATCTTTCACTACCTTGGTAACCCTAACTCTATTTTATTTTATTTTTGTTTTGCCTTTCTGTCAGTATGCCTGTGTGTTTGTCTTGTTACGTAACATTCTATTCAATTTTGACCTTCAAGTTTCTAAATCTACTTAATTGTTTGTCTGTTTAAGTTAAAAATGTTACTTCACTATTCACCCACCACCCTCTTAAACTCTCCACCACAAGATGTGTAAATTCACTCTGTTCTCTGACCCTGACGCTGTAATATGCCTCTAACTAATCTGTGTTTTCCAATAGAAATCTGAACTCTTACCCCTCTTATCTAATTCCACTATACATTATTATCAAGTATTGGTTTGGCAGGGATTTTGTTTAATTGCATGGAGGATTTCATCATGAGCTGACATCAGTTGGAGAACCACTGGAAAACCTGGGAGTACTGGACAGCTGTTTCGTCCTAGTCTGGGATTCTTCAACGGTACGCGCCCACCGGGATTCGAACCCGGGACCTTCTGGTTACCGCAATCCCGGTGGGAGCATACTGCTGAAGAGTCCCAAACCAGGATGAAACAGCTGTCCAGTACTCCCAGGTTTTCCAGTGGTTCTCCAACTGATGTCAGCTCATGATGAAGTCCTCCATGCAATTATAGATAATTAGTTGTTTTTGACACCGAATAATCTGTCTACCTACATCAAATTCTGGAATTATGTTCCTTATGCTTTCTATCTATAACTTAAAGTAATTAATTAATTAATTTCCCAGCTGGTTTTCCAGTGGTTCTCTAACTGATGTCAGCTCATGATGAAACCCTCCATGCAATTATGAAAAAGTATGTTCCACAACTTTCTTGAAACCTATAATTTGATTTTGTTTAGGATGTATGCAGTTGATGAGAATCCACGAAATAAAACGAGTTAGTATTATCCTGCAAACATGTTCGTTCTTTCTCTCTTCAAACTAATAAAGGGAACCGGTTGCATGAAATGTCTAATATACATTTTCTCTCTTTCTGTCTCCCCGAATTCCTCTTCTTGTTTGTTGCCACTTTCCATAAACCGAGTACAGGCGATGCATTGTGTCATCCTAATTGCACGTGTGCAGTGTTGAATCGATATACGAAGCTTCAGTGATTAACCTCGCTCTCTATCTCTCTTCACACCTAACTATATTTCCCTTGAATACTCTCACGCTGTCCCATCCACCTTATCGTTGTGTCATTACATGGAAGTCTTAAATGCAATGCAATGCAATAGCTGAACTTTCTTCTAGCTTATTCAACTTATCACCCTCAATCGTCCTACGTCTAGCTAAATTCCAATGTTCCGATAAGCTAATCTAATTGATCCCGATCTACCAGTTTGACCTATTTAATGACCTATTGACCTCACAGTCATTACATAGTATTTGGTAACCTATATTCTTTTCCTTAATGGAATCTATCATCAGGTCCTTAAGGCGACAAAGTTCATCTCTGAGAGAGAGTTAGTCGGTTGGTTGGTTGGTTCGTTGGTTTAAATGTCACTCTACTAATTCCAGCCTCATTGAAAATTCTACGAAAGGTCTCTGATATTCCTTCTTCCTACGGCAGTCCTGCACAGGCTTTGAATTCTGCATTATTTTCTTCGTTATTTTCACCATTTTTATTGCTAACCTTAGTTTTTCTAGGGTTCTTTGTATATTTTTGAATAAATTCTGGTGGTTTGTTGTTTGTTCATTAGCAAAATTTCCTTTATTTGTTTGATTTCATTATTTAAATCTTCCAACTTACTAGTTAGACTCGTGGTTCGATTATTTTTTTTTGATAAAGAAAGGAAGACGAAATTTGCAGTATAAAATGATATCATCATTCTATTCCAAAGGTTCTCATCAGCTGCAGATTACCTGAAGTTACAATGGATATATAGGTGATAATAAAATCCTTTAATGTTTGAGTGGTAGTAGAGAAGAGATACTATAAAACTGACGCATCCAAAATGAAAGCATTACAATTTTTAGTTTAAGTTTTCATCATCAATTTATACGCTGTTAAATTTGAAAAGAGTGGGGGAGGGGTAAGACAGAAAACAGAAAAATTAATCAACAGAACAGTGTTAGCTTGTAGGTTCACATAGCAACTCAAAAAACAAAAAACAAAAGTCGTTACAGTTTACAAGATTAGGATCTGTTCAGTGAGTTGAGATCACTGAATTAGATGACTAATTAATGTAATCAAAATCAAAATCCAGTTACCAAGGGAGTGAAAGATTAATCACACTCTCTTTCTGTATGCATAAGTCTGGTTTGAATCGTTTGATTGCGATCGCTTCGGCAAATCGTAGTAAATTTGCTCTCCTTTGTCTATTTAATATTTTGAAGGACTTGGAAATCTCTACAAGATGTTCGGTATCAACAATTTGTCTGGTAATTGTACTCTGAGAATATTTGCTTCCTTTCAGGCACAGATTTCTAGCAATATCCTCATAAAACCGGAGTGAAGCCCTTCTTTCCGTCCTTCCAATGTACTTGCTCCCGCAAGTGCATGTAAATTCATAAACGCAGTTGGAGGTGACATCAGCAGGGTATTTATCCAGTTTTGAGTGGCTTATAGAAGAAGTAGTGCTGTATAATGTTATGAGTTTTGCTGCTGGGAAGCTTCTATTTATTGCTCCTTTCAGTCATTTGTCAATCTTTTGTGACACTGCATCTCCTTTGAATGTGGAGACAAATAAACACCTTCTTTTCTACAGTTGGGTGTTTTTCTTTCTTATCTTTTTCTCTGCTATACTTCTGTATAAATCCCTTAGGGTATCCATTTTCTCTTAGGCATTTCTCGACGAAATCTAATTCTTCTTCAACCTTCCTGGATCTGTCATACAAAGTCCTCACTAATCCACGTTTATACCTTATGGGACAAAAGATGTTATAGTGAAGATATTGTCCAGTCCAGGTTTTTTTATTCCTTCACGTTCCCCAGTGGAACATAGGGCTTCAAGCTAGAGGCTTGAAGTGTATGTAGCAGTGTTTATTTTTACGGGATGGGGTTGCTAGCCTCATGCCCAACCTTTCCTTTTCACCAGCTTTAGTTCTGGCTTAGCGAGGTAAAGGAGTGCGCCGACTGGGGATCGAACCCCGGACTATGTACATGGTCGGCGAGTGTCCACTCTTAGTCCGATTATATGGACATTTAACTACACCTACCTTGACCGATTCTGGATGGGATGAATTAAAGTCTAATTAATTATTAGAGTGGGTGTTTGTCGGTTTCGTATAAATGCTGACATCTAACATCCCACCATCTTGTTTTCGTCTTATTCTACAGTCTAGCATGGCTAACTTTTCCTGTTCGCTTTCTATCTCAAAAGTGAATTGGATTCCGTCTACTATTGAGTTTGTATGTGCAAAAATCTAAGGGATATGTTCAGATTTCAATACAGGAATGGAGGCTGTTATCCACATATTCCCACCATAACCTAGGATCAGGACTAAACGTTCTAAGAGCCTTATGTTTCCAACTATCCATAAATATATCTAATACTATTGGGGATATTAGTGATTCCATTACCACCTCAGTCGTTGGTTCATACTTTTTTATTTTCAAATTTGAATACTGTGGAAGTTAGGCATAACTGAACACCTGATATTATTTCATAGACGCCTTAGGTAGAATTTTCAATGAGGCTGGAATTAGTCAGGGTGACATTTAAACCAACGAACCAACCAACCAACCGACTCTCTCTCTCTCAGAGATGAACTTTGTCGCCTTAAGGACCTGATGATAGATCCCATTCAGGAAAAGAATATAAGTTACCAAATACTATGTAATGACTGTGAGGTCAATAGGTCATTACAAAGGTCGAACTGGTAGATCGGGATCAATTAGATTAGCTTATCGGAACATTGGAATTTAGCTAGACGTAGGACGATTGAGGGTGATAAGTTGAATAAGCTAGAATAAAGCTCAGCTATTGCATTGCATTACATTTAACACTTGCATGTAATGACACAACGATAGGGTGGGTGGGACATGGTGAGAGTATTCAAAGGAAATAGAGTTAGGTGGAGAGAGAGAGAGGGAGGGATGTTAATCACTGGAGCTTCGTGTATCGATTCAACACCGCACACGTGCAACAGGGATGACGCAACGCATCGCCTATACTCGGTATATGGAAAGTGGTAACGGGAAGCAACAATGGGAAGTTGGAGAGACAGAAAGAAAGAGAGAGAAAATGCATAACTCCATTATAGATGAGATTTTATTTTGATAAATCACACAGTGTTATACATTTATATTAACTGATGATGTTTCGAACAAAATTTATTGTTCATAATGACGACACCAACAATAAGGAGTCTAAATCAACAGTAGTAATTCCATACAGGGAAGGAACCTCGGAAACCTTACGCAGAATTCTTAATAATGCAGGGAGGAATAAAAGTGGCTGGCATTCAAACCACCCACACACTCAATTAGAAACAAGCTTTGTAGGTTAAAGGATCCTGCCAGTGGACCCTTTAAAACAAAACAATTTAGTTTATTTAATATCCTGCTGGAATGATTGTCAAGTCAAATACATAGGTCAAACTGTAACAACAGAAGACAAGGGCCAGGCAACAGATCGTTTATTAAGGAAATCAAAGCATATTTATATATTTTCATGTACATTATTATAGATTATTGTTAGCAGAAAAAACACAGTCTTCTGATTGGGGGTTGTTTCTCACTGAAAGTTAATCTTTCATCTATTTGTGACTGTTTCTTGAATGTCAGATCATCTATATGTTAACTGTATCCGCCTACGCAAAGTCTGTTGTGGTTGATTGTTGAATCAGTCTTTGTTCATATTTTCTCACGACAAACCTTGAGAACGTAAACATTGACGTCAATTACTGTCTACCAATTTGGCTAGTACACAGCTCTCACCACAAAACTAGTTGAACAGGGACAGTCCGATTACCTGAACATAAAAACTTAGCAAAATCTAGATTGGTTGACCCGAATAAGATAAGAAATCTAGAGAATAGTTCAGCTATAGGACTACATGCAGTCACACACAACCATACAATAGGATGGATGGGATAAGATAACAGTTTTAAAATCTAATGTCACAGGGTATAGGGAGAGATTGATAACGGAAGCTTTGTTTATCGAATCAACCGCAAATACATGTAATAGGAATGATTCATTACCTGTCCCAGATATTTGGAAAATTCTACTACCCCAACGACGGCAAATACGAGAGAACGAAGAAAACTATAAAACTTAAGTTTCGAAGTCGTGTGATTATAATTGATGATATGATTATGAACAATAAATTTTGTTCGAAACGTCATCCAGTAATAATACTGTTTCTTCACTGTGTGATACATCTAATAAACAAACTAATATGGTATTGCTCATAATCATATCAAGTCAATATTCATTTATAACATTGTGTGATTTATCAGAATAAAATCTTACCTATAATGGAGTTATACTCTACCACAATGGCTAAGTTTCATACATATAGAGAAAATGTATATTAGACAATTTGTGAAACCGTGTGAGTAAAACTGATCTGATTGTAAATGGCGATAATTTATGCTCGAAAGCTTGTCATCCAGTTGTTAATTATTATTATTATTTCCTTTAGTTCCTAGAGGAACATAGGGCTTCAGCTATGCGTCTCCATTGCGTTCGGTTCTCTGCTAGAGTTTTCACCTGGCTCCAGGTCTGCCCACATGCTTTCATCTCCTCTTCACATGATCTCCTCCAGGTCACCCTTGGACGACCAACACGTCGCTTCCCTTTCGGGTTCCAATCGAGCAATGGCTTGTCTAGTGATGTCACTTGATGCATTGTTTCCTCAGAGTGTGGCCAATCCATCTCCATTTCTTCCTGCCTATTTGTTTCACAATCGGTTCCTGCTGGGTTGGTTCGCTCCCAGAGATCTTTGTTGCTGATCCTTTCCGGCCATCTGATCTTGAGTATTGAGCGAAGACATCTATTAATGAAGGTCTGTAGCTTGTTTGAGGTGCTTTTTGTGACACGCCAAGTCTCTGATCCGTATAGTAGCACTGACTTCACATTGGAGTTGAAAATCCCGATTTTATTTTTGACGCTGAATGATGTTGACCTCCACACAGACTTCAGAGTAATGAAAGCTTGCCTTGCTTTCCCGATCCTTGCTTTGATATCCTCGTCAGTTCCGCCTGTAGTTGAAACAATGCTTCCCAGTTAGGTAAAGGAGGTTGTTTCTTTCAGGTTCCTTCCATTTATGCTGATTGCTGTCTGTTGTTGTTGTTGGTGTTGGCCAGGGATCTTCATCACCTCTGTTTTTTCTATGTTCACCTGGAGTCCTATCTTTGATGCTTCTTCTGCCAACTTGTTACTTTTCACTTGCATATCTTCCAGTTTGTGGGAAATCAGGCATATATCATCGGCGAAGTCCAGATCCTCCAGTTGTTAATACTACATCATATATGATATATGTAATATTTAAATTAAACTTATCTAATATGGGATTGTGAGGCGGTGGCACTGTGGCAGAATGCTCGCTGACCACGTCTCATGTGGTTCCGGGTTCGATCCCGGCCACCGACGCACTCCTTTACCTTGCTAAACCAGTATTAAAATTTGTGAATAGGGAAGACTAAGCATAAGGCTAGCAATCCCTCTTGGAAAAATAAACACCACTGCTACCGAAACTTCAGGCCTATAGCTGGAAGCCCTGTGTTTCACTAAGAACGTAAAGGCATCAAAAAAAATATGGGATCACATCCTACCACTGTGCTCAACTTCTTCAGTTATATTAAGGAAAATCGAACAATGCATAGGTGCAACGATGTCTGTCACCAGCGTTAATACCACATTTGGGTGTTATATATTCCTAGTTTCGCCCTGTTTTCCCAGGCATGTGACTTACAGAATCACTGAAATCCAGGGAGTACTGAACAGCCATCCCGTACTAGTGTGCGACTCTTCAGTAGTACTCACTTACCAACGCACCAGGCATCGAATTCAGAACCTTCAAATTACGAGGTGAGCTCGTTTACTACTCAAACATTGGGATGAAATCCAGTGACTCACTCATTAATTCTAAATTCTGTTAATTTATAATATATTTAGTACAACCACTAGCTAGTGTCATCGATGAGTATTTGTGCTTATATCCAACTTAGTGTACTCTATTGGATACAATCTCTCACCGGAAATTCAGGCGACTTCATCTTGTCGACAGTGAGCACTGGATTGATTTCAAGTTTAATCATGAACTGGCATCAACTGGAGAACCAGTGAAAATCAGGGGGTACTAGACAGCTGTTTCATTCTACTTTTGTAACAACAGAAGACAAGGGCCAGGCAACAGAACGTTTATTAAGGAAAATCAACACATTTCTATAGATTTTAATGTACATTATTGTAGATTATTGTTAGTAGAAAATACAGTCTTTTGATTGGTTGTTTCTCACAGAAAGTTAGCCTTGCATCTCCTTGTGGCTGTGTCAGATCATCCATATGCTAACTGTATTCGCCTACGCAAAGCCTTTGTTCTCATCATTTTCTCACCACCAATATTGGGGACATAAACATTGACGTCAATTACTGTCTACCGACTTTGACTAGTAGACAGCTCTCACCACACTCGTCCCCCCGTCAAATAGCTTCGCGCGCAGGCGTTCCGACCTTCTGGGTGATGCATCCTCTCGTTGATGATTGTTACAGACCGGCTTGTCCCAATGCACCCATCGATAGATCTGACTGGCGTTAACTCGTTTTTGTTTGTCACCTCTTCTGATGGTATATATTTGACCCCGTCCTTTTGTGACTGTGTATGGTCCTTCCCACTTTGGAAGGAGTTTTCGTGAACCTGGCCCGCATCCAACAGCATATCTTCTGTCTCTACACTTCACTTGGTCCCCGACTGCAAAGGTAATGCACTGAGTCTTTTCTCTCAGCTGAGACTTCGCGACATCCCTCCGCTGCTCCTGCATTACATTCTTGACGGCTTCTTTCCGTTCTGCTTTTAATTTCGTCGTACTCCACTTTTGGTGAAGGGGCCAGGTTTCGTTGTGTATCGGTAATCGTGGTTTTCTACCATACATCAGTTGAAAGGGTGACTTTTTCGTTGTTTCCTGGGTGGTGGCACGATGTGTTAGTAGAATCAGTGGTAGCTCCGTTTCCCAGTTACCGCCCTTCGAGGTCAGCCACTCCTTCAGCGTACGATTGTTTCTCTCCATCCGGCCATTCGTTTGTGGATGGTATGGGGTCGTTCGGATCCTCTTGATGCCAAGCTGTTGCAAACGGGAAGTAAATTCTTCACTTTCAAAACACGGACCTTGGTCTCTCAGTATTGTCTTTGGTACGCCATGGTCTGCAACGATGTGTCTAACTACTGCATCTGTCACGGTCCTTGCGCGTTGGTCTGGGATTGCTACGGCGTCTACCCATCTTGTCGCGTGTTCTGTCATCACCAAGAGGTACTGATTACCACTGGATGTCTGAGGAAATGGACCCATGACATCTACCAGCCACAAGTCACCTATCGCCGTAACTGGAATCGACTGAAGTGGTGGTCGTATGCACCGGTCGCCTTTCATTAGCTGGCACCGTGGACATCCAAGTACATATCTTGCTACGTCTTCTCTCATACCTGGCAACCATCTCTCTCACCACACTTTGAGACTTTTCAGAAGTAGGTATCCATGACGTCTTTTGCAATTCTCACTCCTTATTAAGGCTGAATACTTATTGGTTGCGAACTCAATAAACTTATCAGTGAATCCAGTTTCGAGATCAACTAAAACCAACAAGTATTTTTTTAAAGCTTTTCTGTGATGTTTTGACTGTTGTTTGAGACAGTAAAGACTCGGGCGATTATATGATATATCCTCTTTTGAAGTGGTGTCACCTGCTTTATCCGGTGTGTACTTAATTTACTTCGGCTATCTCCTACGGGAGTATTAGCCGGCTTCATGAACATCTCGAGCAAATAATAATAATAATAATTTACTTTATTCCAAAAACAGTACTTATAATACAGAATGGAATTCTCATGAAGTTTCATGGGAATTTGGTACGAGTGATGTCCCCAGAATCGCTCGGCCTTTTGTTCGAGAGTGCAGCTCTAGCCTTTACACTATCAAGTGTGACCTACAAGGCAGTAGGAGTGGAGTAGGGAGTCTACTATCCATTGGCAGCCGCTGACCGGAGTTCAGTTCATACGCCTTTTTGAATGGGGCCAGACATCCAGGACATCCAACAAGCCCTTTGTCCATACGTCTGCCGATGAGCTTCATACGCCAGTCGTTGTAGGTTTGGAATCAGGGTTTAGCCATCTCCCGTAGACTGTCATCCAATGGACAGTCAACCCGGTGAAGAGCGCCGGGCATCCACTTTCGCCCTCTCACTTTGGTGAAAAACACCTCCGCCACGTGAAGGCAGGCAGTGAGTAGGACTTCCTCAGGAGAGGCTATGTAAGACACCCGGTCATATGGAAGCATTTCAAGAGGTGTGCGGAGGGGTGGCCAACCCACAGCGCAAGGCACCCACCCCCGACCATCCTGAGGCTTTGGAGGGTATTAGGACGTTTCAGTAAATAGGCCAAAGTATAAACCAGCATGATTTTATGAAAAATCTATATTATACGTTTAACTTTTGAACTTATTGCCTTATTCAGTCCATTACAACATCGCACAGATATCCATATCAAGCCAGAGTTTCTTATAAAAGTCCTGCGAATGTAACGCGGTTCACAAGAATATAATGCCACAGATAATATGTACATCAGAAGAGACGTTTAAAAAGCAGAATTTTGAAAAAAAAAATAGAGAAGATTTGTGGCTCAGGTAGATGATTTGTAATTAGTTGTGTTTTCTGAGCTGGTTGGTTTAATTGCGGAACCTTCGTCGTCCTTCTGTACAACATCTCCCTTCAGTGCAAGTTTTAGCATAAAATGAACTGATTCTGTCTTACCTACTACATTAAGAAACTTAGACAATCTGAAATCACCCAATCTCTAATTTCACAATTTGTCAACTCTTGTATCTTACCTATTCTACTTTACTGATCCCCGTTAGTCTTTCCTGGTCTACTGAAAAGGACTATACCATCCTGAGAAGGATGTTGAAGGTAGTCAGTAGGACTAGTGGTGAAAAACTCAGTCAGCTCGTCACTACATTAGTTGATAGGCATCTGAATACATGCGAAAAATGGTCTAAAACCATACTCTCAGAACCCCAACACCCCCTCTATTCCCAACTCTCGCCTTGTATTTCATCAAGTAAAACCAGAAATCAGTATAAAAGAATCTATGCTCGTACAACCAAGTAGAGGAACTCAACGATACCATACTTGGCCCGTGTTCTCAGTGACAGAGACAATGTTAAGCGCGAAACCTATGACTTGCTTTGTTATTAACAACATAATTTTAGGCTCTTTTATTTCTCTCTTATTTTATTTAATTATAGTGAACTCCTTCTTAAACATACTTAGCTACCTAAATTATTAACATTGGCTTACTTTTTTGTACTTTATCCTATTCCTTCTTTTGTGTATTTACTGGTTCCGACTACATAAGCACTGTGAGTAGTACAAAATTTTCCTGTCATTAACCATCATGTAATTATTAGTTTTGTGGTTGGTTTTTCTTATTTTCTATACTTTTCGGCAATATTAAACTGACAATCATTGGTTGTGAACGCCATTATCACCATCTTAAAATTTTGTATTATTCAGGATTACTCACACTACCACTACAAACACTGCATTAGACCTGACAATAGAAAACAAAACAACAACCCTGAAATGTTATTTTATGATTGTTTAGAGTTGTTCCAACCAGATTAACTGATCTTCTTGGCGATAACTATTCTTAAATATCATTTCATAACTTCTTGTAAGACTATAGCTTTACTGTTACCATGCATAATCATATCATAGCTTCCACTACCCAATACTGAGTTATTATTATATGCTGTTTATTTTCGCTTCTACTTCTTGGTATATTTTTTCGCATTTAAAAAAATTATTTTTGTGTGTTTTTTGTTGTCTTTATATTTGTTTCTTTTGAAATACTCCTTTTAAACGCTGGATAAAATTAGATGCGAATATTGTAGATATGTGCTGAAAATTCCACACTGTACCACTAGTACTCTTTCTGGAATAAAGCAAATTATTATTATTATCCATGAATCATAGAATTGTGTCTCCTGGCAAAAATCCTCGTGACTGGTAGTCGATTTACATCTGTAGTGATTCATTTTTTATTGACTTGGAATTTGAATTTTCCTGTCACATGATTTACTTTTTATTTTTTTTGGTAGATTCGGTCTATATTAACAAGTTTGTTAATCGCTGGCTGATTCGCTTGAGTATCAGGCTTCCAGGCATCCTCTGGCATTACTTTTGGTGTTTCCTCTGTTTAAAATTTCGACATTGTCCCAACCAAATTGGTGTTCACAATTATCTAAATGCATTGATATGAAAGAATAAATATCGTGTCTTTTTACAGCTAATGATTTGTGTTCCTGGATTCTGATTCGAAGGGGACTCCCACTTTGGCCGACGTAAGGTCATTCAATTTTTGTACAAACCAAAAGATCCGACAGAAAAAGAAGATAAAATTAATACCATTTACAAAATAAATTTGTATGAACTGTAACCATAGCAACGGACTATGATGCTATAATCAGAAGGGATATGCAATAAAGTTACTCTAAAAGCGGTTCGTCTTCCCTGTTGTAATCCTTTATCGGCGGTGTAATAAGGCGTTAGAATATTTCTCTCTCTAGCCTAATAATAACAAAAACTTGCTTTATTCCAAAGCAGTTCTTATGATACAGTGTGAAGATTCTCAGCATTTGGTCCACAGTATTGTTGCATCTAATATACTCGACAACAACAAAAGCGAAAATAGAAGAAGTAATATTACAGGATTGATAGATAACAGAATCTTCTCTTGGTATTTGCAGTGAAAATATGAAGTCAAAAACGCACAAAAAGTGCGAAATAATGATGGTAAACATTAAAAGTAAATTGAAATAGTGTTACAAAGGCGAGAGAATAAAAGAGTCAATAATTTTACTAATAACATAGTAAGTAGTAGGTTCCGAATTTAACACTATTTCTATCACACAGAAAACGGGATAAATAGGGTATCGTTGAGTTTCTGTATTAATAATAATTTTCTTTATTCCAAAACAGTACTTGTGATACAGAATGGAATTATCAGCATTTCTACTACAGTATTGCATCCAGTTATTACATTATCAATAAATAGAATTCTACATAGATTAAGGAAATCTCAGTTCTTTATGACAACAACATATTGGCATGTTGGTAGCAAAGCCAAAGCTGGAATGTGTTTGAAGGTGTTAGAAAAGTGGGTGCTGTCATATTTAGTGGAGTAAGCGGAAGAAAGAAACAAGGCACCACATAACGGAAATAGAAAAAAAGACAGAGAGAATAGGAAAAGAAAGAAAGAAAATGTTGTACCTATAAATGATGTGAGTTGCAAAGACGAGGTCCGGTTGTACTACTGACTATTTAATGAATTATAGGTGTCACGCCTAATGCTTTCTTTATCACACAGAACACGAGCTAAGTAGGGTATGGTTGAGTTTTTGTACTTGCTGGTGCGAGCATATAGTTTTCTATATAGACTTCTGGTTTTACCTGATGAGATGCAAGAGGATAGTTGTGAGTGAAGAGGGTGTGGTATGAGTTAGATAAAATGGATTTGGCCCATTTTTCACATGAGTCCATGTGTCTGTCAACCAGAATATTAACAAGCTGGTTAAGTGGCACGTTGCTTACCCTACTGACAACCTTCAACCTCCTGCGTAATATGTTATATTCTTTCTTCAGTAGCCCGGGTGGGAAAAACTAAGGGGGAACAATAGAGAATAATAGGCAGGACGCGAGAGTTAACAAATTGTAGGAGTAAGGGTTGGGTTATACCAGAATGTCTTAACTTCTTGATGTAGAAGGTAAGATGGAATATTTTCTTAGAAATCGTCAAGATATGAGACGACCAGGAGAGATCAGTAGATAGAATGACGCCTAGGTATTTAATTTCCGACTTGTTTTCTATTTCAGTGCCTTGACTGTACGGACATATAATCTTTTATAGTGATTTCTAGACCAACCTGATGAGATGCAGGGTGTGGACAGTTGTGAGTACAGTTGGTGTTGAAAGTCAGATAATATGGATTTAGACCATTTCTAACATGAGCTCATCTGTCTGTCAAGTATAGGTCTTGTAAGGATTTTGTTTTTCATTTGTTGGAGGTATTCATCATGGGCTGACATCGGTTAGAGAACTATTGGAAAACCAGCTGGGAATATAGGACAGCTGTTTCCCCCGTCCTGGTTCAGGACTCTTCCACAGTACGCATCCACCGCCTGGGTTCGAAATTAGGAACTTCTGGTTACAAGGCTAGCGAGCTCATAGACCGTCAAGCCACTGGGGCCCGATCCAATGGCCAGTCGATGAATTCCTCCTTCTGCCAATTCTTGACAAAGCGCGACTACCTCTGAATGTCTTCTTTGATGAGTTACTGCCTCAATGTCTGTCGACTACAGTAGTAAAGAACTGGCTGACTTAGTGACAAACTTGCCCTACTGATAATTTTCAATACACTTTGCAGTGAGGCATACTCCTTTGTAAGTAGCCCAGAAAAGACTAACGGGAAGCAATAAACAACAGGAGGTAAGATGAAAGAGTTAACAAATTGTAAACGTAGTGGTTTGAGTGATACCTCATCGTCTTAACTTCTCAATGTAGCAGGTTAGACGGGACATTTGCTTAAAAATCGACGGGAAATGGAGTGACGAAGAAAAATGCAGAAGATAGAACCATTCTAGAGTATTTTATGCTCGACTTATTCCCCATATTAGTGCCCTCTATTCTACAAGCAACTTGTGAACGGCGCCGTTCTTGTAGATCATATTTATGCCTAAAGGTTGGTATTGTTAACGGACCACTAGATCGCATTATCACTCATTTCACAAGAATAGAATGTCACTGAATGTCTATCATGAACTAGCTAACCAATGCCCTTAATTAGATTTGTGAGGCATTTAGACAACTAAGACAGTTATTAAAGGTGCTGTACTCTCCTCACTTCTCTTTTCTTTCTTTCTACATGACTTACCATCCTCAAATGACATTAATTTTGTCAAATATGCTGACCATCTGACAGTATCTTTGCCTGTCAAATGTCAAAGTGACTGCTCTAAACTTAATGGCTTTCTGTCAGAAATCAGCCAATGGTCCAAGGAAAACGGTCCTACCTTAAACCCCTCCAAATGCCAAACAGTCAATTTCACCTTAAGGCATAAATCTGACCTAAACAAACTGGTTGGCTCTCACAAGGTATGCAACATAGATGGCACTGAAATAGAAAACAAGTCGGAAATTAAATACCTAGGCGTCATTCTATCTACTGATCTCTCCTGGTCGTCTCATATCTTGACGATTTCTAAGAAAATATTCCATCTTACCTTCTACATCAAGAAGTTAAGACATTCTGGTATAACCCAACCCTTACTCCTACAATTTGTTAACTCTCGCGTCCTGCCTATTATTCTCTATTGTTCCCCCTTAGTTTTTCCCACCCGGGCTACTGAAGAAAGAATATAACATATTACGCAGGAGGTTGAAGGTTGTCAGTAGGGTAAGCAACGTGCCACTTAACCAGCTTGTTAATATTCTGGTTGACAGACACATGGACTCATGTGAAAAATGGGCCAAATCCATTTTATCTAACTCACACCACCCTCTTCACTCACAACTTTCCCCTTGCATCTCATCAGGCAGGACCAGAAGCCTATATAGAAAACTATATGCTCGCACCAGCAAGTACAAAAACTCAACCATACCCTACTTAGCTCGTGTTCTGTGTGATAAAGAAAGCATTAGGCGTGACACCTATAATTCATTAAATAGTCAGTAGTACAACCGGACCTCGTCTTTGCAACTCACATCATTTATAGGTACAACATTTTCTTTCTTTCTTTTCCTATTCTCTCTCTTTTTTTCTCTTTTTGTCCGTTATGTGCTGCTTTGTTTCTTTCTCCCGCTTACGCCAGTAAATTTTTTTTATTTTTTTTATTTTTGATTACAGCTTGATGCCACGCCTTAGTTTCAGTACAAGTATGACATTTTCAGCATGGATATCGGTAGCCCAAATTTTGCAGGCCGACCATAGATATCGGGTGTGCGCCGGCAGGGGATCGAACCCCGGACCATGTGAATGGTCGGCGAGAGTCCTAACCACTGTGCCACCTACTTTTCTAACACCTTCGAACACTGTTCAACTTTAGCTTTGCTACCGACATCCCAATATGTTGTCGTCATAATGAAGTGAGATTTCCTTAATCTATGTAGAATTCTATTTATTGATAATGTAATAACTGGATGCAATACTGTAGTAAAAATGCTGAGAATTCCATTCTGTATCACAAGTACTGTTTTGGAATGAAGCAAATTATTATTATTATTAAGCCAATCAAACTACGGTGTACTGTTTCATCGTGTTTTCTGCAACTCCCCAGCAGATTAGACTGTCACTAGCCTATGAGAAATCGAGCTGAGTATCTCGGCATTTTTCAACTGGATTTGATTCAAGGGGGTCATTTTTCCTACTGTTACCAGATCACATTACAATGTTATAGACATACGTGAGCATTTCTCTTTAAATCCAACTTTACTGATCCAGTCAATGACGTCACCCCACGCCGAAATCAGTCAGTGTGACATAAACAAAGCTTTAAAGTTTCATTTAAGATGGCGTTGTCTTTTTAACCAATTAGAATTGATAATACAACATTCAGCCTTCCCTCTTCTTCGGACTTAGAACACAGCAGCAAACTAGTGATGGTTAAAATACTATTTGTGATATAACGCCTTTCTCAAGCCACCATTATCATGAATTATCTATCCTAATACACTCGACATAGTGAACCTCAGGAGAAATAACTCCTCATTAGATGCCAATGTTGACTAGTTTTCAACAACTCTCTAAATGATAACGCTTCATTATAAAATCCGTAGTATTGAAATCACTCAAATACCCACAGAAAAATACGTGAAAGTAGCACAATAACAAATTGGCTGCTTTCTCTCCCTCCCCCTCCACCACCACTCTGACTTACCCTCTTTCTTTTTCGCCCACTTTCCCACTTCTTCTTCTTATGTCTCCCTCTCTTAAGGTTTCCCTTATCGTTATTATCCTATGCATTATTGCACCATCGACTCTTGTTCTGTTTCAGTTCTCATCCATGCGTTCATCTTATGATTCCCTAGAGAAATGCTACTTTAAAATAATCAATCATTGTGAATATTTCCCCCCCCTCCCCCAGGAAATCGATTGTACCAAAATCAATCAAGTTTAATTTGAAGACGAAATTTTCAATCATAATCGTTACTATACATTAGTGAACTTGGTACTATTATTATTATTATTATCACTGAGAATTATAAATGAAAGATTGAGCTCAACCATATCCAGGACGTATCCTGCAGCAAAACTAGTCTTTCTGTTCCGAATATCCTCCGTGTTGGTACAGTCAAAGGTCGATAAGTACTCCTCTCATATGTTACCTCCGATTGTGTATCTGTGGGAGCAGTTACATTGAAAGAGAACAGAAAGAAGAGTCTAGGTCAGATTCTTCAAACATGTACTGAGGAGCCTCCGGTTAAAGAGGGCCAGGTAGTTTAAGCCCTTCAATTACTAAACAGCTAACAGACAACCGGACACTGAGTTGATACGCTGATGTCATTCGGTTTGCTGAGGCCACTTCAATAAAATGTTTGAAATTCAGCCTATTTATTCAAAAGGAATATGTCGTTGGACTTCATTTACCCCGGTGATTCATCTCTTAATAACTCTTAGTCTTCTAACTTCACTAACTTATCTTTACGACCCGTCGTCACCGTTTTTTCCATTTGACGTCCATGAGAGATAATTCTTGGCATTAGATGGTTGGAGGCAATGGGCCACAGGAAGCCTTCGACTTAGGTTTCGTGCTAGTTGGCATTCATCAGCAAGGCGTACCTGCAACCTTAAAGGAACTTATGTCCCTTCTGAGATTTGAACCCGCGTCATCCAGTGCTGCAGTTAGAAACGTTACCACTGAGGTATTCAGGCTCGCGACTGCCCCCCCCCTATAGGACTGTATTGGATATTTTTGATTAGACATTAGTCAGTAACTAGTGTAGTGTATCTAGTCCTTTCCTTGGTGCAGACTGAATTCTATCTGTCAAGTTTGCAATGTGGCCACATCATGCTAGGTGGCTCGCCATCACGGTTCACTGTGAACTGTTGATAATAGGTGGTTCTTCTTGACCTCATGAGTTCTACCCACCATAGTACGTCATCATCTTTTCATTTGACCTCCTGCACACCAAAATTTGATCTCTTATCTAATATGATATATATATATATATATGTACACTCAAATGCTTTGGCTACCTAATTATCCTGATGTTTTTTCTAACTATGACACTCGTATACTGTGTCTGCTGACAGACGAAAGTATGTTAAAATTTTACACTGACCTGATTCATGAAAGATTATAGGTTGTACGCAGCTGATGAGATGAATCAACGAAATAAAATGGATCTATGTTATTCTGCACCAATTTATTGTTCTTTCTCTGCTCAAATTTACAAATGAAATTGTTATATGATAATCAAGTTTAATTTGGACCCAAGCAAATGAAATATAATTTACAAAATACCTTGCAATGACTGTGAGCTAAGTCAACTACATAGGTCAAACTAGGAGGTCAGGGGTAGTTAGATTGTCAGAACATAAGAATTTAGCTAAAGTTAGAATGACTGATCCCACGAAGATAAGTAATTTAGAAAAAAAACTCAGCTATAGGACTGCATGCATTAACCACAATCACACAATAGCATGGTGGGAGAGGGTTAAAATTCTAAAAAGTAGTCTATATAGGTGGACAGAGATTGATTACTGAATCCTTGTTCATCGAGTCTACATCCAACACATGCAACAGAAATGACTCAATGCAAATACCAGAGATATGGAAGATATTATTACCACCAGTCAAATCAGAGGAGGATAATAAATAATGTTAAAATGTATTCAATTCACATTATAACATTCTAACAAGTTACTTATTTTGACTATAAAAACACTCGTCTTATTTCCCATCTTATTGTATTTGACTGATAACACTAAAATTGGTTCCGAATATACTTTATCTTATACTGATTTTATTGAAATGTCTAATCATCAATTTTAACTCATGTATATAAATGTGGCAAGAAAGTTGTGTGAGTAATGCCTTGATATGATTATGAGCAATTGTTTGCGCTCGAAACGTGGTCATCAGTTAATATTATTGCATAACACTGTGTGATTTATCAAAATAAAATCTTGTCCATAATGGAGTTATACTCTACCACAGTGCCCAAGTTTTATACTTAGATCAAGTTTAATTTGACTTTAAAATTTTCAATCAGGATCATTACTGTACATTAGTGAACTTTGCATTATTATTATTATTATTATTATTATTATACTTCAGTTAATTCAAGTCTCATGAATTAGAGTCCATATGAAAAAGAGAAGACGAAAAGACTCTTTTAGGCGAATTCATTCACATAGCTGTACAATCGCATTTATATATAATGATTGGTGTGTGTGTGTGTGTACATGAGGTTTGTCAAGTTTAGGTAATTAATTAGGTAACACAAGAATGATATAATATAGGCAGCAACTAAAGTAAGATTGAGTCAGTAAGCTAGATGACGTAATACAGTTGACTAAAATGTTTCAACTTAGATCAGGGTAGCAACAGAGGTAATTACAGGTAGAGACTAAGTGGAAGTGAAATTGAGCAAATAAGTTGGATGACGTAACATAAATGACTAGAAATTGAGCGCTGTTCAAGTCAGTAACAGTGGTAGTGAGGTGTAGAAATTGAATCGGGTGGAGGTAGAGAACAAGAAAGTTGAAAATGTAAAATGTTACAACTGAGAAGACAAAATAATACTAATGAAGAGACAGAAGAAAGGATTAGGTAGAATTTACTTGTCGGCTAATAAGATAGATTACGTCCATTGCAAGTGTAGTGATTGAACGAACTTCTTCTGTATGCAGAGTTCAGGACTTAGCAAGTGGATCGCCATTGCTTCTGCAGTTTGAAGAAGTCTGATTCGTACACCTTTAGGAAGACTACTTCTTGCTCTTTAGACGACTATGTAGTTTGTTTGCGGTGTAGCTTGGTGTCCGGAATCTATCAGATGTTCTAAGATGGAACTGCGGGGGCATCGATTTTCCCCTTTGTAAAACCATGTTGGTAAGTGCTCAGTGATACGTTAGGAAAGCGAGCGCTGGGTACGGCCGACATACCTGGCTCCACACGAGTAGGTGAATTGATAAATACACATTGATGAGGCCAGCAGCGGTAGCTTATCCTTCACGTTCACATGAATCATAGGTTTTGTGGAGAGGGTTAGTCGTAGTTCAGCTGCGAAGAAGGTCTTCTTAAGTGAGTGCGACAGTCGATTTTTTAGTGTTTCCGCAGATATATCTCCATTGAATTGAAGGTTCATGTAGAGTAGTTTTTTCGGGACTCAATGCATGGGCGGCTTTTATGGTCTAGGATTCATAGATTTTGCTATAAATCTTTCTGGATAACAATTTTCGATGAGGATTCTCTTGAGATTGTCCAATTCATCTTCTATGGTGTCCGGGGTGCAAATTCTGCGAACTCTGTAGAGTCCAATATGTGAAAAATAGTAATTTCTTTCTATTCCTGGGTCTATGGAGCTCCTGTTCAATTTGGTGGTAAGTTTAACAGGGTTAGTGAAAAGTAATGGCTGACTAGATAACACTGAAGGACAAGGTCTCTCAACTGATGAACTCTATGCGCGTTTATCAATTCAGACGCTAGGTATATCGGTCTTTTAATTCGGATTCTGTTCAAAAGGGTCCAAAGAACACTATCCTGTATGATTACAAAGAGGTGGAAGTGGGGCTACGAGAGGCACAATAATGGAAAATCTCAACATAATAGCTCAGATGGGTGATTTTGGTCTAGTTGTATTCTCCGAGCTGGGTGGTTCACTCGCAAATGCGACAAAAGCTTTGGAAGTAAACCACTACCTTATTTCCACAGCCTCTTCCTTTAAAGGCATCCACAAGGAGACAAATAAACTACCCAAATCGTTACGTATCCGACTAATCTGTATTGCTGAAGCTTTGACCTTCGAAACAGAAAGGCCAGATCTTTGTACACAAATAAAAAGTTTATTCAACCACTCGTACATTCATATTTTTTTATTTTTTTTTTTGGTTACAGCTTGATGCCACACCGTATGTTTAGTACAAGCATGGAATTTTCAGCATGTGATATCGGTAGCGCAAGTTTTTCAGGCCGACCATAGATATCAGGTGTGCGTCGGCAGGGGGTCGAACCCCGGGCAGTGTGCATGGTTGGGGAGAGTCCTAACCGCTGTGCCACCGACCATGGATTGAAATCAGTTAAAGAACCATTGAAAACCAGTAGTAGAGTACTGGACAGCTAGTTTTGTCGTCCTAGTTTGGGACTCATCGACAGTACGCACCCACCACTGGGAGTCGAACACAGGACCTTCAGATTATAAGACAATCTCATAAACTATTCAGCCACCGGGACCCGATTCAATAACCAGTCCATAAATTCTAACTTTTACCAATTCATGATTTATTAGTGTGACTTGCACCATCCAATGTCATCGGCGAGAATTCCATCCTCACTTCCGACTGGATGGACCCCACTAGTCATGACTTCTCACTAGAACTCCAAGAAACTTCGTCCTGTAGCAAGTCAGTAGCGTACTGCCGATGCGTCTCAAACTAGTTTGAAACAGCTGTGCAATATTCCCTGGTTTTCACTAGTTCTCTAACTGATATCAATCCGTGGTCAAACTCAAAATTTATTTATTTATTTATTAGAAAAATTTCCTCTGAAATCAAGACGAGAAGAATGAACACGGTATAGCCTCTGCTTGACCACTGAGAAACCTTATGGAAGTAAAAACCCAACGCGCAAGATTGACTCTGAAAATACTGAAACCATTCAGAGAAATTTTAGACATCACAAAGAATATCTCAAAGCAGAAACACTTTTCACTGAACGGGGAATCCAAAACGTCTGAATAGGAAATGCAACTTAAAAATTCCCATTGAGTCGTATTATAAGAAAAGGTGTTCAGAAAAGAGTAACTCATTTCGGCGATATCGTTCTCAAACTGTACAATCAGGACACCAAGTAAAACCACAAAACAACTTCAAAGTTATCTACAGAATACGTGGGTATCTTGCTAAAAGAGTATGAATCAAACTTCTTCAAACTGCAGAAGCAATGGCAATTCACATTTTAAAACCTGAAGTCTGCAAATAAAAAAGAAACAGACAACTAACTAATTTTTACAGTCGGGTGCCTATTTCCAGGAAAAGGAACTTAAACCATTCGCTCTGCTCTAGCATAAGGAAAATTTGTAGTTCTGATTCCGTTGACTCGGAACTTGACTTCTTAAAAGCCAACCTCGCAGAAAACGGTTACCCTAACCGATTTATTGACAGCAACATGAAAGATAAGCAGTCTAAACTGGTCACCGACACAGTTCCAAAGAAAACCTTATTCATGAACTTGGAATTCAAAGGTGATCAAGCTTTGGATATGCTAAAAAATCCTCTTTCTAAATCCCTCAGTAAGACGTTCTATGCAGCAAAATTACATATGACTTTCACTAGCCAGAAGTTGTTCTCTACCTCTGTAAAAGATAAGCTCCCCCATCTGGCCACCTCCACGTGCATCAATCAGTTCACCTGCTCTTGTGGAGCAAGGTACATTGGCCGTAGTCAGAGGACGCTTTCCATACGGATACGAGAACATATTCCAGTATGGTTTTACAAGGGAGAAAGGAACTGTGTGAGAAGCTCTATTTTGGAACACCTGATCGACTTCTGCCACTCTGTCAACCCTTACCATGATTAAGATCATATATAGAATCCATGCTAACTTCCCGCGTTTTCTTCGTTACAGACTTCTAAAGACAGCTGAGGCCTTGGCAATTCATGACTTTAAGCCAGACCTTTATGTACAAAAGAAGTATGCACAATCCCTACTTCTGCCTTGGCCGTAGAGGGATTTATTTATTTTATTTAGTTATTCCATGTACTTTTCTCTTATTACTACGATTATTATTATTATTATCATTATTATTATTACTATTCTCACTCTGAATTTTTTTCACTTGGCCCACTTGACATTTTAAACCCAAAATTATAAATTTTTATATTTTTATTTGTACAATATTGAATTCCATCTTATCAAATTTCACACCATGTTGTGTAACATTTTATATTCGTCTACTAATCCTATAATTATGTACCCCTTTCCAACATCTATACACCTTATCTATTATTCTATATACGACATTAATTATTGTGCCACTTGACATTAAACTGTGATTATAATCACAAATATTTTAATTGCATTTCATACTATTATTATTTCATGTTTTCACACCTTTGATCTAATTCCCTCACCGGATATAATTTCTTAAAAAAAAAACATATTTACGATTGTACAGCTTGATAATAAATTCGTTCTTGAAAAGAGTCTCTTCGCTGAATATTGTGTTCTTAAAAAGAAATTTGTTCAGACATTAAATCTGCAGTGGATCTGGCTTATCTTAACATTGAACACGTAATTTTTGTTTCGTCTTTTTCTCTGCCTGTTTGTTTCTTAATTCTTTTATTATTTTCTTCCCCCATCCCTCATCAAAAATCTCTACCGCTTATTACCAATGTTATTAACCTCTGTTCAGCTCTAATTTTAGTTGAGCTCTTCTACTCAACCCCGTCAATTAGATTACGCCACTCAACTTATTTATTTAATCTTATTTTAGTTTCTAACCCATTTACAATATTTGTTATTTTCAAGAGTTCGTTTGTAAGGATTAGTTTTTTTTTTAGTCTTTCCACGGATTGATATCAGTTAGAGAACCTGTGAAAACCATCAGGAAGTACTGGACAGCTGTTTCATCCTAGTTTTGGGATTCATGAGTGATAAGCACTCACCTCTGAGGTTCTAACTTAAGGCCTTCTGCTTACAAGGCATTCTTTTATACCATTCAGCCACTGTCTTCGGCGAGTATTTGTCCTCACACTCGACCTGCTGCATCCTACTGGTCACGACTTCCCACTAGAACTCCAGGTAACTACCTACCTGAGCCCCGATGGGTGCGTACTGATGAAGAGTCCCAAACTAGGACGAAACAGCTGACCAGTACTCGCAGGTTTTCCAGCTCATGATGAAATCCTGTAACCAATAATTACTCAGTTGTGTATTGTTTTATACAAATATGACCGCTTTCTTGATTGTCAATTATAGCAATAAACAGATCGGGTTCCCAAGGAAACTGTAATGAAGTTTCAACACGCGGGACTGTGTACACTGAGAAGTGCGAACTAATCTGCCTAAGGGTGAATTTGATTGCAACTTGCCTTATTCTGTCAGCTGTTATTCTGCCACAAGGTTTGATTCTAGTCAATAAAGAGAAATTGATATACGGAATTGTTGCATTTCCACTCCCCTCTGACTGTCTCCCTCTCTCTCTCTTAATCGTGATTTTTCGAAGAATTGATTCTTTCGTCTGTCTATCCATCGATCTAGCTGACTGCCCGTCTATGAGCCTGTTTGTCTATCTATTTATTTTTATATGTATAGAGATTTTATCAGATTGCATAGTATTTTTTTATTTTGTTCTTATCGTTACTATTTTTAAAAGTTTGTTATTTATAGAATCAACTTAATTTGGAAAGCATAAAATGTTGTTTAAAATGAGTATATTTCACTCAATGTCATTCTGTTGTGTTACAAAAAGGATTTCGAACAAGCCACTGCAGATTTTTATCAATAACTGCCACCTTCGCTGGCTGACTCCATACTGAAGATCAAATGGCCAGCCAGCTAGCTAGAAAGAATTAGCAACAAGAAACTCTGGCTGGGAACAAACCAACAAGCAAGAACCGATTGCTCAACAAATATGTAGGACAAAATGGAGATGGATCGGGCATACATTGAGGAGATCATCGAATGAAATTGCACTCCAGGCCGTCGAGTGGAATCCAAATGGGAAGCAACGAGTGGGTTGTCGATTCGACGGTGATGTGGAGGAGAAAGTGAGAGCTGGAAGAGACGAGAGAGTTTGGTCAATCGTGGAGCTAGCCAGTTGAAGAGGACGGCAGAAAACAGAACGAAGTGTAGATGTGTTGTTGAAGCCCTATAATGTTCCACTCGGAACGCAAGGGAATAATAATAATAACTATGGCTGTGACAACTCATCACCATTGTTACTATCCTCCTTCATAAAAATGAGATTGTACTTAAATACGATTGTACAGCTAAGGGCGAAAATGTATTTGCCGAAAAAAGGCACCTCGTCGCTGAACCACGGGTTTTGTTTTCCACTAATGTCTGAATGAGGATTATTCATAATGAACAACATGACGTAATCGATTACATATCTTAAAAATGTTGTTTCAAATGAATTTCATCTAATTTTTTTGTTATTAGAAAAAATAGAAAATAACAAACTTGCCAATTAGTCTAAATTAATAAAATCACACATTAACATTTAGTGCGATTTATTTAGTTAGCCAAATCTTTTCAAATCTCACGTGATTATGATGAATTTAAATATTTAAACTTGATTCAATAAATCGATATTATTTGAAATTTGAATGAATCATTTCTAAAAATACACATTTCTATTTATAACTGCCTAAAATTATTCATACATATATAGGCAATAGATGAAGACCAACTCATTAAGAATTTAATGTATTTTAAAGGGGTGTTAGTCAGTTGTTTCTGAAAATACTGTGGGTGGGGGTTGATTACGTAATATTCCCTATCAGTTTAGAAAATCAGGGGAAAAATACGGAGTCTGGACAGTTGTTTCATCCTAGGGATTTGAACCTAGAACCTACTGGTTGCAAGACAATCTCGTAGACCATTCAGATCAATGGGAGGCGATCAAACGGACTACGACTCGCAACTTCTGACAATTCGTGATATTTAGTGCAATCGCCAGCCATTTTCATATGCGAATAACTGTTCTATTACGAGACTTGACCAACCACACTAAATAAGACTTATTGACAGAACCCCAGGTAACTAGTGAGCATCAGACTGCTACTGAAGAGTCTCAAGCTGGGACGAAACATCTGTCCAGTACTCTCTTTATGTCTTTCTCGGTTTTCCAATGGTTCTCTAACTGATTTCAGCTTATGCGTAAATATGTAGCCACTCAAACCACTGCAGATCAACATTTGATAATTTAGGAATGCTAGGTCATTTTGTAACAACAGAAGACAAGGGTCAGGCAACAGATCGTTTATTAAGGAAATCAAAGCATATTTATATATTTTCATGTACATTATTATAGTTTAGTTAAGCAAACAAACACAGTATTCTGATTGGTTGTTTCTCACTGAAAGTTAATCTTTCATCTCTTTGTGACTGTTTCTTGAATGTCAGATCATCTATATGTTAACTATATCCGCCTACGCAAAGTCTGCTGTGGTTGGTTGTTGAATCAATCTTTGTTCACATTTTCTCACGACAAATCTTGGGAACGTAAACATTGACGTCAATTACTGTCTACCAATTTGGCTAGTAGACAGCTCTCACTACAGTTTTTCCACGTCGATGTTAGACGTTTAGAAACAATCGATTTAGGTTTCGTGCTTATTGGCATCTGTTAACAAGGAATATCTGATTTCCCACCCCCGCAGTTCTGTACCCAGTATCTCACTATGCTGTAGTCAGAAGTGCTACTAATGAGCTAATTGGACCCTTGATTTACCTCCTGTAGTGATTAGTAACTGGCGAGATAATCATTTTCATGTGCTTAGTCGCATGGTATTGGGGTTCACTAAATTCTGTTGCTCAGCTATTTCAAGATGCCAAATCAGTGGATGTCTACAGCTTTAGGGTGGAGTGGCTGAATGGTAATATTCGTTTGTCTTGAGAGCTAACAGTCCTGTACTCAAAACTCGATAGAATTAAGGGGCGTATTCCAAGATGGCGTGAAACTGTTCTCAGCTGTTTCCTGATTTTTAACTGTTGCTAAGATGGTGTTTTGATGAAGTTTAGAATCTCTGACAAGGCGCCATTTCTTTCGACGGTTCAGATACCCCTTGTCAATTAGCATGAAACATAGGCTTCGTGGTGACTAACTCTAACCATCTAGGAGCATTTCTATGTATGACGTGGGGATGGTTCGCCTAGCTTGGTAACGTCACTGTATATTCTGCTGATAGAATTCACTCAACACTAAGGACTAGATATATGACACCTATCACTTCCGTAATGACTAATCACTATCATCATTATCAGAGTAATGGATTCACTTTCACACAACTGGTTCCCTTTATTAGTTTGAATAAAGAAAGAACGAAGACATATTTGCAGTCAAGATAATACAAGCTCGTTTCATTCCGTGGATTGATTCTCTTCAACTGTGTACATCCTAAACAATATCACTTATAAGTCACAAAATTTCAGATGTTACTTTTACAATTAATTTAGGTGCTGTAGATATAAAGTATAGGTGAAATAATTCCATAGATGATGTAAGTAGATAAATTATTCAGTGTTAAGATAGTAACTATTTACATAGTAATAGACAAAGAGGTGAAATTCAGATTTGTCTTGGAAACAAGTGTGGACCAGAAACAAATTGCAAGATAGAAAAACAGAGTTAACTTATGCATAGTATTAGTAGAGAGTTGAGGAGAGTAGGGGGTGGGTGAATAGTGAGGTACAATAATAAAGTATATAAAATAATTTAACCTAGTAGATTTGAAACCTTAATGGTGGGTTCAACTAACCGAGTGAAAGTCAAAATGAAGATTCGGTGGAATGTTATGCAACAGACCAAAACACAAAAGCACACAAACAAAACAATTATGGTTACCAGGGTAGTGAGAAATTAGTCACACTGTCTTTCTATATGCATAGGTTGGGTCAAAGTCTTTCAATGGCAATCAATGGCTTCTGCTGACCGAAGTAACCATGCCTTTATTTGTGTATTGATTATTTTGAAAGCCTGACTAATTTCCACTGTATGTCCGTGTCAATTACGTGTCTGGTGATTGAGCTTGAGAACACTTTGCTGTCTGTCTTACAAATAGAGACTTTCAGGGATATCCTCGGAGAATCTAGTAGACGCTCTCCTCTCAGTCCTTCCTATGGACTTGCTGCCATAAGTGCAGGAGAATCGGTAAATGCAGTTGGAGTTGAAATGAGCCGGATACTTCTCTACTTTTGATTAGGCTAACGAGCATACTGTGTTGTAAATGGGAATGAGTCTGGGGGCGGGAAATGTTCTTTTCAATGCATCTTTAATTCTCTTCTCCGTTTTTATGGATACTTCTTCGCCTTTGTACGCTAGGCAGATATAAAATGGGTTTTTTCCCCACTAAATCAGGTTTCGGTCTAAGGGGCTTTTCCTCCCCATATTTTTATGTGAACTTCCGAGGTTATCCATTTTCGATAAGTTTCCTTTCGATGATTGCGAGTTCCTCTTCCATCTTATATTCTGAATACAACGATCTAGGTCTGCTGAAGGGAGTTTTCACCAATCTCCGTTTGTAGCCAGTCGGACAAAAGCTGTGATCACTCAAGTACTGATCAGTGCAATTTTTCAATGGTCTTCCCACTCAGTCCTTCTCAATGGATGTACATTAGACGTTTTCATGTGATATGATTAGTTTCTTTCCTAATGATATTAATAATTTCAACGAGAATTTCATCAACTAGAGATCATTAAAATTCAAAGAAATTTGGACAGCTGTTTCATTCTAGTTTAGTACTCCTCATCTGTGCACACTGTTGAATGGTTAACGAACTTGGTCTTGTAACCTGCAGGTTCCATGTTTGCTTCTTGTTGGGGTTATGGGTGCGCATTCCTGATGAGTCCCAGTCTAGAGCGAAACAGCTGCTACTGCACCCTGGTTTTCAATGCTCTCTAAACGGTGCTGGTTTCTGGTAAAATCTAAGTTACAATTAATCCAAATTCCTACGAAAATTCTATAATGTATACAATACAAGTAATAATAATATCGCCTGCTTTTATACCTTGAATGGTAGCAAAAACGAAAGCGAGCATAAGATACAACTCAATACATATTACTGGTTAAATATGCACATTGTTGGAGATTACTCATGTCAATCAATACTGCTAGTCACTGAGATGCGATGTGTTCTAAAGACCGAATTAAATCCATTACACTCTAATTACACAGTTCAAGGTGGCCTTTTACTTCAACTTCTTTTGAAAACTTAAGATACTGAGATCACAGTGTGCGATCTTATCAGCAGAGTGTCGGATTTACACATTATCTCAGCGAGCCGCGTCATGTACCGACTACTCATTTCAGTCAATAGTATGGACATGACATCATGTGATTTGAATACCATTCGGTCATTCCTTTCGTACCTCAGCATGAAACTTTCTCCAGTTCAATATAATTTCATATGTAACATACCGAAAACAGTTAACAGCCGGGAAACACACTAGCGGGCAATAGCGTTTCGTTACTAAGCCTAATGACTGACCTTCACACCGTATGAGTAGCTCTCGATCAACATATATTACTGCATAGCTACGATGGTTATAGTGACTATTCGGTCCAGATATACCACGAGGAAACTACAAGCGTGAATGAATAATTTCAGACCACATCTATTGCATAATAGGCGGCCTCCGTAGCTCATTAGTCTAGTGGTTACCGCCTTGATAGATGAAATGATGGGTGTTAGGTTCGAGTCTCAGTGCGGGAACACCATCACCCAGTAGATATATCTCGTTGACGAGTCCCAGACAGGACGAAACACGCATCTTGGATCTCACTGTTACCCATCCCACCAAACTACTAACTTCATTTGCAATTGGTTGTGTTCTCTGAGCTGTTTGGTTTATAAATTCTAGCTGTTATTTCAGAGATATTTTTTACATATGGTAGGATGACTTTTCTTGTGGTCTTTGATGTTGGCTTGTTATTGATGCTGTGATTCGAGTTTAAACACTTTTTGATGAAATTGTGAGGATATCTATTCCTTTTGAAGACGGTTAGTAGGTCTCTTTCTTCCATTCTCTGCAACACTGGAGTGCCACAGTATGTTTGAACTCTTTTAAACAGTGTCTGCACACAGTTTCTTTTGTAGGTAGTTGGGTTATTGCTACTATAGTTGAGTATTTGGTCTGTGTACGTTGATTTTCTGCATACTTGTGTTTCTAAATTTCATGTGTTAGTTCTCTTGATTAAGACATCTAAAAATAAGATTTTGTTATCTAGCTCTTTTTCTCTTGTGAATTTAATGTCTTCAAATTTGTTGTTTATTAATTTATGTGTGTATTCCAAATCATTTCTTCTAATTATTACAAATGTATCATCAACTTAACGTACCCAAACTTTTTAATTATAAGTAGAGCTATTAGTTCTAATCTTTGCATAACGGTTTTTCACAGAGAACACAACTAATTGCAAATCATCCCCCTGAGCTACAAATATTTACTATTACTAGTAACTTCATGTCAATAATCCTGGCAATATAAAGGCTTCCGTTCAAAGAACTTGGGAACATATGAAAAAAGGTATGCGTAACGCATATCCTAACCATCGTCTTCCTCGATGGGAAATATTAGCTGAAAGTGGATCTCAGTTTGGAGAAGGGGTAGTGTTGATCCCACCAAAACATGGCTTCATAAGTCAATCAAATCCATAACAGTTAGTTTAGGCTAGTCATGTAGGGAAGTATAGACGTCCTGGTTGATGTCTTCGGGGTGGTTAGAACCAATGAAAACTGGAGACAGTTTGTGATATGCCTGAAAATAGTTCTTCCTTTGTGTGTTCCATGGGGTATGACAATTCAATCTATTGCACCTGTGTGCCAGCTTACGCCATCTCTGGAGTAGACGTGATGTCCGGCTGGCTGACTGTGGACCAAAGGGCGTGTGTACTGCTCAGCAGTCCGCTCCGTCTTCCTTTATGGCTATGAGACATGGCCATGTGAAAAGGCTAGCTGTGTTTAATCACCGATGTATGAGCTTGATCTCCCGTGTTAAGTGCTATAATAAGGTGAGCAATGTTGAGGTTAGGTGTCGAATGCTAGGTAAGGAAAGGAAATCAATCGACGAAGTTGCGAAGTTACACCCACTGAGTGAGATGGTTAGGACATGTGGCTTCATCAATCAATCATATCCACAACAGCTGGTTTAAGCCATGTAAGGAAGTGTAGACTGCTGTCTTGTTGGGATCATTAAGATGGTAAGAACCAACTAAGGCTGGAGATAATTCGTGGTGGTATGGCTCAAAATCGTAGTCAATGGCTGGCGCAGATGCATCTACTCCTTGTGATTTATCTTATCAAAAAGAACTACATTGTTCTTCCATATTACCATTCTTTTTTTCCGCCTCATATTTCTCTTTATTACCTCTTGAATCTCTCTTCACTCTCTTCTCTTGCTTTGTGTATGCAATATGGAGGGGGAGTGGTAACTCGAACTGCAAAGCTCTACGCTGAAACTAGTCGATCAATGAGTCAATCATTGAACTCAAATAATTTAATAAACTGACTAATACAATGGAAACATAATGATTTGCACATAGTTAGGGTATTTACTGACAGTTAACGCTAAGTCTTTCTGAGATATCGTCTCGCTAGAGGGTTTTGAGGGTAGACCTTAAATATATTAAAGTTTTGCATCCAAAGTCAAGTATGAACTTGTTAGAGCATTTAAACATACATCTCATCATGTAAATGTTTCATGCCTATAAAACTTATTCATGCCCAAATTGGAAACCAACATCAATACGATGAAGTTACAACTCTTCTGAATATCTGATATTGTGCTGTAGACAGATTGTCTAGCTATAACGATGTGACTGACTCAGAGTTCGTGATCCCTCCTCCCACACCTTAAAATAAGGCATGATAATTATATATATATATATATATATATATATATATATATATATGATTATAGCTTGATTCCACGCCGTATTTTTGATACAAGTTTGGAGCGTTTAGCATGTGATATCGGTAGCCCAAATTTCGCAGGCCGACCATTGATATCAGGTGTGCGTCAGCAGGGAATCAAACCCCGGATCATGTGCATGGTCGGCTGTGCCACCGTCTCACAACAACAGTACTCAGAGTAGGCATCTGAATACATGCGAAAAATGGTCTAAAACCATACTCTCCGACCCCCAACACACCCTCTATTCCCAACTCTCGCCTTGTATCTCATCAAGCAGAACCAGAAATCAGTATAAAATAATCTATGCTCGTACAACCAAGTACATGAAGTCAGCGATACCATACTTGGCCCGTGTTCTAAGCGACAGAGACAATGTTAAGCGCGAAACCTATGACTTGCTTTGTTGCTAATAACATAATTTTAGGCTCTTTTATTTCTCTCTTATTTTGAATTCTATAGTGAACTCCTTCTTAAAACAGAATCTGACCTGGTTACAACACTTCCCTTCCCCCATCAAGTGACAAAACCAACACGAATATGATAAGCACTTTCATTATGTAAACACACGCTGCTTTTATAATCTTATACACTTATCAAATCCAACAATCTACACATGATGGTTTTGTTATCTTTACCAATTGACCAACTTGACAACTAAAAAATGCCCCCAGACAGACGAACGATGATCAAGTTAGTAAACTTGACCTATGTCTATTTTCTCACCCCCTAACCCTTTGTTATATATATGCTGAGATTTTGTAAATTCCGGTTTAATAATACTTTGATAAAGCTATTAGCATTAAATAGCGAAACGTCAGTAAGAGCAACAATATCGTTTTGTTTTTCATTCATTGGGAAATACAAAAACCTTTATTATAATGAATATCATATACCCTTTGCCCAAATTTTTTTCAAACCGTTAAAAGTGAACTTGGTTTGGACATATATAACTTAGCTACCTAAATTATTAACATTGGCTTACTTTTTTGTACTTTACTATATTCCTTCTATTGTGTATCTACTGGTTCCGACTATATTAGCACTATGAGTATTACAAAATTTTCCTGTCATTAACCATCATGTAATTATTAGTTTTGTGGTTGTTTTTCCTTATTTTCTATGCTTTTTGGCATTGGTTGTGAACGCCATTGTCACCACCTTAAAATTTTGTATTATTCAGGATTACTCACACTACCACTACAAACATTGCATTAGACCTGACAATAGAAAACAAAACAACAACCCTGAAATGTTATTTTATGATTGTTTAGTGTTGTTTCAACCAAATTAACTGATCAACTTGGCGATAAACTTTCTTAAATATCATTTCATAACTTCTTGTATGACTATAGCTTTACTGTCACCATGCATAATCATATCATAGCTTCCACTAACCAATATTGGGATATTATTTTATGTTGTTTATTTTCCCTTCTACTTCTTGGTTTTCTTTCGCATTTAAAAAAATTATTTTGTTTTTCCTGTTTTTTTGCTGTTGTTGTCTTTATATTTATTTTTTGAAATACTCCTTTTAAATGTTTGATAAAATTAGATGCAAATTTTGTAGATATGTTGTGAAAATTCCACACTGTACCACTAGTACTCTTTCTGGAATAAAGCAAATTATTAGTATCATTATTATCCTAACCATACTGTGCTTCAGTCTTTATCATTTTTTCGACCAGTGAGGTCCATCCAGTCAAGTGTGAGGAAGGATGTCCCACTGATGACATTGGTTTGTATCAGTCACGCTTAATTCATCACGAATTGGTAGAAGTTCATATACATAGAATGACCACTGGGGCGGGTTCCAGTGGCTGAATGGTATATGAGGTTGCCTTGTAACCGGAATGTCCTCGGTTTGAAACCTAGCAGGGCGCGTACTGCCAATGATGCCCAAACTAGAATGAAACAGCTGTCCAGTACTCTCTGGTCTGGCATTATACTTCAAGTACTTATTGAGTGCCTTTAATGCACTGGGATCCACACGTGATTTCAAATCTTTAAATATTCCCATTTATAATATTAGAACAAGACATATAAGCGAACAATATTGTTTTCAATTAGATCTTCTTCAGGCTTTACTCTAATTTACATAGATTTATACATAAAAAATTTTAACCAATGACGGTGATTTTGTAGATCAAATAATAATAATAGTAATAATGTGGTAAATGTTTTGAACGTCATTAATAACGGTGATTATAATGATAACAAAATATTGAAAATACGGTTTATGCAGGTGGCGATAAGAATAGCAAAGGTAGTAATACGCGTGTATATGTAGATAATTCAATAGATAAATTAGGTCAAATCTTAAAAGTTACGTAATGCGAAAGGTGAAGTGGACAGATAATCAGAGTTTAAATAAATGACATAAAAGTACGAAGAAAATGGAAAATAAGAAAGGGTGGGAGGGTTTCGATTAGAATTCACCTAGGCAAGCAAGGGAGAGAGAAAGCTAGAACAAACTTCTTTTGTTGTATGCAAAGGAACCAGGATTGTTCTCTCGAATTCCCATAGCTTCGGCTATGTGTAAAAGACGGGTTCGAATTCCGTTTGAAAGGTTCGATGGAATGCGATAGATAACTTTGAAGGCACTTCTCCTTCTCTCCATTGGGTGACCACTATCATCCATTAAATGAGCCAAAATAGAACTTCTTATAGATTTTATTTGACGTTTTCCGAACCATGAAGGAAGATGCTCATTAATGAGTTCACCCTATATAGGTCTCTCCACAGGAGGAACTAAATTTATAGATACACATCGAAGTGGTACAGCTAGGTAGCTTGTCTTTCACTTGAGCAATCATAATTGGTCGGTAGCTGGAAAATGACAAACAAAGGGTGGCGGCAATATAAGTCCGTTTAATTACTCTCGATAATCCTAGATGTAAGACTTCTCTAGCCACGTCCCAATTAAATTGCAATTTCATGAACATTTGTTTCTTTTCCACTGTTGTCAGTTTCTCTTTATTGTACCTGGTGTTCATGTGTCTCCTTACAAATCTACCTCATATCCAATTCTTACAAACCAACTATTGCTTGGGAATAACTCCCACTATGGCTAAGTAAAGGTGTAGTTGAAACTATTAACAGCTCGATATCAGACCATCTGGTGCAAACCGGTCACAAAGCCAGCCAGCGTAGAAGAATCCTTCTCTATAATATACCGGGTGCCTAACAAACTACCAAAATCGTCGAAGTACCGCATGCTCCAAACAGCAGAGGCTATTGCAATTCGTCCCAAACGACTAGTGCTCTGTGTTCAAAAGAAACAAGTCCAGCCCCTACTACTTCCCTGGCCCTCAGTAGAGACTATAAACTCATGAATTTGTACTATTATCTCTTCTAATTCTTCTGACATTCAGTTTATTTTATGTTAATGCTGTTCAGCTGTAATTTATCAATATTATTGATTTGATGTTATTTAAACAGCATTAATGTCGTTCATAAGACTAATTCATTCATTCATTCATTATAATGTGTATATAATTGTAGAACCTGATGATGAATTTATCGAAAAGAGTACTCTTTGTTCCGTGTCTATTCTTTTGAAAATTTTAATGGGCATTTTCAATCAGTTAATAAATTAGTGTCAGTACATATTGGAACGATTATTTTGTCCTTTTGGTGTACTTTTATTTCAACGAGTTGTCATCATCAGGTCGATAAGATTTAGTCAATAACTTCGTATTATCGCACAAACGACTACTACTCAGCTATTTAATCGAACAATCCGAATGAATGCTCGATAAAACTTGTGATTGAGATTCATTCATATATAAACTAAACTATCTGAAGTTGCCTTGAGTTGGTAGACTGGTCTGCTGATTTGACATGGGATCAATGAAGACTGAATGAAAACCTGAGCTGTGCTACGACTCGAATTATAGGTCTCAAAATCAATAAATCTGAGACCTGACTGCTGAACTATGAGACACAACTACTAATCAAATCCACATAAACTGTGATCAAGATTTGACCGAATAATTCCAAAATAGTTGAGTGCTGAGTGAGAAGTAGACATTAGTAAAAATTGTTGTTTCACTGCAGTCGTCTCCATCTTAGGACAAAATTATTATTGGATGAAGGATTTCATCATGAGCCGACATCAGTTAGAGAACCATTGGAAGACCTGGAAGTACTGTATAGTTGTTTCGTCCTGGTTCGGGACTCTTCATCAATACGCACCCACCAACAGGTCTTGGTTTCGAAACCCGGTGAGTGCACACTGATGGAGAGTCCCAAACCAGGAATAAACAGCTATCTAGTTCTCCCAGGTCTTCCAGTGGTTCTCTAGTTGATGTCAGATCATGGCGAAATCCTCTATCTAATCAGGCGAAATCCCTACAAAACTAATACTTGAAAATTATTATTGTCCACCATAATGAACATGTTTAATTACTACTGTTGTGATTCCCTCGGATTCCGAGTGGTAGAGACGGCCTCAACAGCACATCTCCACTTTGTGCTATTCTCTGCAGTCCTCTTTAGTTGGGCCCACGATTGTCCATAAGCCTTCATCTCTTGTTCCCACGATCTCCTCCGTATAATTCTCGAACCAATGCCCTACTTGTTGTTTCATATTCGGGTTCCACTCCAGTGATGGCCTGGAACGCAATGTCATTTAATGGCTTCCTCAACGGCACGTACCCCCATTTTCTCCTACATATTTGTTGAACAATAGGTTCTGGTACAGTAAAATTATATTTAAGTGGTTTACACACAATCATAAGTTTTTGTTATTGGTAATATTTCCAGCAAAATTACTGTCCGTGATCAAACCAACTGATGGAATTTTCCAGTATTGGTTTGTAGAGACTTTGTTTAATTGGTTGGAGAATTTCATCTTGAGTTGATATCGATTATAGAATCACTGAAAACCAGTAGGGAGTACTAGACAGATGTTTCATCCTAGTATGAGACTCATTGGCAGTACAGACCTACCGCTGGGTTTCGGACCCAGGACATTTCGGTTACACGGGGCAGTGAGCTCGTAGGTCTATCAGCCATTTGGGACCCGATCCAATGACCAGTTCATGAATTCTAACTTCCAACAATTCGTGATTTTTTAGCGCGACCAGCTAGAGTTCTCGTGAAAATTCGTGACCAGTGAGGTCTTTTCAGTAAAGAGTGAGGTTGGAGTTTCAGCCGATGTCATTGGTTGGTGGTGGCGCTAAATAGCGAATTGGTAGAAGTTAGAATTCATGAACTGGCCACTGAATCGAGTCCCAGTGGCTGAATGGTATACAAGCTTGTCTTGCAACAGGAAGGTCCTGGGTTTGCAAGCCAGCAGTGGATGCATGCTCCCGATGAATCTCAAACTAGAATGATAAGACAGCTGGCTGTCCGGTACTCCAAAACTGGTTTTCAATGATTTCCTAAATGAAATAAATACAATCCAGCAATACAATAAATACGACACAGTAGCAGCACTACGTAGTACAACAAAAGACCTAAATGATGAAATAAAACAGATAGATGAGGCGTTGGTATCAAAAACAAAATAAAAATAATAAAGAAACTAATAATGAAAACATAAATATGAGAGAATATATGACATCTACAGTAGTTTTACCATATAGGGAGGGAACATCTGAGACCCTACGTAGTAGGATTCTTATTGAAGCAGAAATTAGAGTGGTGGCACTTAAACTTACAAACTCACTCACGTAGGACAAGATCTATAGGTTCAAGGACCCTGTCGGTTGACCCAATTAAACGAAATAATTTAATTTACAAAATACCTTGTGATTACTGTGAATCAGGTCAACTACATAGGTCAAACCAGTAGATCAGGGGTAGTGAGATAGTCAGAATTTAGCTAAGGCAAGAATGGTTCACCCCACCAGCGAAGATAAGTAATTTAGAAAAAACTCAGCACTGCATTGCACTGCATGCGTTAACACACAATCACACAATAGAGTGAGTGGGAGAGGGCTAAAATTCTAAGAAGTAATATACGTAGGTGGCGAAAGGGAGAGGTTGATAGCTGAATCCTTGTTCATCGAATCTACACCCAACACGTGCAATACGATGCAGTGACTCACGAAATAAATTTTGCCCACAATGGAATGAGACTCTACCGCCACAGAACAAAAGTTACATTCTTATATCCCTACAAACTAGGTCTTGAAAACATACAGTTACTTAATAGAGAAGATTTGTAGCTCAGGTGGATGATTTGCAATTAAAAGTGTTCTCTGAGCTGGCTGGTTTAGTTGCGAAGCTTTCGTCGTCCTTCCGGATAACATCTTCAGCGCCATAATTAGCACAAAGTGAAATGATTTAAATTTCTTCATGCGCGATGTAATTGCGTCTCCTGGTTACTATCTTTACATATGTATTGACCACTTTCTATTGACTTGGATTTTAAACTTTTTGGTCACCTGATTTACTTTTTATTAGTAGGTATATTTCGTCTATATTAACGTGTTTGTTAATTGCATTTTCGTTTCAGTACCAGGCTTCTAGAAATTCTCTGGCACTTTTGGTGTTTCCTCTGTTTAAGATTTTGACATGATCCCAATCAAACTGATGACCATAATTGTCTGCATGCATTGATTTAGAATATACTCATAAATTAATAAACAACATATTTGAAGACATCAAATTCACAAGAGAAGAATTAGATAACAAAATCCCATTTTTAAATGTCTTAATCAGGAGAACCAACACAGGAGATTTAGAGACACAAGTTTATAGAAAATCAACGCACACAGATCAAATACTCAACTATACTAGCAATAATCCAGTTACTCACAAAAAAAACTGTGTGCAGACATTGTTTAAAAGAGTTCAAACACATTGTAGCACTCCAGAGTTGAAAAGAATGAAAGAAAAGTACCTACAAACGGTCTCCAAAAAGAATGGTTATCCACAAAATTTCATCAAAAAGTGTTTAAAGTCGAATCAAAACACCAACAAGAAACCATCATCAAAGACCACAAGAAAATTCATTCTACCATACATGAGGAATATCTCTGAAATAACAGCTAGAATACTGAAACCGTTTGATATAGACATAGCACACAAACCAGTAAAATCGCTTAATTCGATATTATGCAAACCAAAAGATGCAACTTAAAAAGGGGATAAAATTAATACCATCTACAAAATAAATTGTATGGACTGCAACAAACATTACATCGGCCAAAGTGGGCGTCCCCTTCGAATCAGAATCCAAGAACATAAATCAGCCGTGAAAAGACACGATATATATTCTTTAGTATCAATGCATATAGACAATTATGGTCATCAGTTTGATTGGGATCATGTCAAAATCTTAAACAGAGGAAACACCAAAAGTGCCAGAGAATTTCTAGAAGCCTGGTACTGAAACGAAAATGCAATTAACAAACACGTTAATATAGACGAAATATACCAACTAATAAAAAGTAAATCAGGTGACCAAAAAGTTTAAAATCCAAGTCAATAGAAAGTGGTCAATACATATGTAAAGATAGTAACCAGGAGACGCAATTACATCGCGCATGAAGAAATTTAAATCATTTCACTTTGTGCTAATTATGGCGCTGAAGATGTTATCCGGAAGGACGACGAAAGCTTCGCAACTAAACCAGCCAGCTCAGAGAACACTTTTAATTGGAAATACAGTTACTTACTTAAGTACAGTAACCATTACTGCATTATAATTGATATAATTATTTTGAAATCAAATCACGTGATCAACTGATAACGGCACGCTTTCATGTGACTGACCTTTTTTCTTGTGCACATCATTAATATTATCACGTATCCATCCAATGTCTATTTTGACGTTTATGACCTCTTACATTCTTCAATAGTCAAAGCAGAATTAGACATCTGACACCCCTTTTCTCTCCTCTGACCTCTTTTCATTTTGGTTTACTTATATTTAGCGCATTTTTGAGTGTAAGTAACTGCTTCAACACACATACACACACAAAGACAAACAAACAAACAAAAAAATTACAAACACATAACGAAGCTATTTCGTCTGTTGCAAATTGGATCACGCATTGATTTCAGTAAGGGGACCATTGGAAACCAGTACTGGAGTATCATACACCTCTTTTCTCCCACTGGTTTGAGACTCACCGACAGTTCTCACACACTGCTGGGTTTCAAACCCAGGACCTTGAGATTACAAGTCAATCTCGTAGGCCATTCATCCACTGGGACCTGATTCAATGCCCAGACCATGAATTCCAACTTCTACCAATTCGTGATTTTAGCGCTACCAACCAATGTCATTGGCGAGTATCTGCTCCTTACTACCTCCTGATGAGGTGGTGAACTCCACTGGGGACGACTTTGCACCAAAACTCCATGGAACTTTCGTCCTGCACAGAGCCAGTCCCTAGCGGGTATCAGATTAAAGTTCAAGAGTTTGTTTGTAAGGGTTTGATTTGGATGAAACAGCTAGCTCTCCAGTACTCCATTATAGTTTTCAGTGATTCGCCGACTGATATCAATCCGTGATCAAAATATTGCAACAAATAAAATCCCTACAAACCGTCTCTTGAAGATTTTGACTGTATTCGAAACGTTTATTATTATTATAGTTCCATTGGGTTCCTAGTGGAACATAGGGCTTCAACTGCACACATCCACTTGTTTCTGTCTTCTGCTGTACTTTTCACCTGCATTCATGTTAGTCCATGCTGTTTCAACTCCTCTTCACACGATCTCCTCCATGTCACCCTTCCACTGACGTCCCACTCGCCGCCTCCCTTTCGGGTCCCACTCGAGCGTTGGCCTGACGCGCGATGTCACCCAGTGGCCTCCTCAGCGAGTGTCCAATCCATTTCCACTTTCTCCTGCATATTTGTTGGGCGATTGTTTTGTTCTTGTTTCGTTTGTTCCCATAGTTTCTTGTTGGTGATTCTTTCCAGCCATCTGATCTTGAGTATAGAGCGAAGACAGTTAGTTGTTGATGAAGGTCTGCAACAGGCTGTTGGAAATATTCCTGGTGACACACTGGCCAAGTTTCTGATCCATCCGTATAGAAGAACTGACTGACTTGACGTTTGTATTGAAAATCCGAATCATTTTGTTGTTGATGCTGAGTTGAGTGACGAAGATTTCCAGATTGGTTTCAGGTTGATGAATGTGTTTCTCGCCTGCCTTCCCGATTCTCGATTTGACATCCTCGTTTGTCCGTTCCTCCTGTAGTTGAGACAATGCTCCCCCCAGATAAGTGAATGAAGTAACCTCTTTCAAATCCCTCCCGTTGATGGTGATTGGTGGTGGATGTTGCTGCTGCTGTTGTTGATGTTGGTTGGTTATTTTCATAACCTCCATCTTGTCTATGTTCACCTGGAGTCTTCTCTTCTCTGGCTGCTTCTTCGACCAGTTTGTCAGTTTTCGCTTGTGAGTCTTCGATTTTGTGTGACATCAAACATAAATCATCCGCGAAATCCAGGTCTTCTAGGTTCTTCACGTTGGTGCAGGATATCCGTGTCTTCTCGTTTCCCACTGTCTGACACATAATCCAGTCCACCACAAATAGGAATATCATTGGTGATAATAAGCACCCTTGTCTGACTCCTGTGTTTACTCCAAACGCTTCGCTGAGCTTTCCGTTGTGGATGACTTGACATGTGCCGTTGTCGTACAGCTGTTGAATAAGGTTGATGAATATTCGGGGTACGCCGTAGTACTCGAGTAGTTTTCGAATTACCATCCAGGAAATAGAAATATAGATACTGTTTCACTCACTGTGTGCGATATATACAGTTGTATCAGGAGCAGAAAAAAGACTTAGTAACGAACCTTTATCAAGGAAAACCACTTCGAATTTACACATTTTTAGCTACATTAAAGTTTGACTAGGTCAAAGGAGAATAAATTGTTTTGACTTGATGGCGACTAGACCAAAGTTTAGAAAAAAGTTGTCCAGTAAGGTTATTTCATTGCCATATTCGAAAACTACATCCATATTTGAGGACGTAACACCTCTACCTCCACTGCATTCATTGTTGTCAGTATTTTGGCAGCTTCTTATCAATCGCCATCACGCCACACAATAAACAAATTGATGTGAAATTGAATATTCTATGGTAATTTCTCCAGTGGCATTTAGTTTACCGGAAATCAATAAAAGCGCTGGTTTATTTAAATTTTTATGCAACAGAACCATGAAGGTCTAACCAGCAAGTCAGAAAATGTAGGTAAAAGACGAAATTACTAGTGAGTTTATTATGATCCATAAGAAGTAGTGATCTAAGGTAGATAGGCTCCGTTAGTACTACCATATAAGAAAGGAACATCCGAGATGCCATAGGTAGGATAATTACTAGTAATAATCACAATGGCTTTATTCCGAACAGTGCTCGTACTATGTACAGAATTTTCCCAGGAGTTTACTACATGATATTTTCTCTTCGTTCAGGATCTTCAAATGGAACATTAAATGACAATAGATCGTGTGACACAATGCCATCTCACCTGAAGCACAAACCAATCCCTTAGGATACTTTGCCTCTACCTTCATCAAGGAATACAAGACATTTGAAAGCTAATTATTTTGTTGTTTTGATTTTTTGATTTTTGATTATAGCTTGATTCCACACCGTATTTTTGGTACAAGTATGGAATGTTCAGCATGTGATATCGGTAGCTCAAATTTCGCGGGCCAACCAATTGATATCAGGTGTGCGTTGGCAGGAGATCGAACCCCGGACCACGCGTGTGGTCGGGGCGAGTTCTAACCGCCCTTCCACCGACTCACATTTGGATACCTAAGTACAGTTGTCTTATGGGATAGGTTGCCACTCCAAAGATCATGTTTTTTCCAGATTAGACAACGGAATGATATCAGTATGAGAACCATTGAAAACCAGTGCTGGAGTGCTGAACAAATAGCTGTTTCATCCCAGTTTGAGATTCATCAGTAGTAGAAGTTAGAAGTCATGGACTGGCCATGGAATCGAGTCCCAGTGGCTGAATAGTCTACGAACTTGCCTTGTAACCGGAAGGCTCCGGTTTCGACACCTAGGAGTGAGTATGTACTGCTGATGATTCCCAAGCTGGGATAAAACAGCAGTTGTCCAGTACTCGTTGGTGGTTTCCAATGGGAAGCGACGACTGGGTCGTCAGTGCGAGGGTGACATGGAGGAGATCTTGCGATGAGGAGATAAGAGATTGCGGGCAATCTTAGTGCAAGCTAAAGAGGACGGCAGAAGATAAGACTACTAAACCAACCAGCTCAGAGAACACTACTAATTGCAAAGTGGAGATGGGTTGTTGAAGCCCTATGTTCCACTTGGAACTCAACGGAATAATAATAATTATTATTATAGGTACCCTGATGATCTATTTTTATTTTTTCGATTGCAGCTTGATTCCACACCGTATTTTCAGTACAAGTATGGCATTTTCAGCATGGATATCGTTAGCCCAAATTTTGCAGGCCGACCATAGATATCGGGTGTGCATGGGCTGGGGATCGAACTCCGGACCATATGCATGGTCGGCGAGAGTCCTAATCACTGTGCCACCGACGCACAACCTCACTTCCAGTTATTTCCACATGGGATTTCTCTCACGTGAATAGTCCCCTATCTGAAGTTGGCCAGTTTCCTTATTCAAAAAGTATCACACCTCTCCTACATAACTAACCGGTCCCAAACCCGGGAAAGAAGGCTGAGGTTTTACGTAGTGCCAGCGATTCCAGCCTGTGATAATAACCCCCTCACCATTATCACTCTTCTGTAGTCAATCGCAGACTAATAATTTTTAATTGCCAGACTGCTGATTTTAATTTCGCGTCTGAACAAAACTTATGTTGACTAGTTTAGTCCTATAAACCTTATCAAGTACTGTTCTGCAAGATAAATTCAGCATCCTTTACGTCGGCATCAGTTTTTCTCCCAATGCCTGCTGGACCTCTTATATCTTCAAAACAAGCAACAAAGGTTACTAAAGCAGGATTTCATGAATTCATCAAATTCCCATAGAACTCCTCCTCAGCTGAATACTCTACATACAGGGATACACAAATTTACATACTATTGAAAATACATTGGGAGATATAAGATTGATAAGCAAATTAACGCCATTGAGTTAATCATGCTAAACGACACGTGTGAATATTTTTCAGGTCAGGTTCAAATAGATAAGGGGAGGAAGGGAGTATGAGAGAGATTAAAATTAAGATAAATTTATAAACCCCCTAAATAACTCTGCAGCTTTGAAAAGAAGTTACGCAAAAAGTGATCTCTTAGCTGACTCATGTATTTTTTTTTATTTACTGATTGTCAGTAGCTAGAGGTGGAATCGGATTTAGGACTCTCCAGCTAGCTGGTATTCCACCTAGCTATTGGAAGTTGGCGCATACCTGTCTAAATCCCAAGTTAATATCTACCAGGCCAGTGAATGACAACATCTACAAAAGGGTATTATTTTGGATCTATTCGGTCAAATCTTGATCACAGCTCATATGAGGTATTAGTTGTTATTTACTGAAATTGTACAAATTTCACTGGGACAGATTTGACTGAACAGAAATGTTCCTCATGTGTTTGCAATGGTTGTAGTAGAATTGGGACTGGTGACCTCCAACGGCCTACCATTTTAGCTACATAACTCGACTGTTAACCGGGCCATTATTTTACTTTCACAGTCGTAATTTGTAGTACACAGATGTCATGTGAAATAATGATACATAAATGACCGTCTATCATCACACTAGGAACTGCCCAGCCATATCTATCCCTCTCCTCTCAATCTTATAGAAAAATACTGAATTAGTTAGGAGGAGAATAAGAGCAGATTATTCATTGACAGTGAGATGATTGTAGATAGCCGCCATTGGAGTAGGACAGACTGTCTACTATCGATGTGTATTTTCTGATGACTGAAGGCGGTGAGACGAACATCTGGATCATCGGTAGGAAAGATTCAAAGCGCTTTCACAGATAGTTACTTCGACTGGACACTAGTTACTTCTTTTTTTAATCCTTTACGTTCTCAGTGAAACACATAGGGCTTCAAGCTAGAGGCTTGAAGTTTCTGTAGCAGTGGTGATTACTTTTACAGGATAGGGTTGCTAGTCTCATGCCCAACCTTCCAACCTCTTTATCATGCTTACTACTGACTTAGCGAGGTAAAGGATTGCATCGGCCGGAGACTAAATCCCAGACCACCGGCGTAGTCGGCGAGCACTCTACCGCTGTGCCACCGGCGCGCTGAGTCAGAGTGATATCTGGTAGTCCCATAAAGGAATTGTATTCTGTAGTAGTTAGCTCCGCTCTTAAAGGCTGTGAGGAATAACTAGTGAACGTGGAAGATATGACTGCAAGTGTATGAGTTCAATTTCTTGTGTTGAGTAGTATAATATGGTCAGTAATTATAATGCTGGATTTAGCGTAAAGTGGTAAAGAAAAATTGTAAAGCTGCTTCCATCAAGATGGCTAGGACATGATTTTCACATATATAGACCAATAATTACTGATATAAAATTGACATGAAAAGGAGTTAGGGGTGACACCAATCAATGAAGAACTCGACAGTTGGTTTTATCTAAGTAGGGAGGCACAGACTGCGTGGTAGGGCTCCTCAGGATACTAAGAATCGAATGTCATTGACATGGCTAGAATTGTCTTCACTCCTTTTGTTCTAGAAGGTTTTGAAAGTCCCCTTCATTCCTTATTTAATTACCACTAATTCCACATACTTTTGTCTGTTGTAGTCTCAATGCATTTCTTTTGTCTACTTTTATGCGTGGTCACTAGTTAGTAACTAGTGTAATGTGTCGAGTCCTTTATCTGCTGCAGACTCGACCCTGTCAGTCAAGTTTGTAATGTGCCTATCATGCTACTAAGTGGCTCGCCATCACGATGCACTGCACTGTAAACTGTTTATATTAGATGTCTGGACGCAATCGGCAGGAAGCCATGTCTCGACCTAAGTTTCATGTTACTTTGCACTCACCATTCAGCAAGACAGGTGTATCTGTAACCAATGTTCCTCTCATGGAAACTGTTTGTTACTTATGTGATTATATTGATACACATAGTTTAGAAATAGGACTGCCGACCATCTACCTCAAAGAGCTTTTATTGAGATACACGTTGAATGTTCAGTTCACCTTCAATAATGAGGTCTTTAGACAGAGAGACGGCATTGCCATGGGATCACCACTGGGTCCCTTGTTGGCTGATTGTTTTATGGCAAAGCTTGAAAATTCTCAACTTAGTCAAACCATTGGTCATTTTGACATTTATAGAAGATGCGTAGACGACACTTTCGTTATCTGCGATAAAAATGTAATTCTTGATGATGTCTTGTTTACTTTCAACAACTGCCATCCTTCTTTACAATTCACCGTAGAAAAGGAATCCGAACTAAGTATCCCCTTTCTTGATGTGTGCCTTAGCAGACGTAATGACGGATCTCTCAAAAGATCTATTCACCGGAAACGTACATGGAACGGACAACTAACAGTCGGGTGCCTATTTCCAGGAAAAGGAACTTAATCCATTCGCTCTGCTCTAGGATAAAGAAAATTTGTAGCT
>OX235273.1:2818847-2883072 GCA_944472155.2 Trichobilharzia szidati
GATTACCGAAGAAAAGAAAGAAGAAAACAGGGAAGATTAAACAAATGAAATATAATTATACTTTATTTAATACAATTCTTTTTTCCGTGAACAGTATTCACTCAACCACACTATCATGATTAATGCGATCAATAGGTCAGTTAATACATCAATCTAATATACTTTTCAAGTATTGGTTTGGTAGGGATTTTGTTTAATTACTAGCTGATATAGGTGCAGGTTGGAAAAGAGTAAGTGGTGGCCAAACAGAAACATGGCCTCATCAATCCATGAAATCCCTAACAGTTAAACTGAGTCAGGTAGGGAGATACAGACTTCCGGGTTGGGGCCCTCGGGACTCTAAGAGTCAATGACTGGAGACAATAGGTGACATGGCTGAAAATCGTTGTCAATGGCGCAGATGTATTCAGTCTCTTTAACCTTTCATATTCCTTTCTACCATTACTCATTCCGTTTCACTCTTATACTTATCTAAATTCTATTGATTCTCTTCTCTCATTTTCCTGTCTATCTTTGTGTGCTCTCTGGAACGTGGCAGCTCGAACTGCTGCACTTCGGTGCCAAGTTCTATGTTGATTCCAGCAGCAGCTTTCTTGGTCATGTGTTTCTTGATGAACTTCTCTGGATAGCTGTTTTCAATTTGAGTGTCATATACAATCCAATTATGCATAACGGAAGCACTACCTATAGTTGGAGACAAAACAACCTGAACTGTTTACAACCAAGGTTTTGTTAAATCCCTTTGGTAACAGGATTTCATCATGAACTGACATCGTTTAGAGAACCATTGAAAAACCTGCAAGAAGTACTGGACAGCCACATGTGTCGTCAGCCTACAAGTGGGACTATCTAACCTATATCAGCTCATGATGAATTCCTGTAACCAATCAATCAGATCCCTACAAACCAGCATCTTGGTCATAGTAATGTTCCTTTTATTTTTTACTTTATTGTATCGCTTGAATTCATTCCATTTCAATTCATTTCCACCCATTTTCTTTTTATCATCTTTGCACTTTTAGTTTTAGACAACACTTGACCTACTTTTTTTTCTTCACGTTCCCCAGTGGAACATAGGGCTTCAAGCTAGGGGCTTGAAGTTTCTGTAGCAGTGTTTATTTTACAGGATGGGGGTTGCTAGCCTCATGCCCAACCTTTCCTCTTCACCAGCATTATTTCTGGCTTAGCGAGGTAAAGGAGTGCGTCTGTGGCCGGGAATCGAACCCCGGACCATGTGCATGGTAGGCGAGCGTCCTAACCGCTATGCCACCGACGCACACTTTAAAAACACTTAATGCACTAATTCACTTATTTAATAGTCTTTCAATATAACTGTGTAATTCATCCACTTCAAGTCTGTCTGCTTACAAAAAGTCATACTGATTATCTTTGGTCATTTATCATTTGTGCATATTGACCCTTAGTGCCATTTAATGTCCTTTTCCGTCAAATAAATACGACTGATTGAAAATGAAGTCGTTGAAGAGGCATATTTCTCCGCCTTCAACTTATTTTGGAATAAATGGATATATTTAAGGTTTGATTATGAACTCATTTCAGGTAGAGAAACATTAAGAACCAGAAAGTACTGTACAGGTGTTTCGTCCTCGTTCTGGACTCTTCGGTAGTATACGGGAATGGGTCAATTGGGATCGAACCCTGGACCTTCAGGTTAAATATCAAGCAACAAGCTACGGGGAGTAACCCAAAAACTCATAAATTCTACCTTCTGCCATTTGTAAGAAACAGTTTTCTAGTACTCCCAGAGTTACTTCCCAGAGCTTAGGTCCAGATTACGTACCTGGTATCATTTTTTAAAAATATTCTGATATTCTGTGTCACCCTCTCACTGATCTATTTAAAAAATCATTTTCCAGTAATATTGTGCCTGCCATTTGGAAGGACATTAAAGTTGTACCCATACCTAAATCATCTACTGGAGCATGTGTCAAATTTAGACCCATTGCTATTACCTCTCCTATTTAGAAAACTATGGAGAAACTACTTTTACTTAGTCTTGCACCCTCTCTTAAATACTTTAATGACCTTAAACAATTTGCGTATAAGCAGAGTAGAAGCACTTTAGATGCAGCTGCCGTCTAATATCATAACATTGCTTCCAGTCTAGACAAGGGGGCTAAATTTGCTCGTTGTGCCTTCTTAGACCATACATCTGCTTTTGACTCAGTCCCTAGGGACATCTTATTAAATAAACTTGCTGCAAGTCAAACAGAATGTTGGCCTGTTAACTGGTTACATTCCTATTTCTCAGAAAGAAAGCAGTACACCGTGTATAAAGGGAAGTCTTCCACTTCATTGCCTACTGAAGCTGGTGTCCCTCAAGGCGCTGTCCTTTCTCCTATTCTTTTTTCTTTCTTCTTACATGACTTGCCTCAGTCTGATGAAATAAACTTTGTGAAGTACGCTGATGATTTAACTGTTTCAATGGCTGTTAACTCCCAGCTAGATTGTACCAAAATAAATAGCTTTCTATCGGGAGTCAGTAAATGGTCTGAGTCTAACGGTCTTAAACTGAATCCTTTTAAATGTAAAAACGGTTAATTTCAGCTTAAGATGTAAAAAAACAGTTCAAAGAAGCCGTCGATTCTCATGACAATTGTAAGATTGACGAAAATGATATAGGGATTAAATGAGAAATTAAGTATCTTGGACTTATTGTCTCTTCTGATCTCTCCTGGTCTTCCCATGTCTCAGCGATCTCCAGTAAAATATTCCGCCTGAAATTTTACATCAAGAAGTTAAAGCACTCGGGTATAACTCAACCCCTACAGTTTAGTAGGAACCTGTGAATCAGAAGCCTGTAAACATTTTTTAATTACATACAAAAATAGATAATACCATCAGAGGTCATATCTTAATCGATGAAAACAAACCGAACGAGAGAAAATATATGCAACAGAGAGAGAGAGATGGAAGTTTTTGGTAGCCGCTACATATAAAATCCAACCAAAATTTGAAAAGTGCATCGGTGGCATAGCAGTTAGGGTGCTCGCCGACCATGCACATGGTCCGGGCTTCGATCCCCGGCCACAGACGCACTCCTTTACCTCGCTAAGCCAGAAATAATGCTGGTGAAGAGGAAAGGCTGGACATGAGGCTAGCAACCCCATCCTGTAAAAATAAACACTGCCACAGAAACTTCAGGCCACTGGCTTGAAGCCCTATGTTCCACTGGGGAATGTGAAGGAAAAAAAATTTGGAAATGTTCATTCAAAAAATACATTTACTAAGATATTTTCAATAGACAACTGCAAGCTTTCATTCACAGATGCCTTCGCTGACTCCGTAAATGAAGAGAAGATGACCAGCTAGAAAGAAAGGGTAACCAGGGTCTCTGGCAGTGGAGCGGACTATGCAAAAACCCACGACCCATTCAACAAATACACATAATGAAGTCCAAATGGAGTGACATTACACACTAGGGGCTCTTATGGAAACCTAATAGGAATTGACGAAATGGGTAGCAGAGTGGAGGATCAACGTGAAGAAGAAATGCAAGCAGTCGTGGACAATCTTGAAGGAATTTAAAAAAGGTTATGGAGGAAGTAACATAATATTGTATTGTATTGTTGATATCTTACGTTCTTCTCACAGCATAAGGAGTTAATAAAGTATTAGTAGTAATATTATTAATAGTAATAGTAATAATAATAACGTGTCATTTCCGTCTTCAAGATTCAGTTCTTAGGGGTTTGAGAGAACCAATAGGTCAGCTGTTTTATCCTAGCTTGGAGGTACTTTTCTGAAGTACTCACCCACCAGGATTCGAACCCTAGGACATTCCATTTACAAGGTGAGTTCTTATAGCATTTAGCCAACTGGGACTTAAACCAATGACCAAGGAATTTCAACCGCCACCATTTCTTGATTTTAGACAATAATGAAAACAAAACACGTAGTTCAGCGGAGAGTCTGTTCGGGGAATTCATATGGGTGTACATGAGTTTTATTGGATGCAGGATTTCATCATGAACTGACATCAGTTAGAGAACCACTGGAAAACCTGCAAGGAGTACTGGACAGCCAACCGTCTAGTCCTAGTTTGAGACCCTTCAGCGGTACGCACCCACCGGGGGTCAAACCCAGGACCCTCTGGTTACAAGGCCAGCGAGCTCGTTACGCAATAAGATGAATAATTTAATCACTGAGTTTTGATTGAGATGTATACAGCTAAGTGAATGAATTCTCAGGAAAGAGACTTTTGATGAACTACGTGTTTTGTTTTCATAAATGTCTGAATGGGGATTATTCATGCATTTTAGACAATGCCATTGGCGAGTATTTGTCCCCACACCCAACCTGGTGGACCCCCAATGATCACGACTACTTCTTGCTAGAATTTCATTTTGTAGCAAGCCACTGTGAAGAGTCCCGAACTAAGACGAAACAGTTGGCTGTGTAATACTCCATGCTGGTTTTCAATGCTTCTGTGATCTATATTAATCGAAAATCGAACTTGAAATAAGTTGATGTTATCTTATCAAATTGACTAGAATGTTTTCACCGGCGATAGCTCAGTTGGTAGAGCGGAGGACTGTAGATTGGTGCAGTGATCCTTAGGTCAGTGGTTCGAATCCGCCGCACCCGTCGGACAACCACGAGTAACACGAGGCTGCTTTGTCTGCCACAATCGAGTAAATCAAGCCATCAGTCTGGACATCGCCGTGTGCGCTGCCCACACATGTCGCAGACTATGCGTCACCCCACCGAATTTACACTCCATCGCCTCTTTCTCGTCGTCACATGGGACCCCTGAGTGTGGACGATCCGCCACACTACTACTGCATTCACTACGCACGCTTCTATCTCTCGCATCCTCCTTCTATTCGCATAATCACCGCTCCGAACTACACCACACATGAATGTTTTCATATGATTTAATACAAATTATTGATTATCTTTCATAGCGTTTTCCCCTTACCTGTTTCTTTTCCGTCTCTCTCTTGAAAGTCTCTTAGTTCATGTCACGTATGCACACAAAATGGTCTGTTACATATAGAGAAGAAAAAAAAATAATATACAAAGAAATCGATAATTTAAACACAAAGGTCAATCTTTTTTGGTTAAAGGTCAGGTCATGTGGTGTGATTGACTCACCAATTCACCAAAATTATCTTTGGTCATAAGCATGTCTAGCCATATTAGTTTTATTATTTTAGAATAAAAATAAAAATAACAATAACAATTAATGATGAGGGTGGTGAGGCTATGTGAGATAGGCAGTCTGAAGGAAGCCCTGACTTAGCACTCATCAGTCAGCAAGGCAGACGTATCTGCAACCTTGAGGGAAGTCATCTCCTCTTATCCCACCCGCAGGGTTCGAATCTCAGACAGAAGGGACATGAGTTCCTTCAAGATAGTTACAGATACACCTGCCTTGCTGAATGATGAGTGCAAACTAACACGAAACTTAGGTCAAGACAGGGCTTGTAGTGGCCGATTGCTTTCAAACATCTAATATAAACAGTTTACACTGCAGTGGATCGTGATGGCGAGCCACCTAGTAGCATGGTAGCCACATTACAAACTTGAACGACAGCGCTGAGTCTGCAGCAGATAAAGGACTCGACACATTACACTAATTACTGACTAGTGTCCACGCATAAAAGTAGGCAGAAGAAATGCATTGAGACTACAACAGACAAAAGTATATGGGGGTGGACTTTCAAAGCCTTCTAGAACAAAAGGAGTGAAGACTCTTCTAGCCATGTCACTAACAGTCTACAATAGTCGATTCTTAGTATCCTGAGGAGCCCTACCACGCAGTCTGCGCCTCCCTACTTAGATAAAACCAACTGTCGAGGTCTTCATTGATTGGTGTCACCCCTAACTCCTTTTCATTTCAATTTCGTATCACCTTATATTGGTCTATATGTGAAAATCATGTCCTAGCCATCTCGATGGGAGCAGCTTTAAAATTTTCCTTCATCACCTTACGCTAAATCCAGCTTCATAATTACTGTCCATATTATACCATACCAACACAAGAAACTGAACTCATACACTTGCAGTCATATCTTCCACGTTCACTAGTTATGCCTCACAGCCTTTAAGAGCGAAGCTAACTACTACAGTATACAATTCCTTTGTAGGACTAACAGATATCACTCTGACTCAGCGCGCTGGTGGCACAGCGGTAGAGTGCTCGCCGACGTCGCCGGTGGTCTGGTCCCCGGTCGATGCAACCCTTTGCCTCGCCAAACCAGTAGTAAGAATGATAAAGTGGTTGGAAGGTTGGGCATGAGGCTAGCAAACCCATCCTGCAAAAAATAATCACCACTGCTACAGAAAATTCAAGCCTCTAGCTTGAAGCCCTATGTGTTTCACTGAGAACGTAAAGGATTAAAAATAAATGTAACTAGTGTCCAGTCGAAGTAACTATCTATGAAGGCGCTTTGAATCTTTCCTACCGATGATCCAGATGTCCATCTCACCACCTTCAATCATCAGACAATACACATCGATAGTAGACAGTCTGCCCTACTCCAATGGCGGTTATCTGCAATAATCTCACTGTCAATGAATAATCTGCTCCATTCTCCTCCTAACTAATTCAGTATTTATTATAATAAAGGTTTTTTGTATTTCCCAATGAATGAAAAACAAAACGATATTGTTTTGTTTTTCATTCATTGGGAAATACAAAAAACCTTTATTATAATGAATATCATATACCCAATGCCCAAATTTTTTCAAACTGTTAAAAGTGAACTTGGTTTGGACATATATAAGATTGAAATGAGAGGGATAGACATGGCTGGGCAGTTCCCAGTATGATGACAGACGGTCGTTTATGTAAATTTTATTTTATTTTTATTTATTTATTTTTTAAAATTTTATTTTGCTTACAGCTTGACGCCACACCGTATTTTCAGTACAAGTATGGAATTTTCAGCATGGATATCAGTAGCCCAAATTTCGTAGGCCGACCATAGATATCGGGTGTGCGTCGGCAGGGGATCGAACCCCGGACGATGTGCATGGTCGGCGAGAGTCCTAACCACTGTATCATTGTTTCCTATGATATCTGATTACTACAAATGATTGTGAAAGTAAAATAATGGCCCGGTTAACAGTCGAGTTATGTAGCTGAAATGGTAGGCAGTTGGAATTCACTGGTCCCACTTCTACTACAACTATTGCAAACACATGAGGAGCATTTCTGTTCAGTCAAATCTGTCCCAGTGAAATTTGTATAATTTCAGGAAATAACAACTAATACCTCATATGAACTGTGATCAAGATTTGACCGAATAGATCCAAAATAATACCCTTTGTAGATATTGTCGTTCACTGGCCTGGTAGATATTAACTTGGGATTTAGACAGATATGCGCCAACTTTCAATAGCTTGTAGCGGTAAATAATTCCCCAAAATTATTGACCACAGCAATCATCACTCAACATTGGATGCTGAACCTCACTGTTTAAGTCGACTTGTTTAGCTGAAGGCTTCCGGTCAAGCATCCCCTCCATTTGGTACTCCGTCGTGTCACGTTCGATTACGAGCCAGCTAAGCATTCGCTTCAACCAGCGGTTTGGTCCCGAAATATGTATGGTACTTTGGACAACTAAATCTGGTCTTTTGCTTTGTCTTTGGTACTCGAAGAGCGAACACTATAGAAGTTGTTGGCATAAGATCTTGCGTTAGTATACTCCGTACAATTCGTGAACGTCGATACCTTCGACCTCCAAAAGCTAGGTGGAATACGATTGCTGACTTGAATACAGATATTTCCAGCTGGCTGGAGAGTCCTAAATCCAATTCCACCTCTAGCTACTGACAATCAGTAAATAAAAAAAAAATACATGAGTCAGCTAAGTGATCTCTTTTTACGTAACTTCTTTTCAAAGCTGCAGAGTTATTTAGGGCATTTATAAATTTATCTTAATTTTAATCTCTCCCATACTCCCTCTCCCCTTATCTATTTGAACCTGACCTGAAAAATATTTTTACACGTGTCGTTTAGCATGACTAATTCAATGGTGTTAATTTGCTTTCCAATCTTATATTTCCCAATGTATTTTCAATAGTATATATATTTATATATGTATTCGTGTATGTAGAGTATTCAGCTGGGGAGTTCTACAGGAATTTGATGGATTCATGAAATCCTGCTGTATTAACCTTTGTTGCTTGTTTTGAAGATATAGGAGGTCCAGGAAGCATTGGGAGAAAAACTGATGCCAACGTAAAGGATACTGAATTTCAATATTGCAAAAATATTCATTCAGACATCTATAAAACACAAAATAATCGAGCAAAGAATATTCTTTTCGATAAATTCCTCTTCCAGGCTCTACAATTATATATATGTTTATATACACAGAATATTTTAAATTAGTAGTTAATAACAATATTAGCGTTTTTTTAAATAATATCGATTTGTAAAGTAAGCTCACAATGGAATTGCAGTTCATTAAAGATGCTTAAATTATTATAATAATAATAATAATAATAATAATAATAATAAAGATATAACAGCGAATAGAATATCAACTAATATTAGGGAAATTTCACAAAAATTCTGGATTATTCAAACCTGGATGGCCAGGGTAATGAAAATGACTGAACTAACTTCTTTTGGGTGCATAAATTAGGCTTATTAATATGAATCCCCACAGCCTCAGCAATATTTAGAAGTCGAACTCTTAAAGCGAAATTGAGATCCGTAGGAATGCAGTAAATGACCCTGAAAGCATGATTAACGTCAATCTTGTGTTCTGTCTCCACAAGATGAGCTAGAATAGCGCTGCGAATAGATTTTGTTTGACCTTAGCTTAACCAGGCAGGGTGATGTTCGGAAATTCGACGAGAAACACGCCTAATTGTACGGCCTACGTAACTGGCGCTATTCTACCTCATCTTGTGGAGACAGAACACAAGATTGACGTTAATCATGCTTTCAGGGTCATTTACTGCATTCCTACGGATCTCAATTTCGCTTTAAGAGTTCGACTTCTAAATATTGCTGAGGCTGTGGGGATTCATATTAATAAGCCTAATTTATGCACCCAAAAGAAGTTAGTTCAGTCATTTTCATTACCCTGGCCATCCAGGTTTGAATAATCCAGAATTTTTGTGAAATTTCCCTAATATTAGTTGATATTCTATTCGCCGTTATATAAACATATATATAATTGTAGAGCCTGGAAGAGGAATTTATCGAAAAGAATATTCTTTGCTCGATTATTTTGTGTTTTATAGAAACTGAATTTATCTTGCAGAACAGTGCTGTAGACTTGATAAGGTTTATGAGACTAAACTAGTCAACATAAGTTTTGTTCAGATGCGAAACTAAAATCAGCAGTCTGGTATTTAAAAAGTATCATTCTGAGATTGGCTCCAGAAGAGTCCTGATGGTGACGGGGTTATTATCACAGGCTGGAATCGCCGGCATTAGATAAAACCTCACTCTTCTTTCCCAGGCTTGGGACCGGTTAGTTATTTAGGGGATGTGTGGTATTTTTTGTATAAAGCCACTGGTTACCTTCAGATAGGGGACTATTCACATGAGAGAAATCCCATGTGGAAATAACTGGAAGTGAGGTTGTGCGTCGGTGGCACAGTGGTTAGGACTCTCGCCGACCATGCACATGGTCCGGAGTTCGATCCCCAGCCCATGCACACCCGATATCTATGGTCGGCCTGCAAAATTTGGACTAACGATATCCATGCTGAAAATTCCACACTTGTACTGAAAATACAGTGTGGAATCAAGCTGCAGTCAAAAAAAAAATAAATAAAAAATAGATCATCATGGTACCTATAATAATAATAATTATTATTATTCCGTTGAGTTCCAAGTGGAACATAGGGCTTCAACAACACATCTCCACTTTGCAATTATTAGTGTTCTCTGAGCTGGTTGGCTTAGTTGTCTTATCTTCTGCCGTCCTCTTTAGCTTGCACTAAGATTGCCACAATCTCTTATCTCCTCGTCGCAAGATCTCCTCCATGTCACCCTCGCACTGACGACCCACTCGTCGCTTCCCATCGGAAACCACCAACGAGTACTGGAAAACTGCTGTTTTATCCCAGTTTGGGAATCATTAGCAGTACACACTCACTGCTGGGTGTCGAACCCAGGACCTTCCAGTTACAAGGCAAGTTCGTAGACTATTCAGCCACTGGGACTCGATTCAATGGCCAGTTCATGACTTCTGACTTCTACTACCGATGAATCTCAAACTAGCACGAAACAGCTGGTTGTCCAGCATTCCAGCACTGCTTTTCAATGGTTCTCAAACTGAAATGATTCCCTTGTCTAACCTGGAAGAAACATAATCTTTAGAGTGGCAACGTATCTCATAAGAAAACTGATTCTGATTTAGGTACTTAGGTATCAAAATGTGCGTCGGTGGCACAGCGATTAGGATTTGCGCCGACCACACACATGGACTGGGGTTCGATCTCCTGCCGACGCACACCTGATATCAATTGGTCAGCCCGCAAAATTTGGGCTAACGATATCATATGCTAAACATTCCATACGTGAACCAAAAATACGATGTGGAATCAAGTTATTATCAAAAATGAAAAAAATCAAAATAATTAGCTTTCATCCAAATGTTTTGTATTCCTTGATGAAGGCAAAGGCGAGGAGTCCTAAGGGATTGGTTTGTGCTTCAGGTGAGATAGCATTGAGTCACACAATCTATTGTCATTTAATATTTCATTTGAAGATCCTAAACGAAGAGAAAATATCATGGGATAAACACCGGTGAAAATTTTGTACATCGTATGAGCACTGTTCGGAATAAAACCATTGCGATTATTATTAATAATTATCCTACCTATGGCATCTCGGATTTTTCTTTCTTATATGGTAGTATTAAAGGAGCCTATCTACCTTAGATCACTACTTCTTATGGATCATAATAAACTCACTAGTAATTTCGTCTTTTACCTACATTTTCTGACTCGCTGGTCAGACCTTCATGGTTCTGTTGCATAAAAATTTGAAAAAACCGGCGCTTTTATTAATTTCCGGTAAACCAAATGCCACTGGAGAAATTACCATAGAATATTCAATTTCACATGGATTTGTTTATTGTGTGGCGTGATGCAGATTGATAAGAAGCTGCCAAAATACTGACAACAATGAATGCAGTGGAGGTAGCAGTGTTAATTCCTCAAATATGGATGTAGTTTTCGAATATGGCAATGAAATAACCTTACTGGACAACTTTTTTCTAAACTTTGGTCTAGTCGCCATCAAGTCAAAATAATTTATTCTCCTTTGATCTATTATTATTATTGTTCCCTTGGGTTCCTAGTGGAACATAGGACTTAAACTGCACGTCTCCACTTGCTTCTGTCTTCTGCTGTACTTTTCACTTGCATCCATGTTAGTCCATACTGTTTCAACTCCTCTTCACACGATCTCCTCCATGTCACCCTTGCACGTCTCACTCGCCACTTCCCTTTCGGGTTCCACTCGAGACACACGCGATGTCACCCAGCGGCCACCTCAGCGAGTGTCCGATCCATCTAAACTCTCTCCTGCATATTTGTTGAGCGACTGGTTCTTGTTTTGTTTGTTCCCATAGCTTCTTGTTTGTGATTCTTTCCGGCCATCTGATCTTCAGTATAGAACGAAGACAGCTGTTGATAAAGGTTTGCAACAGGCTGTTGGAAATATTCTTTGTGACCCGCCAAGTTTCTGATCCATCCGTATAGAAGAAGTGACTGACTTGACGTTTGTATTGAAAATCCGAATCATTTTGTTGTTGATGCTGAGTTGAGTGACGAAGATTTCCAGATTGGTTTCAGGTTGATGAATGTGTTTCTCGCCTTCCCGATTGTCGTCTCGATTTGACATCCTCGTTCGTCCGTTCCTCCTGTAGTTGAGACAATGCTCCCTAGATAAGTGAGTGAATTAACCTCTTTCAAATCCCTCCCATTGATGGTGATTGGCGGTGGATGTTGCTGCTGTTGTTGTTGTTGTTGGTTGGTTATTTTCATAACATCCGTCTTGTCTATGTTCACCTGGAATCCTGTCTTCTCTGGCTGCTTCTTCGACCAGTTTGTCGGTTTTCGCTTGTAAGTCTTCGATTTTGTGTGACATCAAACATAAATCATCCACGCGCGAAATCCAGGTCTTCTAGATTCTTCACGTCTGTCCAGGATATCCCTGTCCTCTCGTTTCCCACTGTGTGACGCATAATCCAGTCCACCACAATTAGGAATATCATTGGTGATAATAAGCACCCTTGTCTGACTCCTGTGTTTACTCCAAACGCTTCGCTGAGTTTTCCGTTGTGGATCACTTGACATGTGCCGTTGTCGTACAGCTGTTGAATAAGGTTGATGAATATTTGGGGTACGCCGTAGTACTCGAGGAGTTTCCAAATTACTTCGCGGTCAACGCTGTCGAAGGCCTTCTCAAAGTCTATGAAGTTGAGGTAGAGGTTTGATTGCCTCCTTTGATCTAGTCAAACTTTAATGTAGCTAAAAATGTGTAAATTCGAAGTGGTTTCCCTTAATAAAGGTTCGTTACTAAGTCTTTTGTGTTCTCCTGATACAACTGTATATATCGCACACAGTGGGTGGGTGAAATAGTATTTCTCTTTCTATTTACTGGATGGTAACGTTTCGAATACAACCGAAATCTTCAAGAGACTGTTCGTAGGGATTTGATTTGTTTCAGTATCTTGATCACGGATTGATATCAGCTGGGGAACCATTGAAAACTATCATGTAGCCCTGGAGAGCCAGCTGTTTCATCCAAATCTAATCCTTTCAAACAACCTCTTGAACTTTAATCTGATAGCCTCTAGGGACTGGCTCTGTGCAGGACGCAAGTTGCCTGGAATACTAGTGGGAAGTCATCCCCAGTGGAGTCCACCACCCCATTAGGAGGGAGTGAGGAGCAGATACTCACCAATGACATTGGTTGGTCGCGCTAAAATCGCGAATTGGTAGAAGTTGGAATTCCTGATCTGGGCATTGAATCAGGTCCTAGCGGATGAATAGCCTACGAGATTGACTTGTAACCTCAAGGTCCTGGGTTCGAAACCCAGCAGTGTGTGAGAACTGTCGGTGAGTTCCAAACTAGTGGGAGGAAACAGGCGTACGGTAATCCAGTACTGGTTTCCAATGGTCCCCTTACTGAAATCAATGCGTGATCCAATTTGAAACAGTCGAAATAGCTTTGTTATGTGTATGTAGTTTTGTTTGTTTGTTTTTTTGTATGTTTGTTAAAGCAGTTACTTACATTCAAAAATGCGCTAACTATAAGTAAACCAAAAAGAAAAGAGGTCAGAGGAGAGAAAAGGGGTGTCAGATATCTCATTTTGCATTGACTATTGAAGAATGTTAGAGGTCATAAACGTCAAAACAGACATTGGATGGATACGTGATGATGATGATGATAATGATATGTACAAGATAAAGGCTCAGTCACATGAAAGTGTGCTTTGTGCAGTTATCAACTGATCACATGATTTGATTTCAAAATAATTATTTTAATAATAATGAGGTAATGATTACTGTAAATAAGTAAGTAACTGTATGTTTTCAAGACCTAGTTTGTAGGGATATAAGAATAGAACTTTTGCTCTGTGACGGTAGAGTATATAATTCCATTGTGGGCAAAATTTATTTTGATAAAGTCTCACAGTGTTGTTATACAGTAATATTTACTGATGACCACATTTCGAGCACAATTTATCACTGTTCATAATCATATCAACACACTACTCACACAACTTTCTAATTTCGTTTATATAATTCCATTATTTTTCATCGCTTGACTTGGTTGGTAGTAGTGTAACAACAGAAGACAAGGGCCAGGTAACAGATCGTTTATTAAGGAAATCAACGCATATTTATATATTTTCATGTACATTATTATAGTTTAGTTAAGCAAACAAACACAGTCTTCTGATTGGTGGTTGTTTCTCACTGAAAGTTAATCTTTCATCTCTTTGTGGCTGTTTCTTGAATGTCAGATCATCTATATATTAACTGTATCCGCCTACGCAAAGTCTGCTGTGGTCCGTTTTGAATCAGTCTTTGTTCATATTTTTCTCACGACCAATATTGAGAACGTAAACATTGATGTAAATTACTGTCTACCAATTTAGCTAGTAGACAGCTCTCACCACAGTGGTATTTTCCATATTTCCCGCATGAGTGATGAGTTATTGCATCGTATTGCACGTGTTGGGTGTAGAATCGATGAACAAGGATTCAGTAATCAACCTCTCCCTTTCTCCACCTTCCTATATTACTTCTTACAATTTTAACCCTCTCCCACCCTCTCTATTGTGTGATTGTGTGTTAATGCATGCAGTGCAATGCAGTACTGAGTTTTTTCTAAGTTACTTATCTTCGCTGGTGGGATGAACCATTCTTGCCTTAGCTAAATTCTGACAATCTCACTACTCCTGACCTACTAGTTTGACCTATGTAGTTGACCTCACTCACAGTCATTTCAAAGTATTTTGTGAATTATATTATTTTGTTTAATTGGGTCAACCGACAGGGTCTTTTAGCCTACATAGCTTGTCCTACCTGAGTGAGTTTGTAGGTTTGAATGCCACCCTAATTCCTGCTTTATTAAGAATCCTACGTAGGGTCTCAGATGTCCCCTCCTTATATGATAAAACTACTGTAGATGCCTTATATTCTCTCATATTTATGTTTTCATTATTAGTTTCTTCATTATTTTTATTTTGCTTTTGATACCAACGTCTCTTCTATCTGTTTTATTTCGTCATTTAGGTCTTTTGTTGTACTACTTAGTGCTGCTGCTGTGTTGTATTTATTGTATTGCTGGATTTTATTTATTTTTTATTTAGGAAATCATTGAAAACCAGTTTTGGAGTACCGGACAGCCAGCTGTCTTATCACTCTAGTTTGAGATTCATCGACAGCATGAATCCACTGCTGGCTTGCAAACCCAGGACCTTCCTGTTGCAAGACAAGCTCGTATATCATTCAGCCACTGGGACTCGATCCAATGGGCAGTTCATGTATTCTAACTTCTACCAATTCGCTATTTAGCGCGACCACCAACCAATGAAAAAACCTCACTGGTCACGAATCTTCACTAGAACTCCAGCTGGTCGCGCTAAAAGATCACGAATTGTTCGAAGTTAGAATTCATGAACTGGCCATTGAATCGGGTCCCAACTGGCTGATAGACCTACGAGCTCAGTGCCCCGTGTAACCGAAATTTCCTGGGTCCGAAACCCAGCAGTGGGTGTGTACTGCCAATGAGTCTGAAACTAGGATGAAACAGCTGCTAGTACTCCCTACTGGTGTTCAATAGTTCTCTAACCGATGTCAGCTCATGATGAAATCCTCCAACTAATCACACGAAGTCTCTACAAACCAATACTGGAAAATTCCATCAATTGGTTTGATCACGGACAGTAATTTTGCTGGAAATATTACCAATAACAAAAAAAGTGTGTAAACCATTTAAATATAATTATACTGCACCAGAACATATTGTTCAACAAATATGTAGGAAAAAAACGAAGGTGTCTCGGTACATGCCGTTAAGAGGCCGTCAAGTGACATCGCGTTCCAAGCCATCACTGGAGTAGAACCCGAATATGAAACAACAAGTAGGGCATTGGTTCGAGAATTATACGGAGGAGATCGTGGGAAGAGGAGATGAAGGCTTATGGACAATCGTGGGCCCAACTAAAGAGGACTTCAGAGAATAGCACAAAGTCGAGTTGTGCTGTTGAGGCCGTATGTACCACTCGGAACCCGAGGGAATCACAACAGTAGTAATAAAACATGTTCATTATGGTGGATTACAATAATTTTCAAGTATTAGTTTTTGTAGGGATTTAGCCTGATTGGATGAAGGATTTCATCATGTGCTGACATCAACTAGAGAACCATTGGAAGACCTGAGAGTACTGGATAGCTGTTTCATCCTGGTTTGGGACTCTTCATTGGCATGCACCCGCCGGGTTTCGAAACAAGGACCTTTTGGTTACAAGGCGAGCTCGAACCCGGGTGGGTGCGTATTGATGAAGAGTCCCAAACCAGGACGAAATAGCTATACCGTACTTCCAGGTCTTCTAATGGTTCTCTAACTGATGTCGGCTCATGATGAAATCCTCCATCCAATAATAATTTTGTCCTAAGATGGAGACGAATGCAGTGAAACAACAATTTTTACTAATGTCTACTTCTCACTCGGCACCCAACTTATTTGGAACTATTCGGTCAAATCTTGATCACAGTTCATATGAATTTGCTTAGTAGTTCTGTCTCATAGTTCAGCAGTCAGATCTCAGACCTAATGATTTTGTGACTTATGATTCGAGTCGTAGTACAGCTCAGGTTTTAATTCACTCTTCATTGATCACATATCAAGTCAGCAGACCAGTCTACCAACTCAAGGCGACTTCAGATAGTTTAGTTTGTACATGAATGAATCCTATTCACAAGTTTTATTGAGCATTCATTTGGATTGTTTGATTAAATAGCTGAGTAGTGGTCATTTGTGTGATAATACGAAGTTATCGACTAAATCTTATTGACCTGATGATGACAACTCATTGAAATAAAAGTACACCGAAAGGACAAAATAATCGTTCCAATATATACTGACACTAATTTATTAACTGACTGAAAATGTCCATTAAAATTTTCAAAAGAATAGTCACGGAACAAAGAGTACTCTTTTCGATAAATTCATCATCAGGTTCTACAATTATATATACATTATAATGAATGAATGAATTAGTCTTATGAACGACATTAATGTTTAAATAGCATCAAATCAATAATAGTGATAAATTACAGATGAACAGCATCAGCATAAAATAAGCTGAATGTCAGAAGAATTAGGAAAGGTAATAGTGCAAATTCATGAGTTTATAGTCTCTACTGAGGGCCGGTCAGGGCAGTAGTAGTGGCTGGACTTGTTTCTTTTGCACACAGAGCACTAGTTGTTTGGGACGAATTGCAATAGTTTCTCTGCTGTTTGGAGCATGCGGTACTTCGACGATTTTGTTAGTTTGTTAGGCATCCGGTAAATGATGATGGAGAAGGATTCTTCTACGCTGGCTTTGTGACTGGTTTGCACCAGATGTTCTAATATCGAGTTGTTAATAGTTTTAACTACACCTTTACTTAGCCATAGTGGGATATGTTCTCGAGCAATAGTTGGTTTGTAAGGATTGGATATCAGGTAGATTTGTAAGGATACACATGAACACCAGGTACAATAAAGAGAAACTGACAACAGTTAAGAAGAAGCAACTGTTCATGAAATTGTAATTCAATGGGGACGTGGCTAGTGAAGTCTTACATCTAGGATTATCAAGAGCGATAAGATGGACTTATACTGCCGCCACCCTCTGTTTGTCATTTTCCAGCTACCAACCAATTATGATTGTTCATACGAAAGACAAGTTACCTAGCTGTGCCACTTCGATGTGTATCCACAAATTTAGTTGCTCCTGTGGAGAGAGCTATATAGGGCAAAGAACTAGTCAGCTTAACAAACGTATTAATGAGCGTCTTCCTTCTTGGTTCGGAAAAGATCAAATAAAATCCATACGAAGTTCTATTTTGGCTCATTTGATGGATGATAGTGGTCATCCAGTGGAGAGAAGGAGAAGTGCCTTCAAAGTTATCTATAGCATTACATCGAACCTTTCAAACGGAATTCGAACCCGCCCTTTACAAATAGCTGAAGCTATGGGAATTAATTCGAGAGAACAATCCTAGTCTTTGCATACAACAAAAGAAGTTTGTTCTACTTTTTTCTCTCCCTTGCTTGCCTAGGTGAATTCTAATCAAAACCCTCCCACCCTTTCTTATTTTCCATCTCCGTACTTTTATGATATTTATTTAAACTTTGATTAATTGTATTTTCGTATTACGTAACTTCTAAGATTTGACCTAATTTATTTATTGAATTGTCTGCATATACAAATATACCACCTTTGCTATTCTTATCGTCACCTGCATAAACTTTATTTGCAATATTTTGTTATCATTATAATCATCGTTATTAATGACGTTCAAAACATTTACCACATTATTATTGTGATTACTTGATCTACAAAATCACCGTCATTGGTTATAATTTTTCATATATAAATCTATGTAAATTAGAGTGAAGCCTGAAGAAGATCTAATTGAAAACAACAATATTGTTCGCTTATATGTCTTGTTCTAATATCAGTTAGAGAACCAATGAAAACCAACAGGAAGTACTGGACAGCTGTTTCATCGTAGTTTGGGCATCATTGGCAGTACGTGCCTCAGTGGGTTTCAAACCCAGGAGCTTCCGGTTACAAAGCAACCTCGTATACTATTCAGCCTCTGGGAACCGCCCCAGTGGTCATTCCATGTATGTTAACTTCTACCAATTCGTGATGAATTTAGCGCGACTGACACAAACCAATGTTATCGGTGGGACATCCCTCCTCACACTTGACTGGATGGACCTCACTGGTCGAAAAAATGATAAAGACTGGAGCACAGTATGGTTAGGATACTCTGGATACTGTTGTTGTGAGTCGGTGGCACAGCGGTTAGGACTCTCGCTGACCATACACATGATCCGGGGTTCGATTCCCTGCTGACGCACACCCAATATCAATGGTCGGCCTGCAAAATATGGGCTACCGATATCACATGCTAAACAATCCAAACCTGTATCAAAAATACGGTGTGGAATCAAGCTATAATCAAATATATATATAATTATGATGCCTTATTTTCATTTTTAAGGGGTGGTAGGAGGGATCAGTGACTCTGAGTCAGTCACATCGTTATAGCTAGACAATCTGTCTGCAACACACAATCAGATATCCACAAGAGTTGTAACTTGATAGTATTGATGTTGGTTTCCGAATTGGGCATGAATAAGTTTTATAGGCATGAAACATTGACATGATGAGATGCATGTTTAAATGCTCTAGCATGTTCATACTTGACTTTGGATGCAAAACTTTTAGTATATTTAAGGTCTACCATCAAAAAGGTCAAGAATTAAATGACCCCCTAACGAGACGATATCTCTGAAAGACTTAGCGTTAACTGTCAGTAAATACCTTAACTATGTGCAAATCATTATGTTTCCATTGTATTAGTGAGTCATCAACGGGAGGGATTTGAAAGAGGTAACTTCATTCACTTATCTGGGGAGCATTGTCTCAACTACAGGAGGATGTCAAATCGAGAATCGGGAAGGCGAGAAACACATTCATCAACCTGAAACCAATCTGGAAATCTTCGTCACTCAACTCAGCATCAACAACAAAATGATTCGGATTTTCAATACAAACGTCAAGTCAGTCAGTTCTTCTTCTATACGGATGAATCAGAAACGTGTCCAGTTTGTTACAAAGAATATTTCTAACAGCCTATTGCAGACCTTTGTCAACAGCTCTCTTCGTTCTATACTGAAGATCAGATGGCCGGCCGGAAAGAATCACCAACAAGAAACTATGGGAACAAACAAAACAATCGCTCAACAAATATGCAGGAGAAGATGGAGATGGATTGGACACTCGCTGAGGAGGCTGCTGGGTGACATCGTGCGTCAGGCCAACGCTCGAGTGGAACCCGAAGTGGAAGCGGTGAGTGGGATGTCCAAATGTGACATGGAGGAGATCGTGTGAAGAGGAATTTAAACAGTATGGACTAACATGGATGCAAGTGAAAAGTACAGTAGAAGACAGAACCAAGTGGAGACGTTTAGTTGAAGCCCTATGTTCCACTAGGAACCCAAGGGAACAATAATAATAATAGTCAGTTTATTGAATTGCATGAGATCAATTATTTACTCACTGACTGACTAGTTTCAACGTAGAGCTTTGCATAGATATGCTGTAGTGCGAGTTACCACTCCCCCTCCATATAGCATACACAAAGCAAGAGAAGAGAGTAAAGAGAGATTCAAAAGAGAGAGGTAATAAAGAGAAATATAAGGCGAAAAGAAAGAATAGTAAAATGGAAGAACAATGTAGTTCTTTTGGATAAGATAAATCACTAGGAGTGGATGCATCTGTGCCAGTCATTGATAACGATTTTGATACATATCACCACGAATTGTTTCCAGCCTTCATTGGTTCTTACCATTTCGAGGACCCCAACCAGACAGAAGTCTACACTTCCCTACATGGCTCAAACTAATTATTGTGGATTTGATTGATTGATGCCATGTTTTGGTTTGACTACCAACCTGATCAGTCCTATGTCAGCAGCTAACATGCCATCAAAGAAGGCGATAGCTAGGGATGCATGCACAACACATGTCCTAACCATTCCACTCAGTCGGTGTAACTTCGCAACTTCGTTGTTTGATTTCCCGTCCTTACCTAGCACTCGACGCTTAACCTCAATATAACTCACCTTATTATACCACTGAACACGGGAGATAAAGCGCATACACCTGTGATCAAACACAGGTAGCCTTTTCATACGGCCATGTCTCACAGCCATAAAGGTGGACATAGTGGACTGCTGAGCAGTACACACGCCTTTTGGTCAATAGCCGGTAATCACGTCTACTCCAGAGATGGCGTAAGCTGGCACAAGATGCACACAGGTACAGCAGATTGAATTATCTTACCGCATGCAACACACAAAGGAAGAACTGTTTTCAGCCATATCACAAACTGTCTCCAGTCTTCATTGTTTCTTACCATCCGGAAGACCCCAACCAGGACGTCTATACCTCCCTACATGACTAGCTTAAACTAACTGTAATGGATTTGATTGACCAATGAAGGCATGTTTTGATGTAACCAACACTACCTCTTCTCCAACCTGAGATCCATTGTCAGCTAACATTTCCTGTCGAGGACGAAGATATCTGGGACTTGCGTTACGCATGCCTTTTTCATATCTCCCCGAGTTCTTTGAACGGAAATTTAAAACAAGCAACAAAGGTTAATAAAGCAGGATTTAATGAATTCATCAAATTCCCGTAGAACTCCTCCTCAGCTGAATACTCTACATACACGGATACATATATAAATATATATACTATTGAAAATACATTGGGAGATATAAGATTGATAAGCAAATTAACACCATTGAATTAGTCATGCTAAACGACACGTGTGAATATTTTTCAGGTCAGGTTCAAATAGATAAGGGGAGAGGGAGTATGGGAGAGATTAAAATTAAGATAAATTGCATTACGCTTCATTGGCATCACTTAGATAATTAGACATTAGCGAATATAACCTTGATATTTCCAGAATTATTAACATGAAGTTACCAGTTTGGTGGAATGGCTAACAGTGAGATTCAGGGTGCATGTTTCGTCCCGTCTGGGACTTATCAACTAGATGTACCCACTGTGTGATGGTATTCCCACGCTGAGACTCGAACCTAACACCCATCACCCATATATCAAGGCGGTAACCACTAGGCTAATGAGCTACGGAAGCCACCTGTTATGCAATAGATATGGTCTGAAATGATTTACTCACGCTTGTAGTTTCCTGGTGGTATATCTGGACCGAATGGTCACTGTGACCATCATACCTAGGTGGTATAATCTGTTGATCAAGAGCCACTTATACGGTGTGAATTTTAGTCATCAGGCTAACCGATATCCATGCTGAAAGTTCCACACTTGTACTGAAAATACGGTGTGGAAATCAAGCTGTAAATCCAAAAAAAAAAAAAAAATGACGAAGCGCTATTGCCCACTAATGTGTTTCCCGATTGTTAACTTTTTTCAGTGTGTTACATATGAAATTATATTGAACTGTCGAAAGTTTCATGCTTGGGTACACTTCTGACCCCAAACGAAAGGCATGACTAAATGATATTCAAATCACATGATGGCATGTCCATACTACTGACTGATATGAGTAGTCGACAAATGATTCGGCTTACTCAGATGATGTGTAAACTCAGTATGCTGCTGATGTGATTGCATACCGTGATTTGAATATTTTCTTTTTTTCAGATAAATCTACAGCAGATGGTCTCCATAAACTGTTTAATTAGGGAATCATGAATTTAGTTCGGTCTTTAGAACACTTCTCACCTCACCCGTAAGCAGTACTAATCGGCATGAGTAATTTCCGACAATGAGCACATTTAACCGGTAGTGTGCGTCGCATTGTACCTCATGCTTGCTTTCTGTTTTGGTCCCATGCAAAATATACGAGTAGGTCATATTATTATTAATGTATATATCACGGAGATCAGTGAAAACCAAGGAGTGTTAGACTGCTTTCGTCCTAGTTTAGGACTCTTCATCAGTGCATATCCATGACGTCATCAAGGAGAGAACATGGGAGTTGTAGGTTACTAGAACAAGCTCGTTGACTATTCACCACTGTACACGGCTGAGGAGTTCTAAACTAGAAAGAAACAGCTATCCAATGTTCCTTGGTTTCTAATGACCTCTAACTGATGTTATTTCGTGGTGAAATCCTCGTTGAAATTATTATTATTCGAAAAGAAATTAATCATATCACCCGATAACTTCCAATATACATCCAATAAGAAGGAGTGAGTGGAAAGTGTCTCCTAGACTTCCTGACCACATCCCTAGAAGTCTCCTTTTGAAAGGCAGCAAAGTGATCTCGACTACCGTTGCCAGACAACACCTTATTGACGACATGGGACAAAATAATGGATACACAAAGAAAACCATGGCAACTTAGGTTCACAGAAGCCATCGTCATCAAAAGACTTCGACCCAATCTATGCATACAGAATGATAGTGTGACTAATCTCTCACTACCCTGGTAACCATAGTTGTTTTGTTCGTGTACTTTTGTGTTTAGTTCTGTTGTGTAACATTCCACTAAATTTTGATTTTGATTTCACTTACTAAATGAGTGCGTCGGTGGCATAGCGGTTAGGACGCTCGCCGACCATGCATATGGTCCGGGGTTCAATCCCACGCCTCGCTAAGCCAGAAATAATCATGGTGAAGACGTAAGGTTGGGCGTGAGGCTAGCAACCTCATCCTGTAAAACAAACATTGCTACAGAAACTTCAGGCCACTAGCTTGAAGCCCTATGTTCCACTGGAAAAAAAATCAACTTACTAACTGAGTTGAACTCACAATTAAGTTTCTACATGCATACTTAATTGTTTTGTTTATTTTACAATTTTACCTTGTTATTCACTCCCACCCTCTTTAGCTCTTCATCATAAGGTGTATAAATTCATTCTGTTGTTCTGTCTTGTATATTGTTTGTAGTCCATCCTTGCTTCCAAGAGAAATCCGAACGTTACACTCACCCTTATCTAATTATTATATAGATAGTTAGTTAGATAAATAATCAGACTTCGTTGAAGCATCTGTACTAGGAACCGACATGTCAGCTTGAGGCCAAGCACTTCTGTCCAGTCAATCAATGAGAGAAGTCCAAATTGAATTAAATAGTTACTGATACTCGTTGCACAAGAAAGAGGTGGCTCTCGTGGCCCAAGTGGTCTAGTGGATAACACTTTGGTGTTTGAAACTATGGGTACTGGGTTCAAGCCTCACTGGGAACACTATCACTATCGGGGAAGGCAGGTTCATCAAGATGACGAGTCCCAAATATGTCGAGACGCACCTTGTCCTGGTTTCCACTGCTAGTTGTCATCCACCAGTTTACTTCAAGTTTAGTGGTCAGACGTCGTCGAAGCATCTGCACAAAGAGCCAACATGTCAACCTGAGGCCAAGCACTCCGACACAATCAACGGAAAGTTCAAAGTGAATTAAATTATAGTTAGTCTTTGTTATACTGAACAATTCGTCTACTTACATCATCCTTGGAATTATGTCACCCGCACTTTCTGTCTATAACTCGAAGTTACTGTGAAAATAGCAGTGTTCAAAAAAATTATTCAACTTAGAGTTTGATGTTGTTTACTATGTAAGCAGTTGAAGAGGACCCGCGAAATAAAACGAGCTCGTATTATCCAGACATCGTCGAAGCATCTGCACAAGAAGCCGACATGTCAACGTGAGAGACCATGCAAGTCAGTTCGTCGGTGGCAAAGTGGTTAGGACTCTCGCCGACCATGCACATGGTCCGGGGTTCGATCCCCTGCCGGCGCACACCCGATATCTATGGTCGGCCTGAATTTGGGCTACCGATATCCATGCTGTAAATTCCACACTTGTACTGAAAATACGGCGTGGAATCAAGCTGTAAATCAAAAATAAAATAAATAAAAAAATTCAATCGACGGGAAAGTTTAAAATTCAATTAAATAAGTTATATGAGCCGTTGCACAAGAGGTGGCTGGCTTTCGTGGCCCAAGTGGTCTATTGGATAACGCTTTGACTGGCGTTTGAAACTATGGCCACTGGTTTCGAGTCTCGATGGGAATATCATCACTCATTGTGGAATGCAGATACATCCAGCTGACTGGTGAGTTCCAAGTAGGACGAAATGCGCGTTATCCTGGATTCCACTGCTAGTCACCATCCACCAATTAAATTCTAATTAAGGGAATCGGTTGAATGAAAGTACATCGATTAGTTTGATGATAATGTTGAGAGACATTATCACTAGGGAATTGACAAAATGTCATGTATCTGGTCACTTTCTGTTTTCTTTCTTCTTTCATTACATGCCTCACTCTGATGAAATGAACTTTGTTAAGTATGCCGATGATCTAACTATTTCAATGTCTGTTAACTCTCAGCTTGACTGCACTAAGATAAACAACTTTCTATCAGAAATTAGCAAATGGTCTTCGTCTAACGGCCTTAAACTTAATCCTTCCAAATGTCAGACTGTCAACTTCAGTTTCCGATGTAAACGGAAGTTAAATGAAGCCGTTGGTTCCTATGGCCCTTGCAAAATCGGTGATACTGATATAGAAGGCAAGTCTGAATTTAAGTATCTTGGATTAGTTCTCTCTTCTGACCTATCCTGGTCCTCTCATGTCTTAGCGATTTCTAAAAGAATATTTCGTCTGACTTTTTACATTAAGAAGTTAAGGCACTCAGGCATAACTCAACCAACCCTCCTCTTACACTTTGTCAACTCGTGCATGCATCTTACCCATTCTTCTTTACCGTTTACCCTTGTTCTTTCCTGGATTGCTTAAAAATGACTATGTCATACTTCGTAGAACCCTGAAGACTGTCAGTAGGACGAATGGTATCCCATTGGGCCATATCGCTGACATCGTCACTGATGACAGGCACTTGATTTCATGCAAAAAATTCGCTAAAGGAATTTTGTCAGACTCTGAGCACCCACTCTACCCGCAGCTCCAACCTTGTGTCTCCTCTTCTGGTAAAACAAGAAGTCTTTTCAGAAGGCTTTATGCACGTACGTCTAAGTATAGAAATTCCACTATACCATATTTAGCACGTACTCTATGTGATGAAAATAGTGTCAGAAATGAACTAACTAACCTTCTTAGCACCACTAAATAGAGCATTTCCTTCAACCTTAAAGCATAATACTTTATTGTTATTGTATTTCTTATATTTATAATCCTCAATATTTTCGTTTTGTTTATTTTCTTCATAAGTGTGGACATAATTTTAAGCTGTATTATGACTGTTAACTTTGTATTTCACCTCACTATACCATATCAACAGAACATTAGATCCCATTATCCTTAACATGCTAAAGTTTCCAAAGTGAATCGACAATACCGTTTGAAACAAACTCACTGTTATTATTATTATTATTAAAATTATTAATTTTATTATATTTAATAATCTCAATTCATCCTTCGAATATTTTTAACTTTATGTCGTAAATGTGGACAAATTCCCTCTGGTTAATTTTGTTTTAATTTTATTCATATTTTGAGTAAATAAGATGCAATATTGTCACAAATGCTGAGAATTCCATTATGTATTAAAATTACTGTTTTTGGAATAAAGTAGATTATTATTATTATTAGTGCTGACTGAATTCTATCGGCCGAATATACAATGATGTCACCAAGCGAGGCGAACCATCACCACGTCACACATAGAAATGCTCTTAGATGGTTAGAGTTAGTCACCATGAAGCCTATGTTTCATGCTAATTGACAAAAGGCATCTGAATCGTCACAGGAAATAGTGCCTTGTCAGAGATTGTAAACTTCAACAAAACCTAATCTTAGCAACGTTTGAAAACCAAGAAACAGTTGAGAACAGTTTCACGCCATCTTGGAATTCATTCCTTAATTCTATTGAGTTCCGAGTGCAGAATTGTTAGGTTTTAAGACAAACGAATATTACCATTCAGCAACTCCACCCTAAAGCTGTAGACATCCATTGATTTGGCATCTTGAAATAGCTGAGCAACAGAATTTTGTGAGCACCAATACTATGCGACTAAGCACATGAAAATGATTATCTCGCCAGTTACTAATCACTACAGGAGGTAAATCAAGGGTCCAATTAGCTCATTAGTAACATTTCTGACTACAGCATAGTGAGATACTGGGTACAGAACTCCAGGAGAGGGATATCAGATATGCCTTATTAACAGATGCCAATAAACACGAAACCTAAATCGATTGTTTCTAAACGTCTAACATCGACGTGGAAAAACTGTGGTGAGAGCTGTCTACTAGCCAAATTGGTAGACAGTAATTGACGTCAATATTTACGTTCTCAAGATTTGTCGTGAGAAAATATGAACAAAAACTGATTTAAAACCGACCATAGCAGACTTTGCCTAGGCGGATACAGTTAACATATAGATGATCTGACATTCAAGAAACAGTCACAAAGAGATGAAAGATTAACTTTCAGTAAGAAACAACCAATCAGAAGACTGTGTTTGTTTGCTTAACTAAACTATAATAATGTACATGAAAATCTATAAATTTGTGTCGATTTCCTTATTAAACGATCTGTTGCCTGGCCCTTGTCTTCTGTTGTTACAAAACAACCTAGCATTCCTAAATTATCAAATGTTGATCTGTAGTGGTTTGATTGGCTACATGTTTGCACATAAGCTGAAATCAGATAGGAAACCATTGGAAAACCGAGAAAGACATAAAGAGAGTACTGGACAGATGTTTCGTCCCAGTTTGGGACTCTTCAGTAGCAGTCTGATGCTCATTAGTTACCTGGGGTTCTGTCAATAAGTCTTATTTAGTGTGGTTGGTCAAGTCTCGTAATAGAACAGTTATTCGCATATGAAAATGGCTGGCGATTGCACTAAATATCACGAATTGTCAGAAGTTGCGATTCGTAGTCCGTTTGATCGCCTCCCATTGATTTGAATGGTCTACGAGATTGTCTTGTAACCAGTAGGTTCTAGGTTCAAATCCCTAGGATGAAACAACTGTTCAGATTCCACATTTTTCCTCTGATTTTCTAAACTGATCGGGAATATTACGTAATCAGCGCCCCCTCCCACAGTATTTTCAGAAACAACTGACTAACACCCCTTTAAAATACATTAAATTCTTAATGAGTTGGTCTTCATCTATTGCTTGTGCATGCATGAATGATTTTAGGCAGTTATAAATAGAAATGTGTATTTTTAGAAATGATTCATTCAAATTTCAAATAATATCGATTTATTGAATCAAGTTTAAATACATTAAAATTCATCATAACCACGTGACTTTTGAAACGATTTGGCTAACTAATTAAATCGCATTCAACGCAAATGTGTAATTTTATTAATTTATACTAATTGGCAAGTTTGTTATTTTCTATTTTTTTCTAATAACAAAAAAAATTAGATGAAATTGATTTGAAACAACATTTTTTAAGATATGTAATCGATTACGTCATGTTGTTCATTATGAATAATCCTCATTCAGACATTAGTGAAAAACAAAACCCGTAGTTCAGCGAAGAGGCTTCATTTTTCGGGGAATACATTTTCGCCCTTAGCTGTACAATTGTATTTAAATAAAAAATTTTTCATGAAGGAGGGTTGTAACTAAAGTGATGAGTTGTCACAGCAATAGTTATTATTATTCTCTTGCGTTCCAAGTGGAACATAGGGCTTCAACAACACATCTGCACTTTGTTCTGTACCGTACCGACGACCCACTCGCCGCTTCCCATTGGGATTCCACTCGAGTGATGGCCTGGCGTGTGATATTATTGGTGGCCTCCTCAATGTATGCCTGATCAATACATCTCCATTTTCTCCTACATATTTGTTGAGCGATCGGCTTTTGGTTGGTTTGGTCCCAGACAGAGTTTCCTGTTGCTAATTCTTTCTTGTCCTCTGGCCATTTGATCTTCAGTATGGAACCAGGGAAGGCAGCTGTTGATGAAAGTCTGCAACCTGTTGAAAATGCTTCTTGTGATACATATTGCAAGTTTCTGACCCGTATAGAAGAACCGACTTCACATTTGTATTGAAAATCCGAATCTTGTTCCTTGTGCTGAGGCGGAGCGCAGAAGATTTCTAAACTGGTTTCGGGTCGATGAAGGCGTATCTTGCCTTTCTCATTCTACTGGCCTGTAGTTGAAACGATGCTTCCCGGATAATTGAAGGAGGAAACCTCTGTTAAACCTCTCCCGTTGATGGTGATTGTTGTTGTTGGTTGGCTACCTTCATCACCTCCGTCTTCTCTATGTTCACATGCAGTCCTGTCTTCTCTGCTAACCTCTTCAGCCAGTTTGTTGGTTTTCGGCTGTAAGTCTTCGATTTTGTGTGACATTAGAAATATGTCATCTGCGAAATCCAGATCTTCTAGGGTCTTCTTATCGGTCGTCCGGTCTATTCCTGACTCCTCGCCCCAACAGTCTGACGCATAATCCAGTCCACCACAATTAAGAATATCATCGGTGATAATAGGCAGTCAGCCAGCCTTGTCTTACTTCACGTCGAACACCTCGCTGAGTTTTCCGTTGTAGATCACCTGACACGTGGCATCCATATGGCTAGATTTTTTTGATGTGGTTGTGTTCTCTCAGCTGGATGAATAATTTGCGAAGCTTTCATCTCCCTACTAGACAACATTTTCAGTGCATACTTCATCACCCAGTGCTGCAGTCAGAGGTGTTATCAGTGAGTACTAAGGGCTGTCAGTTAGGTGAGTGAGATACCGCTAAGCCAACTTGTTAATACTCTTGTAGACAGACACATGGACTCATGCAAGAAATTGGCGAATATTACCTTGTCGGACACTGAGCATCCTGTCGGCCATACCCAGCCTTCACTATCCAAACATATCACCGAACACTTACCAGCATGGTTTTACGAAAGAGAAAAACGATGCCCCCGCAGCTCTATCTTAGAACATGTGATAGATTCCGGACACCAAGCTATACCGCAAACAAAATTCAAAGTCGTCTACAGAGTAAAAAGTAGTCTTCCTAAAGGTGTACGAATCAGACTTCTTCAAACTGCAGAAGCAATGGCGATTCACTTGCTAAGTCCTGAACTCTGCATACAGAAGAAGTTCGTTCAGTCACTACACTTGCAATGGACGTATTCTGTCTTAATACCCAACAGGTAAATTCTGTTTCTTTCTCTCTGTCTTTTCATTCGTATTATTTTGCCTTTACAATTGTAATATTTTACATTTTCAACCTTCTTGTTCTCTACTACCACCCGATTTAATTTCTACACTTCATTAACTCTGTTACTGAATTGACCGACGTTCAATATCTAGTCATTTATGTTACGTCATCCAATTTATTTGCTCACTTTTAGTTCTAATCTAAATGGCATTATTCTCTACCCCACCTCCACTTAGTCTCTGCCTGTAATTACCTCTGTTGCTGTCCTGACTTAAGCTGACTCATTTTAGCTCATTATATTACGTCATCTAACTTACTAACTCAATCTTACTTTATTTGCTGTCTGATTAACCTAGTTTCCATATTAGATCATTCTTGATTTACCTGATTAATTATCTAAACTTGACAAACCTTATGTACACACACACACACAAATAATTGCGATTGTACAGCTATGTGAATGAATTCGCCAAAAAGAGTCTTTCCGCTGAACTTCTTCTCTTTTTTTCTGTCTATAACACAAATCTCTCCTTCCATCTCATCAGGTAGATAGCACTAGAAGCAACTATAGGGGACTGTATCCTCTGACGGCTAAGTGCAGAAACTCTTCAATACCTCACTTAGCATCCATTTAATGTGATGAGGAAAGTGTTAGGTACAAAACCAATAACTTACGCCTAGACAGTAACTGAACATGCCTTTTAATTCTCTCTATCATTAAAGTGATGTTTTCATTATCTCGAGTAATACGTACATTTAATTTTACAGCGTTTATGACTCTCACCGACCATGCACATGGTCCGGGGTTCAGTCTGCTGCCGACGCACACTTGATATCTATGGTCGGCCTGCAAAAACTTGCGCTACCGATATCAAATGCTGAAATTTCCATACCTGTACCAAAAAATACGGTGTGGAATCAAGCTTTAATCAAAAATCAAAAAAAATTATTGATATTTTTACCAATGTAAATTCCCTCATAGCTATTTCCCCCTGTACTGCGTAAATGTGAAGTGAATATTAGATTCTCTGTTGTATATAATATGCTGCAAATTCCCCAGAATATTAAACGTGCTGTTTGGGATAAGGTCATCGTTGTTATTATTATTCTGGTTTGTATTTGTAAGATTCTGCGAAAAAACGTGATTTATGTGACAAATGGGTAAAATTCAAATATACAAACACAAAATTTTGATTAGGAGACTAATTCCACTGCTAATCATTGTATGTTTTAAAGGTTTCAACTGCAGGCCAGCGGAGCGGATGAAATGTCAAAGTCAACCAGGCAGAATCAGAAAGACAAGGTACGCCTTCACCAACCTTAAACCAGTTTGTAAATCTTCTGCACTCAGCCTCAACACAAATGTGAAGTTAGTCAGTTCTTCTATATGGGTCAGAAACTTGTACTGCGTATCACGATAAGGATTTCCGACAAGTTACAGACTTTCATCAACAGCTGCCACCTTCACCGGCTGGCCCCATGCTGAAGATCAAATGGCCAATCAGCTGGCCAGAAAGGATTAGCAACAAACCAACCACGAACCGACTGTTCAACAAATATATAGGAGAAAATGGTGATGGATCATGCATTCACCACTGAGAAGGCCGCCGAATGACATCATACTCAATGCAGGCCATCCCTCGAGTGGAATCCCGATGGTCGTCGGTACAAGATTGACATGGAGGAGATCGTGTGGTGAGGAGGCGGAAGAGAAGGAGATGCTAGATTATGCTCAATCGTGGGATAAACTGAAGAGGATGGCAGAAAATAGAAGAAAGTGTAGCTGTGTTGTTGAAGCCCTATGATGTTCCATTCGAAACCCAAGGGAATAATAATAATAACGATCATTTTATGCGCATTCCGTAGTGTTACTTATCTGAACACTCTTTTGTATTACGAGTGTTGAGATGGGAATAAGAATGGATAGTTGGTGTGTTGAAATACGCTTCCTGAAATAAAGTAAAATGAAGTGGTATGTTTGAAAAATATCGCTAAATCCAACATTCTAAAAAATGAACTCACGTAAGAAAGAAAAGGGGTATACCTTCGAAATGTACCTTCTGAACATGTACCGAAATGTTTGCGTCTCAAGGAAACAAAAACACTTTTAACAGTGCTATTACCAAGCATCTCCTTGGCACTGGTTCTGTGGTGAACATCAAAGAATCTTTTAAAATTATCAATAGACAAGAAAGCTCAATCTCCTCAAATTTGCCTCTGTCAAATGCCTGGAACCTGCTTTATGTGTTCAGAAGGAAGGTACTCTGGTAAATGGATGTCTTTATTCTCTCTTACATTTGATTAAGTAACGCTGAAAATTCCATTCCGTATTATTATTATTACCATTGTATGCATATATTGATTTTTTGTTTAAACTTGAACTCTCTGGATAAGTATGTTAAAATTGTTTATGTACACAAACTTAATGGTGATATATTTAGGTTGTAAGCAGCTAGCTGATGAGAAGCCAAGGAACTAATAAATGATGGTAGTATTTTATTCTACACAAACCCCTATTGTTGTTCTTGCTTTATTCAAATTCATAGGGGGGAATAACTGTATGATATGTGCTATTTTCTTTTGATAAGCACCATTTCATCAATATACACAACATCCCTTACACCTTCCAGGAATCACTTGACTGTATTCATTTCCAAGAGACGAAATCTTTACTCTACTGCTGATTTCACTGTGCTATTGGTACTAGAACGTATCAACTAATTATATACAATGCAGACAGCTTTAGAGAGGCGTATCTTAGATCTAGACAGAATAGCATCCTTCCATGTAGAACAGATTTCCCCTTGAAACATCCGTCGATTGAAGAACTGTATTCTTTATTTCATAAAGTATCAGAAGAGCAGGTAACGACGAAACAGGCATAAAATCGACCCACACAAAAAAAACTTAGAGGATCTGGAATTCACCGATGATGATATATATCTGATTTCTCACAAATTGGAAGATATACAGGTTAAAAGAAACAGGTTGGCAGAAGAAGCATAAACGATAGGAAGGGCTTCAGGTGGACACAGATAAAAAACAGATGTAGTGATGAAGATTCCTGGTCAACAGCAACAGTAACAACAGACAACAATCAGCATAAATGGGAGGAACCTGAAAGAAACAACCTCTTTTACCTACCTGTGAAGCATCGTTTCAACTACAGGCGGAACTGACGAGGATATCAAAGCAAGAATCGGGAAAGCAAGACGAGCTTTCATCACTCTTGAGTCTGGGTGGAGGTCAACAGCAGTCAAACATGAAAAATTAGATCCGGATTTTCAACTCCAACGTGAAGTCAGAGATTTGGCGCCGCGCCGCGTCACGAAGGGCATTTTGAACGAACTACACACCTTCATCAACAGCTATCTTCGCTCAATACTACTCAAAATCAGATGGCCAGCCAGAAAAGATCAGCAATAGGGATTACTGGGAGCGGATCAACCAATCCAGCAGGAACAGATTGTGCAAGAAATATGCAGGAAGAAATGGAGTTAGGTGGATTGGCCATACTCTGAGAAAACAAACTATCAAGTGAGTGACATCACACCCCAGGTCATCACTCGAGTGGAACTCGAATGAGAAGCGGCGAGTTGTTCGTGTGTGACGGTGACATGAAGGAGGAGGTGATGTGAAGAGGAGATGAAAACATTTGGGCAGACGTGGAGCCAGGTGAAAACTTTGAGAGAGGTGAGAACCGAACGCAATAAAGACGTTTGGCTAAATCCCTATGTTCCTATAGGAACTAAAGGAGACAATAATAATAATAATCAGAACAGTATCAGAATACTCGGTTTCATCCATTGAGTAAATTATCTAGACAAAACTGGTAAACAAGATCAGCAGTAGACTAGCAGTTGAAAACGTTCACAACAAGAGGTGATCAGCTATTGCAGGGCCATTTTCAAGGTCATATCGGTGGGGATTGCTATTCTGCAACTCTACTGTTTCGAAATAAACCTTTTTAAGTGGCAGAACACAGAAAAAACATTAGGAAAGAAACATCCTTGTGAGCTACACATGATACTGAATATCGTTACACCAACTTGGTACATTGCGGACTACAAGAGATGTGCCACACACAACCTCATATTGGATGAATCGAGGCGATCGGACACAGGAAGCCTTCGACCTAAGTTTCGTGCTAGTTGGCACTCACCAGTCAGCAAGGCATATCTGCAACCAGCTTGAAGGAACTCATGTCCCTTCTGAGATTCGAACGCGCGTCGCTCAGTGACTGCTGCAGTCAGAGACGTTACCACTGAGCCATTAGAGCTCACGAGTGCCCCCCTGTGGGACTGTAGTGGGTATTGTGATGGGACACACACTAGTAACTAGTGTGATATGTCTAGCCCTCCGTTTGCTGCAGATTGAATTCTATCAGTCAGGTGTGCAATTTGGTCACCATTCTAGGTAGCTCATCATGATGGTGTATATTGATTTGATGATATTAGATGGTGCACCGTGCACCGTGATGGCGAGCTACCTGGAATGGTGACCACATTTCAAACCTGACTGACTGATAGAATTCAGTCTGCACCAAAGAAAGGACTAGACATATCACACTAGTTACTAGTGTCCAATCAAAATACACTACTTCATAGTTTGGATACACAAACCGAAGCAGGTGGTTGTTTTGAGGAGCCACTCCTCCAAATCTTTAACTTGAAGTCTAATGCACAAGGCGATAGTGGAGTAGTGTGAGGAGCTACGTTGTTCCTATGGTTTCCATTGGATTCTCCCGGATTCTGGAGCATATGTACACCTAGTATAATGACTTCGTTACTTTTACTGGTAAAGTCAACCGTGCATCAAACAAAGATCTCACAATAATTCGAGGGGGAGGTACCATAGTCAGACCTAAATATATCTTCCAGTGGTCCCCCAATTGAAGATCTATTAAAAAAGTGGAAGTGTTAGCCGTAAGGTCGTGTCTGATGTAATCAATCAGATACTGATTATTTATCTATAGTTTAAATTTCCGTTGATGTGTAAGGGATATAATTTACTCTTTATAGTGAGCAACAAAGTTGTTGTTGTCGCAGATCTTTCAGTAAAATCTGACTTTTATGTGTCAACTCAGGTTGAGGAATATTTCCAAGTGATCAGCTAGCTGTAGTGTCTTAAGGATAATTCTAATCAAGTTAGACAACAGACAAACAAATTAAAAACACTCCATTACAACATCAGTATTTTCCAGCTCTTGTAGATAGTAGACCTGCAAATCCAACAGTTCGGTTGTAAACGCCAGTCGTTAGCATTCACATTCTCACCTGTATGAGTAACACTACCACCACATAAAGTCGGCGAATATAGGGCTTACTTGACCGAACTATACATCTTCCTGAATCATTTCAGTATAATCTGTCAATTCCTATGTGTTCGGAGTGGAACGTAGGGCTTCACTTTTGAGCTTTGAAGCTGCAGTGGCAATGGTACTGTTTATTGGGAGTGGGTGGGTAGAGTTGCTAGTCTCACGCCCATCTTTCTCTCTTTATTGGCTTTACTACCGGTTAGACGCAGGGTTTGGAAGTGCTTCGCCTGAGCTTCGAATTTCAACATTTCGTAGAGTGGTTGGCAAACGTCTTACCATTACGCCAACCAATCTCAGTTTGGTTTATACAGTTATCATTACACAAAAGGTTTTTATAAGTTTTCTATTGCCACTATAAATGACAATTATTGTAATTATTATTAATCACTTGGGTTCCGAGTGGAACATAGGCTTTCAGCAAAACATCTACACTCTGTTCTGTTTTCTGCTGTCCTGTTCAGCTTACCCCACGATTACCAATAATCTTCCATCTTCTCCTCCTTGCCACACGATCTCCTCCATGTCACCCTCGCAGTGACGACCTATTCGTCACTTCCGATTGGGATTCCAGTCGAGTGACAGCCTGCACTGCTCGTGATTTCATTCGTCGGCCTCCTCAGTGACGTATGCCCGATCCATCTCCATTTTCTCCTACATATTTGTCGAGCAGTCGGCTCTTGCTTGTTGGATTGTTCCACTGCAGAGTTTCTTGCTGTTAATTCTTTCTGGCCCACCGGCTGGCCATTCAATCTTCAATATGGCATCAACCAGCGAAGGTGGCAGCTGTTGATAAAAGTCTGTAAATTGATGGAAATCCTTTTTGTGACACGCCGGAATGACATTGAGTGAAATATACTCATTTTAAACAACATTTTATGCTTTCCAAATTAAGTTGATTCTATAAATAACAAACTTTTAAAAATAGTAACGATAAGAATATAACAAAAAAAAATATTATGCAATCTGATAAAATCTCTATGCTATAAAAATAAATAGATAGACAGACAGGCTCATAGACGGGCAGTCAGCTAGATCGATGGATAGACAGACAAAAAATCAATTCTTCGAAAAATCACGATTAAGAGAGAGAGAGAGAAAGAGAGACGAAGGGGAGTGGAAATACAACAATTCTGTATATCAATTTCTCTTTATTGACTAGAATCAAACCTTGTGGCAGAATAACAACTGACAGAATAAGGCAAGTTGCAATGAAATTCACCCTTAGGCAGATTAATTCGCACTTTTCAGTGTACACAGTCCCAGGAGCTGAGACTTCATCACAGTTTCCTTGGGAACCCAATCTGTTTGTTGCTGTAACTGATAATCAACAAAGCGGTCATATTTGTATAAAACAATGCACAATTGAGTAATTATTGGTTACAGGATTTCATCATGAGCTGGAAAACCTGCGAGTACTGGACAGCTGTTTCGTCCTAGTTTGGGACTCTTCATCACTAAGCACCCACCGGGGCTCAGGTAGGTAGTTACCTGGAGTTCTGGTGGGAAGTCGTGACCAGTAGGGTGCAGCAGGTCGGGTATGAGGACAAATACTCGCCGAAGGCAGTGGCTGAATGGTATAAAAGAATGCCTTGTAACCAGAAGGCCCTAAGTTAGAACCCCGGAGGTGAGTGCTTATCACTCATGAATCCCAAAACTAGGACGAAACAGCTGTCCAGTACTTCCTGATGGTTTTCACAGGTTCGCTAACTGATATCAATCCGTGATCAAACTTCTAAAAACAAATCTAATCCTTACAAACCGACTCTTGAAAATAACAAATTTTGTTAACGGGTTAGAAACTAAAGTAAGGTTAAATAAATAATTTGAGTGACGTAATCTAATTGACGGGGTTGAGTACAGCTCAACTGAAATTACAATTGAACAGAGGTTAACAACATTGGTAATAAGCAGTAGAGATTTTTGATGAGGGATGGGGGAAGAAAATAATAGAAGAATTAAGAAACAGACAGGCAGGGAAAAAGACGAAACAAAAATTACGTGTTCAATGTTAAGATAAGCCAGATCCACTGTAGATTTAATGTCTGAACAAGTTTCTTTTTAAGAACACAGTATTCAGCGAAGAGACTATTTTCAACTTCGCTGCAACTGTCTTTTTATTCCCTATGAACGAATTTATTATCAAGCTGTACAATCGTATATATATGGTTGTGTTTTTTATAAAAATTATATCCGATGAGGGAATTAGGTAAAAGGTGTGAATACATGAAATAATAATAGTATGAAATGCAATTAAAATATTTGTGATTATAATCATAGTTGAACATCAAGTAGCAAAATAATTAATGTCGTATTTAGAATAATACATAGAGCGTATAGAATTTTGGAAAGGGGTACATAATTAAAAGATTAGTAGACAAATATAAAATGTTACATAACATGGTGTGAAATTTGATAAGATAGAATTCAATATTGTCAAAATAAAAATATAAAAATCAATAATTTTGGGTTTAAAAGGTCAAGTGGGCCAAGTGAAAAAGATTCAGAGTGAGAATAGTAATAATAATAATAATAATCGTAGTAATAAGGGAAAAGTACATAGAATAACTAAATAAAATAAATAAATCCCTCTACGGCCAAGGCAGAAGTAGCGATTGTACATACTTCTTTTGTACACAAAGGTCTGGCTTAAAGTGATGAATTGCCAAGGCCTCAGCTGTCTTTAGAAGTTTGTAACGAAGAAAACGCGGGAAGTTAAGATGGATTCTATATATGATCTTAAAATCATGGTCAGGGTTGACAGAGTGACAGAAGTCGATCAGGTGTTCCAAAATAGAGCTTCGCACACACTTCCTTTCTCCCTTATAAAACCAAGCTGGAATATGTTCTCGTATCCGTGTGGAAAGCGTCCTCTGACTACGGCCAATGTACCTTGCTCCACAAGAGCAGATGAACTGATAGATGCACATGGAGGCGGCCAGATGGGGGAGCTTATCTTTTACAGAGGTAGAGAACAACTTGCGGCTAGTGAATGTCATATGTAATTTTGCTGCATAGAACGTCTTACTGACTGATTTAGAGAGACGATTTTTGAGCATATCTGAAGCTTGATCACCTTTGAATTCCAAGTTCATGAATAAGGTTTTCTTTGGAACTGAGCCGGTGACCAGTTTAGACTGCTTATCTTTCATGTTGCTGGCAACAAATCGGTTAGGGTAACCGTTTTCTGCCAGCGTGGCTTTTAAGAAGTCAAGTTCTGAGTCAACGGAATCAGAACTACAAATTTTCCTTATCCTAGAGCAGAGCGAATGGATTAAGTTCCTTTTCCTGGAAATAGGCACCCGACTGTAAAAATTAGTTAGTTGTCCGTTTCTTTTTTATTTGCAGACTTCAGGTTTTAAACTGTGAATTGCCATTGCTTCTGCAGTTTGAAGAAGTTTAATTCGTACTCTTTTAGCAAGATACCCACGTATTCTGTAGATAACTTTGAGGTTGTTTTTTTTGGTTTACTTGGTGTCCTGATTGTATAGTTTGAGAATGATATCGCCGAAAAGAGTAACTCTTTGCTGAACACCTTTTCTTTTTGATATGAATCAACAGTAGTTTTTAAGTTGCATTTCCTATTCAGACTTTTTGGATTCCCCGTTCAATGAGAAGTGTTTCTGCTTTGAGATATTCTTTGTGATTTTTGAAATTTCTCTGAATGGTTTCAGTATTTTCAGAGTCAGTCTTGAGCGTTGGGTTTTTTACTTCCATTAGGTTTCTCAGTGGTTGTTTAGAGGCTGAAAAGTGTTTCTTCTTCTGGTCTTGATTTCCGAAGAAATTTTCCCAATATACATGTATATATATATATATATATTTTGAGTTTGACCACGGGTCGATATAAGTTAGAGAACCACTAAAAACCAGGAAATATTGCACAGCTGTTTCAAACTAGTTTGAGACGCATCGGCAGTACGCTACTGACTTGCTACAGGACGAAGTTTCTTGGAGTTCTCGTGAGAAGTCGTGACTAGTGGGGTCCATCCAGTCGGGAGTGAGGATGGAATTCTCGCCGATGACATTGGATGGTGCAAGTCGCACTAATAAATCACGAATTGGTAGAAGTTAGAATTTATGGACTGGTTACTGAATCGGGTCCCGGTGGCTGAATGGCTTATGAGATTGTCTTATAACCTGAAGTTTCTGTGTTCAACCCCCGGTAGTGGGTGCGTACTGTCGATAAGTCCCAAACTAGGACGACAAAACTGGCTATCCAGTACTCTACTACTGGTTTCCAATGGTTCTTTAACTAAAAGGCAATTGCAGCGAAGAAAATTTTCTTTTCGACGAAGTCATCATCTAGGCTGTACATTCGTGTATTTATATCAAATGGATGAGAAAGTTCCAGAATAATTTCCGATTAAGGGTCAAATTAATAAAAATTACAATTAGGAATTAGAATGACATAATAAACAGGGGGACGGATACAAATCAAACAAAGTAGCATTATAATAACTAAGAAGATTGACATTGTGCAATTGGGGGTTAGAAATGTAGAAATAACAAAATGTACAGGAAGTTTGGATAAAAAACTAATATGATAAATAATTGTTTATGCAATTAGGGATTAAATATATAGAAATAGTAAAATGACAAAATAAACAGGAAGAGTGGATATGAAAATATGGTAGTATAGACAGGGATTAAGAAAAACTTAAAATAACATAAATAAACAGGAAGTTTAGATAAGAAAGGCGGTGAGATTGTCATTACTCAGAAAAATTTACCTGTTTATGATGGCCATGGCAGGGAGAGGGGTTGGACGTAATTCTTTTGGATACAAAGAGTGGGTTCGAGCTTTTGGATAGCTAGCGCCTCAGCTATACCCAGATGTCTTGATTTGACTCCCTTTGATAGGTTTGATTGAATCTTGTATATTGCTTTGAAGGATTTTTCGAAAGGCGCTGAATGTCCTGAGTTGACCAGATGTTCTGTCACTGAACTGTATACACGTTTTTGGTATCTTTTTACCAGCCAGGCTGGCGCGTTTTCCAAGTTGGCGCATGGTACGGCCGATGTACTCAGCTCCACAAGAGCAAGTAAACTGGTATATGCACGTTGAGGTGGCCCAATGCGACGGCTTGTCTTTCACGTTCTGGCTGAACAGTTTCTTGCAAGAAAACGTCAGTCGTAGGCTCGCGGCGAAGTATGTTTTCCTAAGAGATTTGCAGAGGCGTTTGCGAAGGATTTCTGCTTCGATATCACCTTTGAATTCTAGATTAAGCAGAAGTATTTTCTTTGGAACGGATTGGACTTGTTCTGAAGTCTTCTTAGATTTGAGATTTTTGTCTATGAACCTGGGCGGGAAACCGTTTTCATTAAGGGAGATTACGCAGTTCTTCTTCAATCACTTCCTCGCTGCATATCTTCCGAATCCTCGAGGAAAGAGAGTATATCAGGTTCCTCTTTCTGTTTAGGGGCACGAAGCTTTGAAAGTTGATGAATTGCCCATTCCATGTAGGCTTTTTGTATATGGATCTTTTCAGAGAGTTGTTGGCGTTTCTTGTCACCTGGACGTCGGGGAAGTGGAACATTCCGTCGGATTCAGTCTCAAGTGTGAAGTCGATGTTTGGGTGGGCGTTATTGAAGATTTGAAGTAGGTTTTTTAAATCACAATTCTCATCACAAATGATGAAATTATCATCGGTGTATCTCTTGTAGAGATGGAGGTGGTTGATAGTTGATGATGAGGGGTTGTTTTCTAAGCTAGCCAAAAAGCACTCGGCTAATAGGGGTCCTAAGGGAGGACCCATTGCTACCCCATCTACTTGCCTGTATATTTCCTTGTTGAAACTAAAGTATACGTTGAAGGTGCATCATAGTAACAGTTCTTTAATTGATTTCAATCCATGGTCTAACCTGATTCCTATAAATTCCTATAAACCAACTCTTGAAAATAATAATGGTAACAATGGACATAATAAGGAAAGGATATACAAACTGAAAAAACAAAACAAAAATAAGTGGGGCTAAAGTATGAGTGTGGATTGTAATAGTTTAGCATGGATGGATTAAGACTATGAAAGTAGGAGTGATTGAATAAACTTTTTATTTGTGTACAAAGATCTGGCCTTTCTGTTTCGATGGTTAAAGCTTCAGCAATACAGATTAGTCGGATACGTAACGATTTGGGTGGGTTATTTGTCGCCTTGTGGATGCCTTTAAAGGAAGAAGCTGTGGAAATAAGGTAGTGGTTTACTTCCAAAGCTTTCGTGGCATTTTCAAGTGAACCACCCAGCTCGGAGAATACAACTAGGCCAAAATCACCCATCTGAGCTATGATATCTAGATTTTCAATTATTGTGCTTCTTGTAGCCCCACTTCCACTACTTTGTAACCATACAGGATAGTGTTCTTTGGACCCTTTCGGACAAAACCCGAGTTAAAAGACTGATTTACCTAGCGTCTGAATTGATAAACGCGCATAGAGTTCATCATTTGAGAGACCTTGTTCTTCAGTGCTATCTAGTCAGCCATTACTTTTCATTAACACGGAGAAACTTACCACGAGATCGAACAGGAGCTCCACAAACCCAGGAATAGAAAGAAATTACTATTTTTTCACATACTGGACTCTAATTCATGAGACTTGAATTAACTGAAGTATATAATAATAATAATAATAATAGAACAAAGTTCACTAATGTACAGTAATGATCCTGATTGAAAATTTCAAAGTAAAAATTAAACTTGATATTAGTATAAAACTTGGGCACTGTGGTGGTAGAGTATAACTCCATTATAGATAACTCCATTTTATTTCGATAGATCACACAGTGTGTTATACAGTAATATTAACTGATGACGTCTCGAGCACAAATTATTGTCACTCACTGTCACTCACACAACTTTCTTGCTTCATTTACATACATTAGTAAAAATTGAGGATTAGACATTTGAATAAAATGAATATAAGATAAAGTATATTCAGAAATATTAATATTAGTGTTATCAATCAAGTACAGTTAGATGGGAAATAAGATGTTTTTTACGGTAAAAATAAGTAACTTGTTAGAATGTTGTGATGTGCTTGAATTGAAATAAAAATATTAAGATTATTTATTATCCTCTTCTGATTTGACTGGTGGTAATAATATCTTCTATATTTCTGGTATTTGCATTGAGTCATTCCTATTGCATGTGTTGGGTGTAGACTCGATGAACCAGGATTCAGTAATCAAACTCTCCCTTTCTCCACCTACCTATATTACATCTTAGAATCTTAACCCTCTCCCACCCTATTGCGTGGTTGTATTTTAATGCATGCAGTGCAGTTGCTGAGCTTTTTTTTCTAAATTACTCATCCTCTCGGGGTCAACTATTCTTACCTTAGCTAAATTCTTATGTTCCGACAATCTGATTACCCCCGATCTAGTAGTTTGACCTATATGGTTGACCTCACAGTTATTGCAAGGTATTTTGTAAGTTATATTATTTTGTTTGCTTGGGTCCAAATTAAACCTGATTATCACATCACAATTCCATTGTAAATCCATTCTGGATAAGATTTTATTTTGGTAAGTCACACAGTGTTACACAGTAATGTTAATTGATGACGTTTCGAGCTCGTAACGTCATGAGTTCTTTTAAGGTTGTAACTACTCCTTGCTGACTGGTGAGTGACAACTAGCACGAAACCTAGGTCGAAGGCTTCCTGTGGCCGATTACCTCCAACCATCTAATGCCAAGAATTATCTCTCATAGAGGTCAAATGATAAAAAACGATGACGAGGGGTCGTAAAGATAAGTAAGCGAAGTTAGAAGACCAAGAGTTATTAAGAGATGAGTCATCGGGGTAAATGAAGTCCAACGACAGATTCCTTTTGAATAAACAGGCCGAGTTTCAGCCATTTTATTGAAGTAGCCTCAGAAAACCGAAGAATACTTGAGTTATTTAGTGTGTGTTAATTATTTTAAATGACATCAGCGCATCAACTCAGTGTCCGGTTGTCTGTTAGGTGTTTGGTAATTGAAGAGCTTAAACTACCTGGCCCTCTTTAACCGGAGGCTCCTCAGTACATGTTTGAAGAATCTGACGTAGGCCCTTCTTTCTGTTCTCTTCCAATGTAACTGCTCCCACAGATACACAATTGGAGGTAACATATGAGGGGGGTATTTGTCGACTTTTGATTGTACCAACGAGGAGGATATTCGGAGCAGAAAGACTAGTTTTGCTGCAGGATACGTCCTGGATATGGCTGAGCTTAATCTATGATTTATAATTCTCAGTGATAATAATAATAATAATACCAAGTTCACTAATGTATAGTGACGATTATGATTGAAAATTTCATCATCAAATTAAACTTGATTGATTTTGGTACAATCGATTACCTCGGTGGGGGGTGGGTGGGAAATATTCACAATGATTGATTATTTTAAAGTAGCATTACTCTAGGGAATCATAAGGTGATGAGGACTGAAACAGAACAAGAGTCGATGGTGCAATAATGTGTATAGGATAATTACTATAAAGGAAACCATGAGAGAGGGAGGCATAAGAAGACGTGGGAAAGTGGGTGAAAAAGAAGGAAATTCTTAAAAAGTGCGTCGGTAGCACAGTGGTTAGGACTCCCGCCGACCATGCATGTGGTCCGGGGTTCGATTACCTGCCGACGCATACCCGATATCTATGGTCGGCCTGTCAAATTTGGGCTACCGATATCCATGCTGAAAATTCCATACTTCTACCAAAAGTACTGTGTGGAATCAAGCTGTAAACGAAAATAAAAAAAAAAATGAAAAAATAAAAATAGGTCAGAGTGGTGGTGGAGGGGGAGGAAAAGAAAGCAACCAATTTGTTATTGTGCTATTTTCACGTATTTTTCTGTGGGGATTTGATTGATTTCAATACTACAGATTTTATAATGAAGCGTTATCATTTAGAGAGTTGTTGAAAACTAGTCAACATTGGCATCTAATGAGGAGTTATTCCCCCTGAGGTTCACTATGTCGAGTGTATGAGGATAGATAATTCATGGTAATGATGGCTTGAGAAAGGCGTTATATCACAAATAGTATTCTAATCATGACTAGCTTACTGATATTTTCTTAGCCCGAATAAGAGAAGGTTGGATGTTGTATTATCAACTCCAAGCGCTACGGAAACTTTAAAGCATAGTTTTTGTTATATTGGCTGATTTTGGCGTGACGTGACGTCGTTGACTGGATCAGTAAAGTTGACTGTAAAGAGAAATGCTCACGCATGTCTATGACGTTGTAATGTGACCTGGTAACAGTTGGAAAAATGACCCCTTGGAATCAAATCCAGCGGAAAAATGACGAGATACTCAACTCGATTTCTCGTAGTTTAGTCAGAGTCTAATCTGCTGGAGAGTTGCAGGAAACACGATGAAACTGGTTTCAATACATATGATGTTCTAAAATATCTCCAGTTGCTGAACCCTTCTTGTACCCTAGGTCCAGATGGTTTGCCTAGTGTTATTCTTAAAAAAGTGCAGATATCCTGTGTTATCCTCTCATGGACATATTTAACGAATCTTTTTCCAGAAATGTCGTGCCAGTCGTTTGGAAGGACATTAAAATTGTACCTTTACCTAAGTCGTCTACTGGAACATGTTTTAAATTTAGATTTATTGCTGTTACCTCTTCTTTTCTAGAAACTATGGAAAAGTTACTCTTAATTAATCTTCAACCCTCACTTAAAGCCTTTAACGATCCCAAACACTTCGCCTACAAACGCAGTAGAAGTGCCTTAGATGCAGCTGCAGTCTTGCATCATAACATTGTCTCCAGCCTAGACAAGAGGGCTAAATTTGTTCGCTGCACCTTTCTAGATTATACATCTGCTTTCCACTCAGTACCTAGGGACGTTTTACTAAACAAGCTTGCTGAAACTCAAACTGACTGTTGGGTTGTTAAATGGTTGCATTCTTATTTCTCAGGAAAAAAGTAGTACACTGTATGTCAGGGAAAGTCGTCCACTTCACTGCTTACTGAGGCTGATGTCCCTCAAGGCGCTGTCCTTTCTCCTTTTCTTTTTTCTTTCTTCTTGCATGACTTGCCTCACTCTGATGAAATGAACTTTGTTAAGTAAACTGATGATCTAACTACTTCAGTGTCTTTTAACTCCCACCTAGACTGTACTAAGGCTTTGGTTTAATAATAATAATAATAACAATAATTTGCTTTATTCCATAACAGTACTTGTGATACAGAATGGAATTCTCTGCATTTTTACTACAGTATTGCATCCAGTTAGTACATTGTCAATAAATAGAATTCTACATAGATTAAGGAAACCACAGTTCGTTATTACAACAATACATTGGCATGTTCAGTAGCAAAGGTAAAGCTGAAACAGTGTTTGAAGGTGTTAGAAAAGTAGGTGCTACCATATTTACTGGCGTAAGCGAGAGAAAGAAACAAAGCAGCACATAACGGAAAGAAAGAAAAAGTAAAAAGTGAAAGAGAAAGGGAAAAGAAAAAAATGTTGTACCTATAGATGATATGAGTTGGAAAGACGACGTCCAGTTGTTCTACTGACTATTTAATGAATTATAGGTGTCACGCCTAATGTTTTCTTTATCACACAGAACACGAGCTAAGTAGGGTATGGTTGAGTTTTTGTACTTGCTGGTGCGAGCATATGGTTTTCCGTATTGGCTTGTGGTCCTGCCTGATGAGATGCAAGCGGAGAGTTGTGAGTGAAGAAGGTGGTGTGAGTTAGATAAAATGGATTTGGCCCATTTTTCACATGAGTCCATGTGCCTGTCAACCAGAATATTAACAAGCTGATTAAGTGGCACGTTGCTTACCCTACTGACAACCTTTAACATCCTGCGTAATATGTTATAGTCTTTCTTCAGTAGCCCGGGCGGGAAAACCTAAGGGGGAACAATAGAGAATAATAGGCAGAATGCGAGAGTTAACAAATTGAAGGAGTAAGGGTTGGGTTATACCAGAATGTTTTAACTTCTTAATGTAGAAGGTAAGACGGAATATTTTCTTAGAAATCATCAAGATATGAGACGACCAGGAGAGATTAGCAGATAGAATGACGCCTAGGTATTTAATTTCCGACTTGGTTTCTATTTCAGTGCCATCTATGTTGCACACCTCGTGAGAGCTAACCAGTTTGTATAGTTGATATAAGTATAAAACTTGGGCACTGTGTTAGAGTATAACTCCATTACGGATAAGATTTTATTTTGAAAAATCACACAGTGTTGTACAGTTATATTAACTGATGACGTTGTGTGAGTAACTTGGCATGATTATGAGCAATAGTTTGTGCTCGAAACGTCATCAGTTAATATAACTGTACAACACTGTGTGATTTATCAAAATAAAATCTTATGCATAATGCAGTTTTTATGGGTCGGATTTATGCCTAAAGGTGAAATTGACTGTTTGGCATTCGGAGAGGTTTAGCGTATGACCGTTTTCCTTGGACCACTGGCTGATTTCTGACAGAAAGCCATTTAGCTTAGAGCAGTCACTTCGACATTTGACAGGCAAAGGTACTGTCAGGTCGTCAGCATATTTGACAAAATTGATGTCATTTGAAGATGGTAAGTCGTGTAGAAAGAAAGAAAAGAGAAGTGGGGAGAGTACAGCACCTTTAATAACTATCTTAGTTGTCCAAATGCCTCACAAATCTAATTAAGGGCATTGGTTAGCTAGTTCATGATAGACATTCAATGACATTTTATTTTCGTGAAATGATTGATAATTAGATCTAGTGGTCCATCAGCAATACTAACCTTTAGGCATAAACATGATCTACAAGAACGGCGCCGTTCACAAGTTGCTTGTAGAATAGAGGGCACTAATATGGAGAATAAGTCGAGCATAAACAACACGCTGGAATGGTTCTACCCTCTGAATGTTCTTCGCCATCCCATTTCTCGTCGATTTTTAAGCAAATGTCCCGTCTAACCTGCTACATTGAGAAGTTAAGACGATGAGGTATCACTCAACCACTACTTTTACAATTTGTTAACTCTTCACACTGGAATTGAAAATCCAAATCTTATTTTTCATACTGAGTGCTAATGATGTCAACACAGACTTGAGAGAAATGAAAGCTTACCTTGCTTTCCCTATCCTCGCTGCTTTGATATCCTAGTCAGTTCCGTCCTCCTGTAATTGAAACGATACTTCTCAGGTAGGTAGGTAGGTAGGTAGGTGGGTGGGTAGGTGAAGGAGATTACTTCTTTCAGATTCAGTTTCTCCCATTTATGCTGGCTGATTGTTATCTGTTGCTGTTGTTGCTGTCGCTGTTGGCCAGGGATCTTCATCACCACATCTGTTTTCTCTATGTTCACCTGAAGTCCTTCCTATCTTCCCTGGATGCTTCTTCTATCGCCAACTTGTTGCTTTTCACTTGCATATCGTCCAGTTTGTAAGAAATCAGACATATACCATCATCGGCGAAGTCCAGATCCTCCAAGTTTTTTCTATGGGTCCATTTTATGCCTGTCTTCTTGTTTTGTTGCCCACTGTCCATCGCATTACCTAGTCTACCGCAATCAAGAAAATCATTGGAGATAGTAGGCAGCCAGCCAGCCAGCTTGTCTTACTCCCATCTCCACTTTGAAGGATTCCATGAGTTTCCCGTTGTGGAATACTTGGCAGGTGATCCGAAGAAGCTGCTAAATAATATTAGCAATAAAAAGGAGTAGAAGGGTAAAGAGGAAAGGAGACAGCTGGACACCTTCAAAGACTACTTGCTTCATATCATATTAAAGTCTCTTTCAAGCCGTTTAATTCTCTAGAGAAAGCTTTGGTGGATGTCAAAGATATGGTTCCTAAAATGTGAAGCTTGCTAATATAGGGAAGAGCCATAGACAGATGAATGTCAGAGTGAATGAACACAGACTGTGTACAAACGTCCACCTAGAAATGAAGTAGAATTCAAAAGTTTGGAGAAAAATATCAGCTATAGCAGTGCACGATATAGATACCGAACATAAGATTGATTTCAGCAGTGTCAAAATTCCAGGAAGAGATTTTCATTCACCACGTAAAGAAAGGTCGGCCTCTGAAGCCTTACATATTTTAACCACATGTTATGTGGTAAATAGGAAAGAAGGGATAGACTTATCACCTATACGGCAGACTCTAGTGAAACATTCAGAAAAATCTTGTTTTGATTTTATGCTTAAACGCGCCGGGATTATTTTAAATAATTTATAACGATTCAATCTGACTAGGCGCTCAAATTATTCCAGGGAATTCGTAACATCCACAATCTGGAAACTTATAAATATACAGGATGTTGATATAAAATAAAATCATGGTAGTGAAGATGCGGATTAAAAACGCAAAAATAATATAAATAAACAGGAAATTTGAAAAAGAAAGGTGATAGGATAATCACTATTGAGAGAATTGACTGTTTATAAGCCCCAGGGTAGCGACAGTAGTTGGACGCATTACCTTGGGACATATAGTATGGTCCTGAAGTTTGGCATCGCTTAGTTGATGATTTCGTCGAAAAGGAAATAATAATAGTAGCTTTATTTCAAACAGAAGTGCGTCGGCGGCACATAGGTAGAATGCTCGCCAACCATGCCTCATATGGTTTGGGGTTTGATCCCCAGCCGACGAGGCACTCCTTTACCTCGCTAAGCCAGTAATAAGACTGGTAAAGAGAGAAGGTTGGGCATGAGCAGCTAGCAACTCCATCCCGTAAAAATAAACACCACTGCTACTGAAATGAATTTTTTTTGAAATTTTAAAAATAATTATCCCAAACAGTACTTTAGGTACAAATATGGAAATTTCACCATGTGGGTATTACAGTATTGCATCTATCTCATTACGGAGATAATAATTAAAGTAGGGCGCTTACGTTTATAATATCGTTCAATATGAATGTGAATATTAGATAAGATTCGATTCGATTAGATTAAATGAAAATATTAACAACAATACAATAATGAAAGAAAGAACAAAAAAATGACCGTTTGCTTAGTGTTTCCCAGTAGATGCAGGTGTTGATGATAAAAATCAGTAACTTTTTGGAAATCCTTTTCGTGTCACGCTGGCCAATTTTCTAATTGTGTTGGACTGGATTATGCGTCGTCAGACAGTGGGAAACGAGAAGACAGGGATATCCTGGACAGACGTGAAGAACCTAGATGACCTGGATTTCGCGCGTGGATGATTTATGTTTGATGTCACACAAGATCGAAGACTTACAAGCGAAAACCGACTAACTGGTCGAAGAATCAGCCAGAGAAGACAGGACTGCAGGTGAACATAGATAAGACGGAGGTTATGAAAATAACCAACCAACCAACAACAACAACAGTATCAGCTACATCCAGCGCCAATCACCATCAACGGGAGGGATTTGAAAGAGGTTACTTCATCCACTTATCTAGGGAGCATTGTCTCAACTACAGGCACATGGAACGGACGAGGATGTCAAATCGAGAATCGGGAAGGCAAGAAACACATTCATCAACCTGAAACCAATCTGGAAATCTTCGCCACTCAGCCTGCATCAACAACAAAATTCGGATTTTCAATACAAACGTCAAGTCAGTCACTTCTTCTATACGGATCAGAAACTTGGCGGGTCACAAAGAATATTTCCAACAGCCTGTTGCAGACCTTCATCAACAACTCTCTTCGCTGGCTCTATACTGAAGATCAGATGGCCGGAAAGAACAAGAACCAACAAGAAACTATGGGAACGAACAAAACAAGAACCAGTTGCTCAACAAATATGCAGGAGAAAGTGGAGATGGATTGGACACTCACTGGCTGAGGAGGCAGCTGGGTGACATCGCGTGTCAGGCCAACGCTCAAGTGGAACCCGAAAGGGAAGCGGCGAGTAGTGGGACGTGCAAGGGTGACATGGAGGAGATCGTGTGAAGAGGAGTTGAAACAGTTTGGACAAGTGGAGGCGTGCAGTTGAAGCCCTATGTTCCACTAGGAACCCAAGGGAACAACAATAAAAGTAGGACCGACTTCACATTGGTGTTGAAAATGGGAATCTTGTTCTTTCTTCAGGCTGGCTGAGTGCAGAAGATTTCCAAACTGGTTTCGGGTTGATGAAGGTGTATCTCCTTTCCTTTCCGATTCTGACTGGCTGGTTTTGACATCTTCATCCGTTCCGCTGGCCTATGGTTAAAACCATGCTTCCGAGATAAATGAAGGAGGTAACCTCAGTAAAAATCTCTCCCGTTGATGTTGACTGGTTCTGGTTGTTGTTCTCCCTCAGTCCTGTCTTCGCTGACAGCATGTTCAGCTATTTTGTTGGTCTTCGTTGGCAAGTCTTCGAGTTTCTGTGATATTAAACATAAGCCATCTGTGAAGTCCAAATCTTCTAGAGTCTCCTTATTGGTCGTCCAGAGTATTCCTGTCTCCTCGCTCCCAATGCACAGTCTCCGGCATAATCCAGTCCACCACAATTAGCAATATCATCAGTGACAATAGGCCTAAATCTTTGGGCTGTCAGAATTTCCATCCTTCCAAATACTCAAATGCTTCTTCATTTCTTAATGTTTTACTCATGCAATTATATTAAATATCTACTACATGAATTCGCGCGCGTATATTTAGTTGGCCTTCAACAAAACACTGTGCAACTTTAGATAGAAATGAAGAAAATAGACACATAGAATTTGTTCTCCCTTCACATGCAACAACACTACGACAGAGTATTACTTTGCATGTTAATCCTCTGTGAAGAGGAAACATTTTAGAAATAAATACACTGGCAATTTCTGTATTATGTGTCCACATAGTGTCAGAAATAAAGCTTTATTATTATTAACCAATTCATGGGCAATTAGATTCCATCCAAATGACTGAATCTTCAATTTGTTCTTCTTATAACCTGAAGGTCTCGAGTTTTGATCCTTGCTGGAGTCAGAGATGCAAACTACTGATAAATCTCATAAAAGGACGAAAGAAATGTCCAGTACTTACTGCTTTTAAGTAGTTCTCTAAATGACGTCAGAGAAGAACGTCCTGGGAAGCTGCAAAATGGTATAAAATACAATTACGGATAATGCATCATTGAAAGTACATTTACAAGATATATACAAGAAGGAGGTGGAGACTCCTTGGAATGATAGTATACACTTGCAATGTTTAATGCCAACCATATTGGTTATAGCAAGGAGACTATGACGTTTTCGATGAAAATTTAGCTTTGCTCAAACATCGGTGTTGTTATGTTTTTAATCAAAGCAACCAGGCTTTAGGCAAACAGCAAATATGAACAAAGAGCAAGTTTTAGTTTTAATAATGGCAGAGGTAGTTAAGACCAAGTAGAGTATATTAGTGAGTAAATAAAAAGATTATCATGAGGTAGATAAGTGATATTTTAGTGAGAAGGGAATTCGAAGATGTGGAAGATTAGAACCTATAGGGCAAGTCGATCTGTAAGATGTCTCACAAATTTCTGTAGGGCCCATGGGGTAGCATCTTGACAAGAAGCTGAACAGACTTGTAGGTGGTAGGAGCGAAAGCATTTTTTAATTTATAATTTAGATCCATACAACCCTTATTTTTCGGTTGAGGATCCAGACTAATGCATAATTCTGGAGCTGTCAAAAATGCATGTTGCTGTCGTACAGATAGGAACGATTGACATTTATGACCACTACCATATCTGCTGATCAGCATGCGCCACCCTCCCTCCTTTTTTGATGTTAAGCTCTGAGATATTTTGGCGATAATAGTAGTTGCAGCATTGCATTGCTTCGAGCCCATCCGAATTATCCAGTATGCTGGGCACTAATAGCTTCCATAACTAAAAGGCTGAAAATTTCTGTATTATATGTTCATATATTGTTTAAAATAAAGCTTTATTATTATTATTAGCGAAACTATTAACGACATCAGGACACACCGCAAAACGACCTTGTCCATATGGAAGACCAAATCCCTAAAGATTCTCTACCTAATTGTGTCTATAAAATAAAATGCTTGCTTGGAATGTTATGCGATATACATTGGATAAACATCTCCGGAGAGAAATCAAAATCGCAAGAAATGAACACCATAGAACCGACTCTGTTCGACCACCGAGAAATCCACTTGAACGAGAAAAGCTTGAAAAATCATCGGCCATGTGTGGTGGTCTACACGCTATAGAATCAGGCCACAAAATTGATTTGAACAATGTTGAAATAATCCACAAAAATTTCAGAAATCACAAAGAACGTCTAACATCATCAGAAGCACTTTATATCAAATGGAATCCCAGTTGTCTGAATAGGAATTTTAGACTAAAACAGAATTTGACCTGGTTATCACATCCACCTCCCTCATGAAATGACGAAATCAACACAAATGTGACAAACAATTTCATTATGTAGACACACGCTGCTTTTACAATTTTACACACTTATCAGATCCAACAATCTACACCTGGTTTTGTTATCTTTACCAACTGGCCAATTTGACAACGCAAAAATGACCGCATGCTGAGTATCGATGATCAAGTTGTTATATATAAGCTGTGGGGATTTTGTAAATTCTGGTTTAGTGATACTGTGTTAAAGCTATTAGCAGCAGCGTTAAATAGTGAAACGTCAGAAAACACAACAATATCGTTTTTTTTTCATTCATTCATTGGGAAATATGAAAACCTTTATCTATAATGAATATCATATACCCAATGCCCAAATTTTTTCAAACTGTTGAAAGTGAACTTGGTTCGGACATATATAGTAGTGTCCTGCCTTATACATTTTTCTTATCACATAAAATGTGTGCCTACCAAATGAGGCATTGTAGAGTATTTATACTTAGTCGGCCGAGCATACAGTCTCCTATAGTTGGACAAGGCTGCCTACTATCACCAATGATTTTCCTGATTGCAGTAGATTGGATAATGCGACAAACAGAGGGCAATGAGGAAACAGGCATAACATGGACTTACACAAAAAACTTGGAGGATCTGGACTTCGCCGATGATGAAATATGTCTGATTTCCCACAAACTAGACGATATGCAAGCGAAAAGCAACAAGTTGGCAGAAGAAGGACTTCAGGTGAACATAGAGAAAACAGATGTGGTGATGAAGATTCCTGGCCAACACCACCATCAGCAACAACAACAACAACAGAAAACAATCAGCATAAATGGGAGGAACCTGAAAGATACAACCTCCTTTACCTAACTGGGAAGCATCGTTTCAATTACAGGCCGAACTGACAAGGATATCAAAGGAAGAATTGGAAAAGCAAGACAAGCTTTCACTACTCTCAAGTCTGTGTGGAGGTCAACAGCACTCACCATCAAAAATAAGATCCGGATTTTCAACTCCAATGTGAAGTCAGTCAGTGCTACTATATGGATCAGAAACTAGGCCCGTCTTGAAGAGCACCTCAAACAAACTACAGACCTTCATTAACAACTGTCTTCGCTCAGTACTACTCAAGATCAGATGGCCGGCCAGAAAAGATCACCAACAGAGAGGGATCTCCGGCAATGAGCGAACCAACCAGGAACCGATTGTGAAACAAATAGGCAGGAAGAAATGGAGATGGATTGGCTGGCCATACTCTGAGGAAACAATGCATCAAGTGACATCACTAGACAAGCCATTGCTAGAGTGGAACCCGACTGAGTGGGAAGCGGCGAGTTGGTCGTCAGTGTGAGAATGACTTGGAGGAGGTCATGTGAAGAGGAGATGAAAACGTGTGGGCAGACTTGGAACGAGGTGAAGACTCTAGCAGAGAACTGATCGCAGTGGAGAGGCACGACTGAAGCCCTATGTTCCTCTAGGAACTTGAGGAAACAATAATAATAATAGTTGCTTCTAGTTTCGTCTACCTGACGAGATACATTGTAAGAGTTGTGTATAAAGAAGATGCTTAGTGTCTTAGAAGATAATATTCGTTAATTTCTTGCATGAATAAGCTGGACGACTGATAAGAAGACTCTAGAAGATCTGGATTTCGCAGATGATATAAGTCTAGCGTCACGCAAAATCGAAGACTTGCAGGCAAAAACCAGCAAACTGGCTGAAGGGGCAGCGGAAACAGGACTCCAGGTGAAGACAGAGAAGGCTGAGGTGATGAAGATAACCATCCAACAGCAACAACAACAACAGCCAGCACCAATTACCATCAACGGGAGAGATTTGACTGAGGTTACCTCCTTCACTTATCCGGTTAGGAAGCATCGTTTCAACCACAGGTAGCCAGAACGGATGAAGATGTGAAAACCAGCCAGTCAGAATTGGAAAGGCAAGATGCGCCTTCATCAACCTGAAACCAGTTTGGAAATCTTCTGCACTCAATCAGCCTGCATAAAGAACAAGATTCGGATTTTCAACACCACTGTGAAGTCGGTCCTTCTTAAGGGGTCAGAAAATTGCGCTGCATGTCACGAAAACGATTTCCAGCAGGTCGCAGATTTTCATCAACATCTGCCTTCGCTGGCTCCATACTGAAGATCAAATTGCTAGAAAGAATAAGCAACAAGAAACTATGGGAAAAAACCAATAAGCAAGAGCTGATAGCTCAACAAATATGGAGGCGAAAATGGAGATGGATAGGGCACACGCCATTGAGGAGGCCGCCGAATGACATCGCATGCAGTGCAGGCCATGGCTCGAGTGGAATCCAAGTGGAAAGCGACAAGTGGGTGGTCGGTGCGGGGGTAACATGGAGGAGATCGTGTGAGGAAGACATGAGAGATTTTTGGCAATCGTGGACCCAGCTGAAGAGGACAGCAGAAAATAGAACAAAGTGGAGATGTGTTGTTGAAGCCCTATAAGGTTCCACTCTGAACGCAAGGGAATAATAATAATAATAAAACTTTTGCATGAGTCCATCTGTCGTTTCCTCGCTACAACTATCTTTCTAAGATTTCCGATGATCTATTGTGTATATTCCGTGATTATATGCAGGGAAGAAGACCCACATAAAAATAATTGGTGACGATTGTAGGTGGGAATCTACGTAGCAGAAGGGCTTGAACTAGCAGCCTCCCAGTTACCACTCCAGAGCTCTACCAACTACTGACTTACGCAATCCAGTCCAACCCATTTTCCGTTACATCAATAACAGTCTGACAATTCAGTGCTTTCTCAGACAGTCACTCGTATTATTAACTAATCAGGAAATCAGACAGTTTTGTTCAAGGCGAAGAAATTCATGCCTCTACAACGATTTCATTTTCTGTCTGTAGATTGTTTCATTGAAAGTAAATTGTACATTCAATGTACATCTCAAAAGTAGTTCTTTCAAATCTGTACTGGGTATCCCTATATATTCAACTTGTTGTCTTCAATATATTTGTATATAAAGCATATGGTTTCTGTCAGTGGAACGTTCGTAAATAGGGAGGGATTCTACATCCAAAAACAATATATGTTCATTCGAAGCATTTGTATCTTGTATACATTCGACAGACTAGCAGGTATTACGAAGGGAATGAGTACATAGTTGTCCCCTGACGGGTTCGAGGATTTCAGCTAACCACCCAGCACATGGATGATAAAGGGATCCGGACATATCCAAGATAGGGCGGAGGGGAGGGCCAGCTTTGTGTATCTTCGGCTGACTATAAAGTCTTGGTATTAGAGATCCTGTTGGTCTAATCTTTTCGCACAGTTCTTCACGAATGAGATGATTGTTCTTCATTCTCTTTTAAGCTTCGGTAAGTTGCTTTTCAATTAATTCCATCCTATTTTTCTCGTTTGGTTTCGAGAATTTACCGTTCTCTGAAAGTAGATGTGACATTTTGTTGAATGTATACAAGATGCAAATGCTTCGAATAAACATATATTGTCTTTGGATGTAGAATCCATATTTACGAACGTTCCACTGACAGAAACCATATGACTTACATGCAAATATATAGAAGACAACAAGGTGAATATAAAGGGATACCCAGTACAGATTTGAAAGAACTACTTTTGAGATGTACATTGAGTGTGCAATTTACTTTCACTGAAACAATCTACATACTGAAGGATGGTATTGTATTGGGTTCTCCCTTGGGCTGTCTCCTAGCAGACTGTGTATTTTATGGTCAGTTAAAGTCGACTTCATTTACAACCAGCTGTACAGTTGTATTTATATTATACGGAAAAAAGTGTAAAGTGGCACTCCCATATTAGTTTGCTTATTAGGTATATCACACTCACACTTCCGATCATCCCATCCTATGTCAGTAAAAATAGGATTGGTTAAATGTTTAAATGACAGAGCACAAAAACTAAGTAGTACCAAAGAAAATCTAAAACAGGAACTGATACACATAAAAGAAGCCTTGAAACTTAATAATTACCCGGATAAATTAATCAAGAAATATGTAAGGAAATGTAAAAATAAAATAAATAATGATAGTAGCGATAGTGATAATAACAATAATAATGATAATAATAATAATATTAATGATGACACCAACAATAAGGAATCTAAATCATCAGTAATAATTCCATACAAGGAAGGAACCTCGGAAGCCTTACGCAGAATTCTCAACAAGGCAGGAATAAAAATGGCATTCAAACCCACAAACCCAATTAGAAACAAGCTTTGTCTGTTAAAGGATCCAGTGGAGCCTTTAAAACAAAACAATTTAGCTTATCTAATACTCTGCAATGATTTTTAGGTCAAATACATAGGTCAAAGTTGTAGAACAATTGCAGTCAGACTAGCCGAGCAGAAAATCCTAGCAACATCTAGATTAGTTGACCCAAATAAGATAGGAAATCTAGATAATAGTTCAGCTATAGCACTACATGCAATCACACACAACCATACAATAGGATGGGATAAGATGACAGTTTTAAAATCTAATGTCACAGGGTGGATGGAGAGATTGACAACAGAAGCTTTGTTTATCGAATCAACTGCAAATACGTGTAATAGGAATGATTCAACACCTGTCCCAGATATCTGGAAAGTTCTACTACTCCTACGACGACAAATAGGAGAGAACAAAGAAAACTATAAAACTCAAGTTTCGAAGTCGTGTGATTATAATTGGATATGATTATGAACAATAAATTTTGTTCGAAACGTCATCCAGTAAATAATACTGTTTCTTCACTGTGTGATATATCTAATAAACAAACTAATATAGAATTACTTACTACCACAGTGCCCAAGTTTTACACATATATTAATGTAAAGTGGCACATCTAATAAGAATAAAGATAATTAACATGATTATTATTATTATATAAGTGAATTGGTGTATTGAGAGTTTTAAAGTAGGTTAAGTGTTCGTACAAGAATACAACTTGGGCACTTTGATTGACTGTGAATTCTATTATGGAGGAAAATTTATTTTGACACAGTCTCACAGTCTGTTAGTAAAAATTACGGTAGAACACTGTCAGACTTTATCAAAATAGGTCAAGTGTTGTCAAAAAAAATTCAAAGTGTGATAATCATGATAACAATTAAAGAAGGCGTAGGTGAATGAAATGAAGTGGAATGAATTCAAGTGGTTAAATAGAACAGAATAAAACGAATATTTTACACTATAGAAAGAGATTAAATAAAATCTTTTTAGAATACATAGTTTAGGTAGTATTATCCCCAATGTATAGATAGCTAGTTCTACGTCTATACATAAGTGGAGAAAACTTAAAACTCCCCGAGTGTTTAAATTTCTCCGGGTAGACAACTTTAAAGGATAAATTGTGTGTGTGGCTGAATGACCTCACTGAAGAAAGTGTTCACAAATGGAAGGCTTTTTCATTGTATGCCTGCTTTTCACCAGCGAAACTGATCATTCACTGTTCAGGTACGCGTTTCCAGAGAACATGCTTACAACGTCCAATGTAATCAGCTCCATAAGTGTACGTGAAAGGTCAGATTTTTTTTGATCTTTTGATTATCGCTTGATTCCACACTGTATTTTTGGTACTAGTATGGAATTTTCAGCATGTGATATCGGTGGCCCAAATTTTGCAGGCCGACCAACTCATATCAGGTGTGCGTTGGCAGGGGATCGAACCTCGGACCATGTGCATGGTCGGCGAGAGTCCGAACCGCCGTGCCACCGACGCACCAATTAACAAATTACTTCTCTAATTCTAGTACAGTATGACTATAATAAATAAGAGAAGATCTCGGCAGGCACCTAGTGTGATGATAATTAGCGGACAGTAACTTATCATTCTTTTATATGGGTCATAAACTTGACAAGCGGTTCACGAAAAGGATTTCCGAGAGATTTAAGTCTTCCAAAAACACCTATCTTCGCCCTAATATTGAAGATGAAATGACCAGAAAGAACTAGCAACAAGAAACTCTGGCAACAATCGTTCACCAAATATGTAGGAGAAAGTGGAGATGGATAGGGCACACATCACTAAGGAGACCATCGAATGACATCACGCGCCAGACCATCCCTGGTGTGTAACTCGAGTGAGAAACCATGAATGGATTGTCCAAGGGTGACTTGGAGGAGATCGTGAGTGGAGGAGATGACAAACTATGGACAGTCGTGAGCTCAGCTAAATCAGAACAAAGTGGAAATGTTTTCATTGGACACTAGTAACTAGTGTGATATGTCTAGTCTTTTCTTTGGTGCAGACTAAATTCTGTCAGTCAAGTTTGAAATGTGGCCACATCATGCTAGGTAGTTCGCCATCACGGTGCACATTGATATGATAATATTAGATAGTTGGATGAAATCGGCCACAGGAAGCCTCCGACCTAGGTTTCCTGCTAGTTGGCGTTCACCAGTCAGCAGGGCGTATCTGCAACTACCTTGAAGCAGCTCATGTCCCTTCTGAGATTCGAACCCATGTCACCCAGTGAGTGTTGCAGTCACAGACATTACCACCACTGAGCTATTCGGACTCGCGTGACGTGTCTAGTCTTTTCTAGAATTCAGTTTGCACTAGTTACTAATGTCCAATCAAAATACCCACTACAGTCGTACGGGAGGTCAATCACGAGCCCGAATAGCTCAGTAGTAACTTTTGTGACTGCAACAATCACTGAGTGACGCGGGTCCGAGTCTCAGACAGGAGGGCCATGAGTTCCTTCAAGGTAGCTGCAGGTACGCCTTGCTGACTGGTGAGTGCCAACTAGCACGAAACCTAGGTCTAGGCAAGGCTTCCTGTAACCGATTGCCTCCAACTATCTAATATCATCAAATCAATGTGCACCGTAGTGGCGAGCTACCTAGAATGATGGCCACATTGCAAAGCTGACTGACTGATAGAATTCAGTCTACACCAAAAAAAGGACTAGACACATCACACTAGTTACTAGTGTCCAATCAAAATACTATTATGACTAATCATCATCATCACCATCGCCTTCATTTCATTTCACAGTGTTGTGTATCTGAATTCAACTCACCATGTATTTGTCACCCTACAACTAATCTCTTATTCTAAATCAGACCGTTATAACTATGATAATAATAATAATAACCATAATAGTAATAACAAACAGTTTATTTTAAAACTTACATATAAGAATATATTGAACAAGATATTCTACGTTCAGACTGACCTTTATTTTTGAGGTCAGTTTCACGACATCTGTGTCGCTAAAGATGAAAGGGTTACTGAGACTATGAATGAAATGTATTCAAGTTATATATGTCCAAACCAAGTTCACTTTTAAGAGTTTGAAAAAATTTGGGCATTGGGTATATGATATTCATTATAATAAAAGAATTTTTTGTATTTCCCAATGAACGAAAAACAAGACGATATTGTTTTTACTGACGTTTCGCTATTCGAAGCTAATAGCTTTATCAAAGTATCATTAAACCGGAATTTACAAAATCTCAGCATATATATAACAAAGAGTTAGGGGGTGAGATCTACACAATTCATTCCTGGAGAAAATAAACTGTATATCTCCCAGAATCCAGTTCACATTGGAAGCAGAATCAGATATCGGTGAACTACCATTTCTAGACTGCCTAGTTAAGAGAAGGGAAAACGGACAGTTTAGTATATCCATATTCAGGAAGAAAACCCACTCCAATAAATATTTACACTTCAAATCATCACACCCCATCAGTGGAAAGATTTCAATTGTTTCAAGTCTTCTTAGACGAGCCCACTCTCTGATGTTAACGGATGAGAAAGAAGAAAAAGAAGAAGAAATATCAAACATTACTGAAACTCTCAAGCAAAACAACTACCCAAGGGACTTCATTAACAAAATCAACACAGACATTAAGTATGGCCGAAAACGCATTCCGAAAATATGGACCTCAACAGTCGTCATTCCATATAGAGCAGAGACGTCAGATGATATCAGAAGAGTACTCAATCAGCTCGACATTAGAGTTTTCTTTAGAACATCAGACACACTACGAAACAACCTTGTCCATATAAAAGACCAAATCCCTAAAGTTTCTCTATCTAACTGTGTCTATAAAATAAAATGCTTGCTTGGAATGTGATGCGATATACATCGGACAAACATCGCCAGTGAGAAATCAAAATCAGAAAAAATGAACACCGTAGAGCCGACTCTGTTCGACCACCGAGAAATTCAGTTGAACTAGAAAAGCTTGAAAAATCATCAGCCATGGGTCTGTCGACATGCTATAGAATCAGGCCACAAAATTGATTTTGACAATATTGAAATAATCCAGAAAAAGCATTTCAGAAATCACGAAGAACGTCTAATATCAACAGAAGCACTTAATATTAAGTGGAATCCAAATTGTCTGAATAGGAACGATGGACTAAAACAGAATCTGACCTGGTTACAACACCTCCCTCCCCCATGAAGTGACAAAATCAACACGAATGTGATATGCAAGTTCACTATGTAAACACACACTGCTTTTATAATTTTACACACTTATTAAATCCAACAATCCACACTTGATTTTGTTATCTTTACCAATTGACCAACTTGACAACTAAAAATGCACCCAGACAGACGAACGATGATCAAGTTAGTAAACTTTGTTTTGATACCATAACAGACGTACTATTACCTTTGTTATTTGGTTTAGTGATCTTCATTGCTATTTTTACTTTCAATATGTCCCTTTAACTTGACCTAAGTCTATTTTCTCACCTCTTAACTCTTTGTTATATATATGCTGAGTGGATTTTGTAAATTCTGGTTTATCAATAATACTTTGATAAAGCTATTAGCATTAAATAGCGAAACGCCAGTAAAAACAACAATATCGTTTTGTTTTTCATTCATTCATTGGGAAATACAAAAACCTTTATTATAATGAAATGAGTTCAAAAGAAAAAGGTATAGTTCATTAGGTAAACATTATTCATTGAGGACCCCGTTTTTAAAATAAGCCGCATTCAATTGAACTGTGAACAAGATTTGACAGAACAGTTCCAAAATAATTGGGCACCAAGTGAGAAGCAGGCACATATGTAAAAATTATATTTGTAAAATCTCAGCAAAATTGAAGGCAGTAATTTTAACGTTTCCTGCGTTTGGCAAACTGGTGCGAACTTCTTAAGGGAAATTAATTGAAATTAAAATAATAGACGTTTATATATAAGTAGGACGTCTCTTAAATTTTAAAAAGACTTTGTACAGTCATATGAGTCATGAAACAGGCGTCAGCGTATAATAATTTTCAAGAGTTTTTTTATAGTTTGACCGCGGATTGATATCAGTTAGGGAACCATTGAAATCCAACTAGGAGTACTGGACATTTCTTTCATCCTAGTTTAGGATTCATCGGCAGCACGCATCCGTTGCTGGGTGTTAAACCCAGGATCTCCTGGTTACAAGGTATGTTCGTATAACATTCAGTCACTGGGGTCCCGATTCAATGGCCCAAATGAAATCCTTACAAATCAACTCTTGACAATTGATCTGATGCTCACTAGTGACTTCCTACAGGAAGGTGTTTCCTGGAATTCTAGTGAGAAGTGGTGACTACTGGGGTCCTTCCAGTCGGGAGTAAGGATGGGTTTCCAGGCGTTTACACTGATCGGTGTTAGTCGCGCTAATATCATGAATTGGTAGAAGTTAGAATTCATGGAATGGCCATTGAATCGGGTCCCAGTGGCTTGCTTTGTAGCCAGAAGGTCCTGAGTTCGACACTCAGCAGTGGATGCGTACTAACGATGAGTCCCAAACTAGGATGAAACAGCTGTCCAGTATTCCAGTACTGGTTTTCAATGCTCCTCTAACTGATATCAATCCTTCGTCAATCTCGAGAAAATATTATAAATAAAATTGCATGAATTGTGATCAGAATTTGACCTCAGATTTACAAATATTAGTCTACTTTTGCTAAACATTGTAAACAGCGTGTATTTTTGCATCATACCATAGTGATTGTGTTCAAATAAAGTTCATGGTTGTAGATAACTGAATATGAAAAATATATGTGCATTGCGGTATACAGTGGTGTTGTAGCAACAGAAGACAAGGGCCAGGTAACAGATCATTTATTAAGGAAATCAACGCATATTTATATATTTTCATGTACATTATTATAGATTAGTTAAGCAAACAAACACAGTCTTCTGATTGGTTGTTTCTCACTTAAAGTTAATCTTTCATCTCTTTGTGACTGTTTCTTGAATGTCAACTCCTCTATATGTTAACTGTATCCGCCTACGCAAAGTCTGCTATGGTCGGTTTTGAATCAGTCTTTGTTCATACTTTCTCACGACAAATCTTGAGAACGTAAACACTGACGTAAATTACTGTCTACCAATTTGGCTAGTAGACAGCTGTCATCACAGTGTGAGTGTGTGTATATAGATCAACAACTGTAAATCATTTGCTAGCGCCTCTGTAAGAAGATATAGACAAACGGGAATTTAGGTCAAGTCAATGCACATTTAAGAAATCAGCGTTTAATGTGTGTCGGTGTGTGTGTTATCACACACACACCGACACACATTAAACGCTGATTTCTTAAATGTGCATTGACTTGATCCTGGGCAACACCAACAGCAACAACAACAACAGACAACGATCAGCATAAATGGGAGGAACCTGAAAGAAACAACCTCTTTTACCTACCTGAGAAGCATCGTTTCAACTACAGGCGGACAGAACTGATGAGGATATCAAAGCAGTGAGGATCGGAAAATCAAGACAAGCTTTCACTACTCTCACCAAGTCTGTGTGGAGGTCAACAGCACTCAGCATCAAAACGAAGATAAGATCCGGATTTTCAAATTTAATGGGAAGTCAGTCAGTGCTACTTTACACGGATCAGAGACTTGCACTGCGCGTCATAAAGAGCATATCAAACAAACTACAGACCTTCATTAACAGTTGTCTTCGCTCAATACTACTCAAGATCACATGGCCAGAAAAGATCAGCAACAGAGATCTCTGGCAATGAGCGACCCAACTCAGCAGTAACCGAGTGTGCAACAAATATGCAGGAAGAAATGGAGATGGATTGGCTGGCCATACTCTGAGAACACAAACAATCAAGTGACATCACTAGACAAGCCATTCCTCGAGTAGAACCTGAAAGGGAAGCGGCGAGTTGGTCGTCAGTGCAAGTGTGACTTGGAGGAGGTCATGTGAAGAGGAGATGAAAACGTGTGGGCAGACTTGTAGCCAGGTGAAGACTCTAGCAGAGAATCGAACGCAATGGAGACGCACGGCTGAATCCCTATGTTCCTCTAGGAATTAAAGGATACAATAATAATAATGTGTGACAACTGAAAGTGTAATGGCAACCCGAGTCACAACATTATTCCGACCACCCTCATGGTCTGGGACTCTACCAGTTGAGCTAAAAGAATCAGCAGTTAGCCATGTGTGAAAATTTCATAACAAAGACTTTGATAAAATTTTGATTTATAATAATATTATAATAATAATTTGTTTTATTCCCAAAGAGTACTAATGTTATAGTATAAAATTTTCAGCATTTTATCGAATAATATTAATAACAATTATAAAAATAATATTGCAGCATTATTAATGAAAGTGCCTATTGGTATTAGTAGTGGTATGACCAAGTAAGATCAGAGGATAGAACTATACCAAGGTATTTTGTATTAAACCTAGTTTCCATTACAGTCCTCTGTATGCCACAAGCATCGTGTGTACTAACCAATCGTTGTAGATCACGGTTATGTCTGAAGGTGAAGTCAATAGTCGGGCATTTTGGGGGATTTAATGTAAGACCATTTAGCTTAGACCACTGACTGGTGTCCGAAAAGACGCTATTAAGTTTGAAACAGTCTGATTGGGACTTGACAGGAAGCAAGACGGTCAGATCATTAACGCATTTCACGATGTTAATTTCATCCCAAAGAGGTGAGTGATGTACGAAGAAGGGATAAAGAAAACGAGAGAGAACAGCATCCTGAAGAACGCCAGCTTCAGTAAGCAAGGCTGAAGAAGACTCACCCTAATATACAGTATACTGCATTCTATTTGAGAAATAAGAATGCAACCAGTTAACAGCCCATTAGTCAGTTTCTTTATTAAAGGAAAGCTAATTTAACAAAAGGCATCTAGGTACTGAGTCAAAAGTAGATGTGTAGTCTGGCCCATTTGTCTAAGGATGAGACAGTGTTATGATATAGAACAGCAACAGCATCTAAAGTACTTCTGCCCTGCCTATAATCAAACTCTTTGGGATCATTAAAACTTTTTAAATAGAGTACAGGGTTTAA
>OX235273.1:2883572-2923544 GCA_944472155.2 Trichobilharzia szidati
AGTGCGGAAAACATGAAAAGATTAGGTGTCTTTAATCATAGGTGTCTGCGTTCTATCTCCCGTGTGATGTGGTATAATAGGGTGAGCAATATTGAGGTGAGGTTTCGGTCGAGGGATGGGTAAGGAGGGGGAATCAATCGACGAGGCTGTGAAGCTACATCGATTGAGATGGTTAGGACATGTGTTACGCATGCCTTCCTCGACTGGCAATGTTAGCTGACATAGAGTCAGGTTGGAAAAGAGTTAGCCAGTGGTGGTCAAACCAAAACATGGCTTCATCAGTCAATCAAATCCACAACAGTTAGTTCAAGCCACGTAGGAAAGTGTAGACTTCATGGCTGTTTGCTGTCCTCGGGACGGTAAAAACCAATGAAGGCTGGAGATAATTGGTGGCACCATGGCTCAAAATCGTTCTCAGTGGTGCAGATGCAACCACTCCTTGTGATTTACAATGACCAATAAAACTATATTGTTCTTCGTTATCACTATTCTTTTTGCCTCATATCTCTGTTTACTGTCTCTATTTTGTTTTTCTTTTTACTTTCTTCTCTTGTTTTGTGTGCCAATTGAAGTGTGGTAACTCGAACTGTTGCATATCAGTGCCAAGACCTATGCTGAAACCAGTCAGTAAGGGACTCCTCAACTTGATTACCATTCAGTTAATACACCCATTAACTCTCGAAGTTGATGTTATTTTTAGTTTTAACAAGTAACCAGGTGGCTTATGTTGGTTCAGCAACCTAGAGATCATATGATTTGCCAACTGAAACAACGAATCTGCCTTGGTTAATTATCTATCACTGAAGTGAAAATACATCCAGTTGATGAGTCCTATTCAGGAAAACAGGATGACTCCTAGAATCCACGGATAGCTATCATCAGACAGGTAATTTCAAATTAGATACCAAGGGAATATTAAAGCATCGATTCATGGAGTCTATATGTAACAACAGAAGACAAGGGTCAGGCAACAGATCCTTTATTAAGGAAAATCAACACATATTTATAGATTTCAATCTACATTATTGTAGATTTTTGTTAGTAGAAAATACAGTCCTTTGATTGGTTGTTTCTCACAGAAACTAAACCTTGCATCTCTTTGTGGCTGTGTCAGATCATCCATATGCTAACTGTATCCGCCTACGCAAAGCCTTTGTTCTGATTTTCTCACGACCAATATTGGGAACATAAACATTGACGTCAATTACTGTCTACCAACTTTGGCTAGCAGCCAGCTCTCACCACATATATACCAGGATGATGTTAATTCATTCTGTTTGGAATTAAATCAAAAATTCATACAATTAAACAATCAAAGCAAATCAAGTATTTTTACTTTGGCGGTTGAAGCAATGAGCACTGGGTTTGATTTTCAGTGTGGGGACTCCATGACTCTTTGAGGAGTGCAGCCATTTCCGGTTGATGTGTCCCAAATAGGTCGAAACTGGCATACTGGATCCCACTTCTAGTCACCGTCCACTGAATAACAACATACTAATCCTCAGAAGAACCTGACTAAGTTTACCAGTTCATTAGTTAACCAGCTGGCCCTAAACCCGGATAAAGAAAGAAGGTTAGGTAGGCATGGGGATAGTGACCCTACCCAGAAAGTCAAAACGTTAGCTACAGAAAATTTATCGAAAATAAATGTATTCTTCTCAAGAATCGGACAGACGGAATGATGCTGTCTGCTCAAAGCCTTCAGGAAGCAAAACAACCGATATGTTTCCTTTCGATGAGAGATAAAATAAGCATTTGGAAATGAAAATGTTCGGATGAACCTTAAATCTGGTAAATGAGAAGATATGACATAAAACTGCTAGGAATCTCCGAGAGAAATCGTAGGTCCAACCAGCTAACGAGAACTGCAGAGGACAGAATAAAATCGAGTTGTGCTATTGATGTCCTGTCTTCCATAAGGAACCCACAAAGGACTAAAAATAATGATCCTCAGACAGCGCCAAGGTGTAAACAAATAATAATTGAGTCCCCAGGAGGTAAATCTCGTGGCCTTATTGGTCTAGTGGATAACGCCTTGGCTTTTGAAGTGCTGGGGGCTGAGTTCGACACTCATTACTCTCTGTGGATGTAGGTACAACTAGCTGAAGAATCCTAAATAGGCTGAAACGCACAACTTTCATTCTACTGCCGGTCACCATCGACCAAACAGTATCCTCACTTCTCTCAACTCTCATTCCTTACAATAACATAAAGATATATACATATTCAATTCTTATCGAGAGATAATTGTTCGCAATCCAACAAACATAGAAAGCATAGATAGGATGCCTAGAACAATACGTAGAGACACACAAACAAGCGCGCGCTCGAGAAAAGGATAATAACAAAATAACTTTTACTGATAAACAACTAATTTATCAAGGTAAACATGTTTATAAACTCTGTAGAAAATTTGATAAACTAATTTCAGGATTTAAAAAATAAACAAATTAAATTTTCGCGCGCGCGCGCGCAAACACACACACACTGAGATAATGTTTGGAATAGAATCAGTTAATCGATAAGTGGAATATAAGCAAGCTACTTATAGAAGATTATCCGAGCAAAGTGATAAGCTAAATAACTTCAAGTTCGACCATGGATTGATATCAGTTAGAGAAATATTGAAAACCAGAAGATAGAATTGAACAGGTATTTCATCCCAGTTTCGAACTCTTTGGAAGTACCCATCCATCTGGGTCTCGAACCTAGGGCACTTAGACACTGAAAATTGATCCAATGGCCAGACCATGAATTCCAACTTCTACTACAGTTTATCAACTCGTGTATTTTACCTATTCTTCTTTACTGTTCACCCTTATTCTTTCCTGGATTGCTTAAAAAGAACTATGTCATACTTCGTAGAACTCTGAAGAGTGACTGTCAGTAGGGCGAGTGGTATCCCATTGGGCCATATCGTTGACATTGTCACTGATAGGCACTTGATGTCATGCAACAAATTTGTTAAAGGAATTTTGTCAGACTGTGAGCATCCACCGTAGCACCCGCAGCTCCAACCTTGTGTCTCCTCAGGTAAAACAAGAAGTCTTTTCGGAAGAATTTATGCACGTGCATCTAAGTATAAAAATTCCACTATACCATATTTAGCACGTACTTTGTGTGATGAAAATAGTGTTAGGCATGAACTAGAAAACCTTCTTAGCACCACTAAATAAACCATTTCCTTCAACCTTACAGCATCAAACTTTATTGTTATTGTATTTCTTATATTTATAATCCTCTCAATTCTTTGTTTTCGTTTATTTTTTTCACAAGTGTGAACGTCATTTAAGCTGTGTTATAAATGTTAATTTTGTCGTGAGCTAACATCAGTTAGATAACCACTGGAAAACCTGAACGTACTGGACAGCTGTTTCCTCCGTCCTGGTTTGGGGCTCTTCAGCGGTACGCACCCACCGGGGTTCCTAAACCAGGATTAAACAGCTGTCCAGTACTCCCAGGTTTTCCAATGGTTTTCTAACTGATGTCAGCTCATGATGAAATCCTCCATGCAATCAAACAAAATCCCTACGAAACCAATACTTGAAAATTTAAATTTTGTGTTTCCCCTCACCATACCGTATCAACAGAACATTAGATCCAATAATCTATAACATGCTAAAGTTTCCAAACTGAATCGACAATACTGTTTGAAACAAACTCACTGTTATTATTATTTTATTATTATTATTATTATTATATTTAATATTCTCATTTTGTTCTTCGAATATTTTTGACTTTATACCGTAAATGTGGACAAATTACTCTGGTTAATTTTGTTTTAATTTTTAATTTTATTTATATTTTGAGTAAATCAGATGCAATATTGTGACAAATGCTGAGAATTCCATTCTGTATTATAAGTAGTGCTGTTTTTGGAATAAAGTAGATTATTATTATTATTATTATTATTATTATTATTATACTAAATCTTGGATTCAGCGCGACCACCATCCATTTTTATCCGTGGCAAGTATTTTTCCTCACACCCAACTGGATAGACCTCGCTGGTCATGACTTCTCACTAGAACCCCAGGCAACTTTCGACTTGCATAAAACTAGTCTCTAGCGAGCATCAAATTAACTTTCAAGAGTTTGATTTGTTATAATTCTGACCATGGACTGATATCACCTGGAGAAGCATTGGAAACGAGCATTTGGACGGTCCACGAGCTCGTTTCATAATCCATGTTCTTTTATATTTTACCTCTTAAAATATGTGAAAACATTTTAGGCATGCAAATACAGTAATCAAAGATATTTGACAGATAAAGTGGACTTGTTTCAAATTTGATCACAGATTGATGTTGGTTAAAGAACTATTAAAAACCAACAGGAAATAAATACTAAAGAGGTGTTTCGTCCTCGTTTGGGACTCTTCACTAGTGACTGGCTACAAGAAGAAGTTCCCTGGAGTTCTAGTGAGAAGTAGTCGTCATCAGTATGGTCCACCAGGTCAGATGTGAGAAGAAATACTCGCCAATGATATTGGTTGGTTATCGTACTGAAATCAAGAATTGGTAGAAGTTGGAGTTCATGGTCTGGCCATTGGATCAGTTCCCAGTGGCTAAATGGTGTGCGATCTCTCCTTGTAACTGGAACAACCTGGGATTGAAACCCAGGTGGATGGATACAGTGAAGAGTCTGAAGCTGGGACGAAACAGTTATCCAATACTCTCTGTTGGTTTTCAATGTTTCTCTAATTGATGTCAATCCGTGATGATTATTTTATTATTGTTTCGTTTAATTTCTAGAGGAACATAGGGCTTCAGCCATGCGTCTCCATTGCGTTCGCTTCTCTGCTAGATTCTTCACCTTTCTCCAAGTTTGCCCACACGTTTTCATCTCCTCTTCACATCACCTCCTCCAAGTCACTCTTGCACTAACGGCCAACTCACCGCTTCGCTCTTGGGTTCCACTCTAGTGATGTCACTTGATGCATTGTTTCCTCAGAGTATGGCCAATCCACCTAACTCCATTTCTTCCTGCCTGTTTGTTTCACAATCGGTTCCTGGTTGGTTCGCTTATTGCCAGAGATCCCTGTTGCTCATCTTTTCTGGCCGGTCATCTGATCTTGAGTGGTATTCAGCGAAGACAACCGTTAGTGAAGGTCTGTAGTTTGCTTGAGATGCTCTTTATGACGCGCCAAGTCTCTGATCCGTGATGATGCTTGAAACAAATCAATTTCGTATAATCTAACTCCTGAAAATATTTAAATTATATCAGACTGATATTAGCACGTGCGTCGGTGGCACAGCGATAGAATACGCGCCGATCACGCAGGTGGTCCGGGGTTCGATCCTCGGCCACGGACGCACTCCTTTACCTCCCTAAGCCAGTAGTAAAACTGGTAGAAATGAAAGGTTGGGTATGAGACTAGCAACTCCGTCCTGTAAAAATAATTACCACTGCTACTGAAACTTCAAGCATGTAGCTTGAAGGGCTAACTGAATAAAAAAATAATATTAATAATATAAATTGTAAATTACTTTGGAAATTGCAAAATTAATGCTTTGTACAATCATTCCACCTAAGTTACTTTTTATTCCTTCACGTTACCAGTGAGACATAGGGCTTCAAGCCAGAGCTTTGGAGTTTCCGTAGCAGTGGTGTTCAATTTTACGCGATGAGTTTGCTAGCCAGCCTCATGCCCAACCTTCCCTCTTTACTAGTCTTATTACTGGGTTAGAGGCGTAAAGGAGTGATTCGGCCGGTGATCAAATCCCGAACCATATGAGGCATGGTTGGCGAGCATTCTACCCGTGTGACATCGATACTTTTCACCAGAATTCGAATGCTTCAAACTGATTGGGCTCTGTGAGCTGAGTTGTCGAACAGGGTACATCGCTGATAAGCTCAGCCCAAAACAAGCGAATCTGACCTCCAGTGGTGTTCACATCACCGATGTGAGTCTTATACAACTGTTCAACTCAATCGATCAGTAGTGTGTTTGGTGACATTAGATAGTTGCAGACATTTGGCCACAGGAAGCCTGGGACCTAGGTTTCGCGCTAGGACTGGACACGTCACACTAGTTACTAGTGTCAAATCAAAATGCCCACTGCAGTCTTACAGGAGGTCAATCGCGATCTCGAATACCTCAGTGGTGGTGACGTCTGTGACTGCAAAACTGACTGGGTGACGCGGGTTCGAATCTCAGACAGGAGGGATATGATTTCCTTCAAAACTGCTGATATGCCTTGCTGATGGGTGAGTGTCAACTAGCACGAAACCTAGGTCTAAGGCTTCCTGTGGCTAATTGCCTCCAACCATAATAATAATAATTTGCTTTATTCCAAAGCAGTACATGTGATACAGAATGCAATTCTCAGCAACTCACTACAGTATTGCATCCAGTTAGTACATTATCAATAAATAGAATTCTACATAGATTAAGGAAATCTCAATTCATTATGACAACAACACATTGGCATGTCGGCAGTAAAGCAAAAGTTGAACAGTGTTTGAAGGTGTTAGAAAAGTAGGTGCTGTCATATTTACTGGCGTAAGCGAGAGAAAGAAACAAAGCACCACATAACAGAAAAAAGAGAGAGAAAAGAAAAGAAAAAAAGAAAGGAAATGTTGTACCTATAAATGATATGAGTTGGAAAGACGAGATCCAGTTGTTCTACTGACTATTTAATGAATTATAGGTGTCACGCCTAATGCTTTCTTTATCGCACAGAACACGAGCTAAGTAGGGTATGGTTGAGTTTTTGTAATTGCTGGTGCGAGCATATAGTTTTCTATATAGACTTCTGGTTTTGGCTGATGAGATGCAAGGGGAGAGTTGTGAATGAAGAGGGTGATGTGAGTTAGATAAAATGGATTTGGCCCATTTTTCACGTGAGTCCATGTGCCTATCGACCAGAATATTAACAAGCTGGTTAATTGGCACGTTGCTTACCCTGCTTACCCATCTAATATCATCAAATCAATGTGCACCGTGATGGCGAGCTACGTAGAATGGTGACCACATTGCAAACCTGACTGACTGATAGAATTCAGTCTGCACGAAAGTGAGAGGACTAGACACATCACACTAGTTACTGACTAGTGTTCAATCAAAGTATGTGGTTTTATATGCAGTTATGCTTGTTGTATTGACTGTCATCTATGGTTAAAGCAGGTCACATATGGTGATTTGGATAATTTTGATTTCTAAATGAAACCGTGGTGAAATTTTCCCCCTCCTAGAAATGTGTAAATTACGAAAATGACTGATGTTATTTATTTATTTGTCAATACTTGTGATTCCCTACTGATATTTCTGAAGCGAAATGTTCTGTTTGATTTTACCCGCTGCGTTCTGTGATCTAATATCTCCATATTACTGTTGATTATAAATTTTAGCTATTGCTTGTAGTGTTAGCTTGCAGTGGAACTTAGAGTGTGAGTTTCATCGCATCTAGGACTTTTCAACTGAATTTGCTTGCATCCTAGTCATTCAGAGTACCTCCATTGAGACTCTAACTTAATATGCATTATTCAATAGACTAATAAGTTTTATCGATCGAAATCAAAAGAGAGAGTAGTACATTTTATGAAATTTGACAGAAAGTCATTTTAAAAAGGTAATCAGAATCAAACCAATCAAGGCATACTCGTTTTCACTTCTTTCCCTTTCATTCTTTTTCTTTGAGAGTGAAACCGGTCATATTCTGGTAGGTAGTTACCTGGATTTCTCGTGGGAAGTCATCATCAGTAAGGTGAAGTAGGTCGGGTGCGAGGACAGATATTCGTCAGCTATGACATTGGCCTAGTGGTCTACAAGCTAACCTTGTGACCAGAAGGTCCTGGGTTCGAACCACACAGCGTGGGTGCGTATTGGTGAAGAGTCCCAAACTTGGACGAGATAGTTGGCTGTCTAGTACTCCTAGATGGTTTTCCAATGGTTCTCTAATCAATGTCAGCTCATGTTGAAATCCAGCAACCAATCAATTAAATCCCTACAAACCAATACTTGAAACTTGGACTGCCTCTTCAAGTGGTGTTATTGTTCTTTCCAGTATGAGGTTACCAGCCTCACACAGTCACCAAGCCTTCCATCTTTTCCTGGCTTGCCATCAGCTGATCAAAAAGGTGAGGTTAAGAAGTATATCGGCTGGAATTCTTACCCGACCTCTAGCATGGTTGGAATTTATTCCACCATTGAACTACCGAGGATAAAACTTAAGACTCCTGTGTGAAATCGAAGAATACTAACCTCTTGATAGGTTCCTTTCTTAATGACTAATATGATATTTTAAACAAACTCTCAACTCATGTAAATCCATCATGAGTCCTGTACAAACTATATAAATAATTCGAATTTTTCGTTTCGTAGGAATCTTGACGAACAGGACTTCAAGTGAACGTAAAAAAGGCAGAGGTAATAAAGTTACGCTACTGTGAATCAAGCTGTAAATCAAAATAAAAAAAATAAAATAATAAATACAAATCAGCATTGATGGCAGAAATCTAAAGGATTTCGTCACTTTCACTCACATGCAACAAACATCATTGCTTCAACCAGAGCCGACATGGAGGAAGATGTCAGAGCAAGGATGGAATTGGAGAAGCAAGATAAAGATTCGTTAATTTGAAATTAGATTCGGGATTCACAACACATAACACAAGGAAAAACATCGAATTTTTCAGCACGAGTATGAAGTCAGTCAGTGCATCTATATGTTTCAAAAAATTACTGTGGACATCACCAAAACTATTTCCAACAAGATACACCCTTTCGCCAATACATACCTTCGTCACTTCGATATTTAAAATCAGATAGCCGTCCAGAAAGGATAACCAGCAAGGAATTCTAACGGGTAATGAATGAACGAAACAAGAACCGATTACGAAGTTAATGTGCCTGCGTAAATGGAGATAGAACGGACGGGCACCGAGGAGACATCTAAATGACCTTATATGTTATGGCGTAAAGTGGAAGTCAAATGGAAACCTATGAGTTGACCGTTGGTTCTAGAAGTATACGGAGATGTTCATGTAGAGAGGAAGTGAAAGCTCGTGACTGGTCATGGAGTCAGCTACTATTGCGGTGGGTAAATAATTCCCCAAAATTATTAGGCTACAGCATTCGTCCCTCAGCACTGGATGCTTACCTTCACTGTTTAATACGACTTGTTAAGCTGAAAATAGACAATCAAGCATCGACGCGATTCGGCACACTGTCTTATAAAGTTCAGTCGTTCGTGGATAAATCCCAGCAAAGTGTTCTTCTACGCCATTACGATTTTGATCCCGAAATACAATGCGTATTTTTAACGATCAATTTGGTGTTTGGATTTGTCTATGGTCTCAGTAGAACAAGTAAGAATCTCGCGTTTGTATTCAGCGTACCTTGCATAAATGTCGACATCATTTCACTCCTAAAGTTTCAATACATAATCATGATCATTTAGAAAGCAGATAACGGCTTCTTCCTCAAAAATGTTACGGGATTCAAAGTTATCCAATAGTATTCAGTCAATACGTGTAAAATTTAAATATATAACTATAGTGACACTCCAGTAATCAAAAAGCCTTACAATTACACTGTTACACAGCGTCAGTTATGGTCTGAATAGTTCAGTGATAATTCCTTTGATTACAGAGCTAGTTGAAGCTGTTTCATATCTTAGGGAAGACATCAGGTCCAGGTAGAACTTTAAGCTAATTACCTCTAATCGCCTAGCACTAATAAAATGACTGTTCCTCAGTGGTATCCTGGGATATGAAAATGTACCTCTGAACATAATTGTCATCCAACTAAATGTCGTGTATTTCTCTAAGAGGACAAAGGAGAGATATCATAGTGACGGACTGGTTTGCGCTTCAGATCAGAGAGCAATGTGTCTCACTATCTACTGTTAGTCAAATCGTTTATCACGCAATAAACTCCACCTTAAAAAATCATGTACATTAAATAAACACCATATAAACACACTATATAAAGACCTGCAGTGAAAACAGGACTGCAGGGGAACACAGAGAAGACGGAGGTGATGAAAATAACCAACCAACAGCAGCAGTAACAACAACAACAACAACCAGGACCAATCACCATCATAGGGAGAGATTTAACAGAGCTTGCCTCCTTCACATATCCGGTTAGGAAGCATCTTTTCAACTACAGGCAGTCGGAATGGACGAAGATGTCAAAACCAGCCAGTCAAAATCGGAAAGGCAAGATGCGCATTCATCAACCTGAAACCAGTTTGGAAATCTGCACTCCGCCTCAGCAAGATTCGTTTTTTCAACACCAATGTGAAGTCGATTCACCTATACGGGTCAGAAACTTACACTACGTGCCTCGCAAAGGATTTCCAAGGGTCTTCAGGCTTACATCAAAAGCTACCCACTTCGCTGGCTGGCTCCATAGTGAAGATCAAATAGCCAGCAAGAAAGAATAAGCAACAAGAAAGATTCGACCGCTCAACAAATATGTAGAAGAAAGTGGAGATGAATCAAGCATACATTGAGAAGGCCGTCGAGTGGAATCCAAATGAGAAGCAAGGGACGAGGGGGTTGTCAATTCAAGGGTGAAATGAAGAAGATCGCGTGAGGAAGAGATAAGACAGTTTGGTTAGTCGTGGAGCTAACTAGCTGAAGAGGAGAGCAGAAAACAGAACAAAGTGGAGATGTGTTGTTGAAGCCCTATAATGTTCCACTCGGAACGCAAGGGAATTATAATAATAATAATTCAGAATAAAGTTGGTATTACTATTATTACCTCTGTTATTTTTGTTAAAAATGTAGATGTAGTTGATAGGCATCTGAAAACATGCGAAAAATGGCCTAAACCCATACTCTCCAACCCCCAATACCCCCTCTATTTCCAACTCTCGCCTTGTAACTCATCAAGTAGAACCAGAAATCAGTATAAAACAATCTATGCTCATACAACCAAGTACAGGAACTCATCGATACCATACTTGGCCCGTGATCTAAGCGACAGAGACAATGTTAAGCGCGAAACCTATGACTTGCTTTGTTATTAACAACATAATTTTAGGCTCTTTTATTTCTCTCTTATTTTGTATTCGATAGTGAACTCCTTCTCAAACATACTTAGCTACCTAAATTATTAACATTGGCTTACTTTTTTGTACTTTACTATATTCCTTCTTTTGTGTATCTACTGGTTCGACTATATTAGCACTATGAGTAGTACAAAATTTTCCTGTCATTAACCATCATGTAATTATTAGTTTTGTGGTTGTTTTTTCTTATTTTCTATACTTTTCGGCAATATTAAACTGACAATCGTTGGTTGTGAACGCCATAGTCACCACCTTAAAAACTTTGTATTATGCAGGATTACTCACACTACCACTACAAACACTGCATTAGACCTGACAATACAAAAAACAGAACAACAACCCTGAAATGTTATTTTATGATTGTTCAGTGTTGTTTCAACCAAATTAACTGATCATCTTAGCGATAAACATTCTTAATTATCATTTCATAACTTCTTGTATGACTATAGCTTTACTGTTTTTTTGCTGTTGGTGTCTTAAGATTTATTATTTTGTTTGTTTGTTTAATACTCCTTTTAAATGTTTGATAAAATTAGATGGAAATATTGCAGATATGTGCTGGAAATTCCACACTGTACCACTAGTGCTGTTTCTGGAATAAAGCAAATTATTATTTTTATTATTTCAAATATCAGCTAAAATAGTTATGCTATCTAAACATTTCAGAGACACAAAAATTACATTTCCAGCTACACATAATTACTAGTTTTATTTGTCTCAGTTAACGCCATCACTAGTTGACTATTTCAGTTGAAATACAGCTAAGTTATTATTATTACTGATAATTTTAAAGTTAAAACCACGGTCCACTCACCCATACACACAAACACACACACAAACGTAGGGAGCTTACAAACAACGTGTTTCTTTCATGTTATTTAATAATAATTATAGACTTCAGTTTATCTGTCTCTTCATAACACCCTTTTTAGCTGATCTTAGGCTCTAAGCCTTATTTAACCTGAATTAATAGTTACGTGATTTTTCTCCTTTTCTGTGAACAAGCTGTTCGATGTATTTATGAGCGTAAAGAACACGCTATAAGCGTGAAAGTTTTAGGATAGTAATGAAAAATGAATACACAATCATTTTCTATAGTTGGTTTGTAAGGATTAGTTTTGTTTTTACAAGTTGATCACGGATTGATATCAGTTACAGAACCATTGAAAACCAGTACTGGACAGCTGTTTCAGCCTAGTTTGGGAATAATCGATAGTATGCACTCATTGCTGGTTTTCGGACCCAGGACCTTCCGGTTACAAGGCAAGCTCGTATACCGTTCAGCCACTGGGAACCGCCCCAATGGTCAGTCCATGAATTCTAACTTCTACTAGTTCGTGGATTGAGTTTCCTGGAGTTCTAGTGAGAAGCCGTGGTGATCAGTGAGGTCCAACTAGTCAAGTGTGAGGTTGGATTTCCCTCCGATTACACTGGTTGAGAATCATCGGCCTTTGAATCGGCTCCCAGTGCCTGAATGGTATATGAGATTGCCTTGTAACCTGAAGGTCTTGGGTTCGAAACCCAGTATTCAGTAGGTACTCTCGATTATTCCCAAAACAGGCTGAAACAGCTGTCCAGTACTCCATAAGGGTTTCTAATGGTTCTCTAACTGATATCAATCCGTGATCAACTCGTAAAAATACAGTCATTTGTTAAAAGGTTGTCGAGAGCAATACTCATAATATAAAATACATTCATAAAATGTTTAAGTGTACACATATTACTGTTTTATCGACTAATGTAGACCTTATTATCCCTGAATAAAATTAGCTCAGATTTCATACATTTGATTCCCTTGATAAATTTCGATAGAGAAAGAAAGACCAGATTTGCAGCAAGTACATTGGAAGAATAGAAAGAAGGACTTCTATCCGCTTTTCAGAGCATATTCCAAGAAACTTATGCTTAAAAGGAAGCAGATATGATTACAAAGTGCAATTACCAGACACCCATCATGTGGATACCTCAAGTCATTTTGTCGAAATTTCAAAATCCTTCAAAATATTAAACATACAAAGGATAGCAAATCTAGTACGATTTGCTGAAACAACTGCAATCGAGTGTCATAGATCAAAGTTATGCACACAGAAAGAGAGTGTAGTCAATCTCTCACTCCCTTGGGAACCGTATACTTTCATTAAAATGATGATTAGTCATACATATTAGTGAGCTCAGTTCACCGAGCAAGTTTTCAATTTGATGAACTTTGACCTTCTTGAGTTGGCACGTTGATGTAAAAGCTAAAACTGTTTATTAGATTTTTCTGTTTTCTGTCTCCTCTCTCACCGCCCCCCCTATTTTTTACATACTTTGAAAGCATACAGAATGGTGGTAACTTAACCTAAAGCCAATTGTAATGCTGCTTATATTCCAGATGCGTTCATCTTATAATGTTCTCTTTATTACCTTTCAAACATTGAAGTATGAAATGTCATTATTGATAACCATTGTAACCATTTAAGGTAGTTTGCAGTTAGCTGATGAGAACCTGTAAAATAGAATGATGGCATAATTGTATACTGCAAATCCTGTCTTTCATTCTCTATTGAAATTTATCTCAGATTGTTACAAACCTAAGTCGGTTAGAGAAGCACTGAAAAACACAAAGTGTTAGACACCTTTTTTGTCTCTTCATCAGTACACACTTATATATATATATATATATATATATATAATTATTATTAATTCCTTCACATTCCCAGTGGAACATAGGGCTTCAAGCTAGAGGCTTGAAGTTTCTGTAGCAGTGTTTATTTTTACAGGATAGGGTTGCTAGTCTCATGGCCAACCTTTCCACTATGCCAGTCCTATTACTGGTTTGGTGAGGTAAAAGAGTGCGTCGGCCGGAAATCGAACCCCGGACCAAGTGAATGGTCGGCGAGCGTCCTAACCGCTGTGCCACCGACGCACATACACTCATATGTTCATTATGAATTGAAATGAGAATCCTTAGTTTACGAGTTAAGTATGTTAAAATTCAGAATTGTTCAACTGGTAACATGAAAGTGTTGTTAGAGAGCAATCAGATCTTAGTGTTGATGAGTCCTGATGTAGGACGAAAGTACTGGCTAGTGCTCCCCAGTTTTCAGTGATTTACTTCATTCATTACAATTTTCTGACGAAATCTGTCTTTAAGTCACTGAAATCGCAAAAATAAACAGGTAAAAAATTAATCTACTTCTAATAGGTAACAGACTACGAGATAAACGTTCTGGAGTTCCATTGAGAGACTCTAACCAGTAGGGTACACCAAGTTGAGTGAGAAGGCATATACACGCCAATGATATGCTTGACGATGGCTTTTTTTTCCACAAGTTGGTGCAAGTGTACGGTGGCTTGCCTAAATCACTTATTATTATTCCCTTGGGTTCCGAGTGGAACATAGGGCTTCAACAACAAATCTCCACTTTGTTCTGTTTTCTGCTGTCCTCTTCAGCTGGCTAGCTCCACGACTGACCAAACTCTCTCATCTCTTCCTCACATGATCTCCTCCATGTCACCCTTTCACTGACCACCCACTCGTCGCTCGCTTCCCATTCACATTCCACTCGAGCGATAGCAGGCTGTGTGATGTCACTAGATGGTGTGTTTTCTCAGAATATGGCCAATCCACCTCCATTTCTTCCTGCGTATTTGTTCCACAATCGGTTCCTGGTTGGCTCATTCGTTCCCAAGAATCCCCGTTACTGATCTTCTCTGGTCATCTGGTCTTGAATATTGAACGAAGACAGCTGACGTTGAAGGCCCTTAATTTGCTAATAATAATAACAATGTTAAAACGAGTTAGGATAATGGTAATGATAGTTTTAAATGAATCAGAAATAGTAATAATAAGAGGTTGAATAAAACATTAGTAACAACAGCAACAGTTAATAAGTAAAACATGTTACTGTGGTAGATCAGATTGATCAACATTTCCTTTTGTACACAGAAACCTGGTTAATGGATTCTAATTGCACAAACTCCCTAGGCATTTGCAAACATCTTCCTGTTTGTTTGTCTGCTCATTGACAACAGTGAATGACTTGACTGCCAGTGTCAATATCATATCCGTAGTCCACAAGATGCTTTGTTATTGAGCTTTTTGTTACTTTGAATTAAGCTGTTTTCAACCACCTTGGTAAATATTCCATCATCTGTGTAGATAATCGCCCTGCTTGCTTCCACAAACATACTCAAACTGATATACGCCGCAGTTTGAAGCGTCGAGGATTGGCGACTGGTCTTTCCCAGATTGTTGAAGCACCAGCTTGTTAGTGTTGACGAATACAAGTTCTTTCATTCAGTATTAACTAAATGTTTATTTAAACCAGAGGAGGAATTTACGATTTTCGAAAAGGTGTTGAAAAACAACGGTTATCTTCAAAGATTCATTAACAGATATGGAAGATGTGAAGGCTCAAACATCAAACAAATCACAGTTGAAAAAAACTTGTCTTCATTTAACTACATTTTAAAGGTGAAAACATTGCAGCAGTCGTCGACAAAAGACTCAGTACGTCACTAGCCAGAACCTATCCTGCTGCTAAGTTGGTTCCCGTCCATCGAACAACATGCTCTTTGGTGCAGTCAAAAGTCGATAGATACCCTTCTCATGTTAACAACTCTAACTGTGTATACAAATTTACGTATATCTGAGGGAGCAGTTACATTGGGAGAACAGGAAGCAGAGCACAGCTCCGATTTTCCGAACATGTGCCGAAAAGCCTATGTCTCAAGGGAACAAACTCTTATAATAGCGCTATTACCAGACATCTCCTTGATACGAGTCATGAGGTGGAAATCGCGAAATCCTTGAAAATTATCAGCAGACAGACTAGCTCAATTCTTTTCACGCTTGAAACCAGATTTATCTGTTCAGAAAGAAGAGGCAGTTATCAGTCTTTCCTTGCCACCCTGGTAACTGGATGTCTTCATTATCTCTCTCGTACATTTGATTACGTAATCTTTGGCTCTAACCTCACCCCCACCCTTTGATACAGTGTAATTTTGCTTGTCTCTTGTTTCTATGATTTGAGTTGAACTCAGTACATTCTTACCTAATTTATTAGTCACTTATCATCTTACGCATCTCTCGTCTTTATTACGTAACTCCTTTACCATTGTAGACATACATTTACTTTGTTGAAACTTGACCTGCCTATATAAAAAACTACACAAGCGTAATTTCCTGAGCACTGTTCACTAAGCCCAGAATTTCCTGTAAACTGACATCATGAAAATTTCGCAAGTATGTTAAAACTCTTCTGTACATGAACTTAATAATGATTCATTTAGGCTGTAAGCATCTGATGAGAAGCCGACGAAATAAACAATGATCGTACCATATTATTCTGCACAAACCACTGTTGTTCTTATATATGTCCAAACCAAGTTCACTTTTAACTGTTTGAAAAAATTTGGGCATTGGGTATATGATATTCATTATAATGAAGGTTTTTGTATTTCCCAATGAATGAAAAACAAAACGATATCGCTGTTTCTACTGACGTTTCGCTATTTAATGCTACTAGCTTTATCAAAGTATTATTGATAAACCAGAATTTACGAAATCTCAGCATATACATAACAAAGAGTTAAGGGGTGACAAAATAGACTTAGGTCAAGTTAAAAGGACATATTGAAAGTTAAAATAACAATGAAGATCACTAAACCAAATAACAAAGGTAATAGTACATCTGTTATGGTATCAAAATAAAGTTTAGTAACTTGATCATCGTTCGTCTGTCTGGGGGCAATTTTCGTTATCAAGTTGGTCAATTGGTAAAGATAACAAAATCAAGTGTAGATTGTTGGATTTGATAAGTGTTTAAAATTATAAAAGCAGTGTGTGTTTACATAGTGAACTTGCATATCACATTCCTGTTGATTTTGTCACTTCATGGGGGAGTGAGGTGTTGTAACCAGGTCAGATTCTGTTTTAGTCCATCATTCCTATTCAGTTCAACAATTTGGATTCCACTTGATATGAAGTGTTTCTGATATTAGACGTCCTTTGAGATTTCTGAAATGCTTTTTCTGGATTATTTCAATATTGTTGAAATCAATTTTGTGACCTGATTCTATAGCGTGTAGACCTATGGCTGATGATTTTTTAAGTTTTTCCAGTTCAATTGGATTTCTCGGTGGCCGAACAGATGCTCTACAGTGTTCATTTCTTCTGATTTTGATTTCTCACTGGCGATGTTTGTCCGATGTATATCGCATCATATTCCAAGCATTTTATTTGATAGACACAATTAGATAGAGAATCTTTAGAGATTTGGTCTTTTATATGGACAAGGTTGTTTCGTAGTGTGTCTGATGTTTTGAAGGAAACTCTAATGTCGAGCTGATTGAGTACTCTTCTGATATCATCTGACGTCTCTGCTCTATTTGGAATGACGCCTGTCGAGGTCCATGTTTTCGGAATACGTATTCGAGTATGCTTGATGTCAGTGTTGATTACGTTGATGAGGTTCCATGGGTAGTTGTTTTGCTTGAGAGCTTCAGTAATGTTTGATATTTCTTCTTCTTTTCCTTTCTCGTTGGTTATCAGAGAGTGTGCTCGTCTAAGAAGACTTGAAACAACTGAAATCTTTGCGCTGATAGGGTGTGATGATTTGAAGTTTAAATATTTATTGGAGTGAGTTTTCTTCCTGAATATGGACATACTAAAATGTCCGTTTTCCCTTCTCTTAACTAGGCCGGCAGTCTAGAAATGGTAGTTCACCGACGTCTGATTCTGCTTCCGAAGTGAACTGGATTCTTGGACATACACAGTTTATTTTCTCCAGGAATGAATTGTGTAGATCTCGTTTTAGTACTATAAAAGTATTATCTACATTCCTTAACCATATTTTAGGAGTGAGTATTCTTAAAAACATGTTATCTTTGAATTTGTTGATGAAAAGGTTGGCGATTGTTGGGGAGACTGGTGAGCCTTACTTTGTTCAAGTTAAGTGATGTAAGTGAACCTTATAATACAATTAACCTGAATTTTATATCCCTGTACTCAGAGTATCTAGTTGAGGAAGAGTTCTACAGAAATTTGATGAATTCATTAAATCCTGCTTTATTAACTTTTTGTTGTATCGGGAGACAAATGTTTCCATTTCCGTATATTATATAGATACTGTCCAGAATAAAGATCCTATTATTATTATTATTATTATTATTTGAACATATGCATGTGGAAATCAGTACTGAACAATGAATTCCGCATACAAAGTGTAACAGTTGTCAGTATTTGTCATGGTAGTTTGTTCAGACACCATCTGTGATAGATTTTTTTCCATTATTAGCTATCATAAGAAATCTACTCACATTTCAGGTCATATTCTCATCTTTTTGACCCCTACATTCCTACCCACCCACCCACCCACCCACTTAACATCACTTTAATCATTATTCTAATAGTCGTTCTAACGATTTTCTATCAGCATAAATCATCCGTTAGACTACGACATATGTGAAAGGAGACTATAATCACACTTGCGCATGGATTCACTGCCGAGGAATCGGGTTAAACTAGTAATCTGAAACTGGTAGACATCTGAAAATTAGATGGATAGATAGACAGATATAGAGAGAATTAATTGGTGGATGGTGACTAGCAGTGGAATCCAGGATAATGCGCATTTCGTCTTATTTGGGACTCGTCGGTTGGCTGGATGTACCTGCATTCCGCAGTGAGTGATGATGTTCACACCGAGGCTCGAACCCATTGCCCATAGTTTCAAACGCCAAATAGGACGAAATGCACGTTGTTCTGGATTCCACTGCTAGTCACCATCCATCAATTAACTTCTAATTACATGCGCAGACATCGTCAAAGCATCTGTACAAGAAGCCGACATGTCAACCTGTGAGACCAAGCACTTCGGTCTAATCAATTGACGGAAAAACCTTAAATTAAATAGATATAGAGACAGGTAGATAGACAGACAGACAGACAGGTAAACCATTTATTGATTATATGACGATTATTCAGGGTAGATTGTTTCACAAAAATGGCTATTAAATAGCAGGAATTACTAAAAAGACGGTAGCAGAGAAGAAAATGTTCTTTTCGACGAAGTCACAGTCAACTAGGCTGTACATTCGTGAATGAGAAAGTTCCAGAACTACTTCCGGTCGGTCAAGGGGTAAATTATTAAAATTACAAAGTGTAATAAACAGGAAAATAGGATGAAAAACAGGGTAGGATCATAATTACTGAGAAAATTGACTTTTCCTGTGCATTTAGGGATCAAAAACGCAAAAATATCATAAATAAACAGGAAGATTCGATAAGAAAGGTAATAGGATAACTATCATTGATAGTACTGATTTTTTACGATAGCCATGGTAGGGACAACGGTTGGACGTATTCCTTTTGAATATATTGAGTGGGTTTAGACTTTTGGATCGCTAGTGTCTCAGCTATTGACAGATGCCTTGATTTCACTCCCTATGGGAGGTTTGATCGGATATTCTAGATGACTTTGAAGGACTTTTCAAATGGAGCTGAATATCCTGAATTCACCAGAGGGGTTTTGTTCTCCCCTTGCTACCCTGCTAGGTTAGATAGTGTTCCCGCAAGCGTTTTAAAAGCGGACCCATAGTATGGCAAATGTACTGAGCTCTACACGAGCTACAAGTGAATTGGTTTATGCTTATTGAAGTGGCCCATACTGTGTATTCAAAAGGAATACGTCCAACCATTATCTCTATCATGGCCACCATAAAAAGTCAGTCCTCTTAATAATGATTATCCTATTACCTTCCTTATCTAATCTTCTCGTTTATAACACTTTGTAATTTTAATAATTTGACGCCTGACCGGAAATAGTTGTGGAGCGTTCTCATCCCTGAAGGTACATCCTAGTTGACTGTGACTTAGTCGAAAAGAAAATTTCCTTCTTCCCCGCAACCGTCTTTTTAATAAACTGCTATTGTTAAGTGTCATATAGACACAACAAAAACGATATGTACGTATGACCTTTTACCTCACGATTCCTTGACGGAGATGGGCTATCCGATTAGTTTCATAAAGAAACATATGAAAACATTAAAGAGAAAACCTGAGACGGTAATAGAAATTAAGAAATGTTTATTTATTAAGTTACAGTTTAGTGGGGAAATTGTCAAGTGACTTTTTGTTCCAGAAACTTTCCAGGAGTGTACATAGAACTTTCTACGCACCACACTATGTTTGTCATTCTCTAGTCGAGGAATGATTTGGACTAAAATGTAGGATAAGCTAAATAGTTTTGCTACATCTCTGTGTATTTATCAGTTCAGATGGGTCTGTGGAGACAGTTACGCTGGACGTACTACTAGACAACTTAGCCAACGTGTTACTGAACACCTCCCAATCGTAGTTTGGTAAGGAACAGACAGAAACCATCTGTAGCTTTGTTTTGTCACATTTAGTATGAAAAACGAAAGCATTCAAGGTGATTCGTCACATCCCACTGAATCTTTCCAGGAGACTTCGTATTCGTCTACTGCACACAGTTGAGGCGATAGGCATTGGAACTATTTAACCTAAACTATGCTCATTCAAAAGAAGTTCGTACAGCCATTATCCCTTGTTTATACTTTCAATCCTACATTCTTATCATCCGTTAATCTTATCACATCTTCATTAGAAACGTGTTTCATTTACTTCCCTTACAATCTAGCATTATGTAATCGGTTCATTTGTTTTTCTTAGTCTTTATCGACTACTACGTCTACCTGAACATTTGTTTGTTTAATCATGCTGTTGTTTTCATTATTCTTATTATCACAGATCGTTCCACTTTCTCATCTTTGTTATTAATAGAACCATTGTTGTTATTATTAGAACTAATTACAGAAACGATGTGAACAATTTTATTATTCTGTTGACAAATTACCATGATTGGTTTATATTTATAGAGTTGTGTGTATTAGTATTAAACCTGATAACATCTAATTGAAAACAAGATTGGTTGGAGGATTGCATAATGAGCTGAAATCAAACAAAACCTCCTATAAACCAATACTTGAAAATAGATCTGATGCTCACGAGTGACTGGCCCTATTCAGGTAGGTAGTGTTCTAGTAGAGTACAGTGGGTCGAAGGTGAAGACAGTCACCCATCGAAGAAGACATTGCGAAGTTGTTGCGCCATATCGTGAATTGGCCAATTGATTGGGTTCCAGTGGCTTAATGGTCTACGAGCTAGCTCACTGGGCAATACAGGTACATCCAGCTACCTGATGAGTTCCAAATAGGACGAAATGCGCATTGTCCTGGATTCCACTGCTAGTCACCATCCACCAACTGACTTCAGGTTACATGACCAGACAACGTCGAAGCATCTGCACAAGAAACCAACATGTCAACCTGATATCGAGCACTTCGGTTCAATCAGTCGAAGGAAAAATCTAAAATTGAATTAAATGAACTGTTTAGTGTTTGTGAGCCCTGTACCTTCAATTTCTTGGATATGTGTTTAGAAATGTGGAGAATAACGTCTTCTCTCTCCGTTCTTCCAATACATATGCTTTGACAAGTACATGTTAATCGTATTCAAAACAATAAGCCTCTTCAATAAATTTAGATAGTATCATTAGAAGACGGAGTTTAGTTGAAAAACATGTGTGGTTTGATACATTTACGCAATGTATTCTGAACAATCTGATCTGGAAGCTGTGACCAGTAAGGTACATAAGGTTAAAGGTTAGGCAGTAACTCATCGAAGAAGACATTGCGAAGTGGTAGCGCTATGTCATGAATTGGTAGAAGTTAGAATTTATGGGCCATTGGATTGGGTCCTTGTTACCAGAAGGCGCTGGATTCGAGTCCCGATGGGTGCGTACTGATGAAGAGTCCCAAAATTGGACGAAACGGATGTCCAGTATTCCCTGCAGGTTTTCCAATGGTTCTCTAACTGATGTCAGCTCATGATGAAATCCTCCAACCAACCAATCAAATAACAAAATCCCTACAAACCAATACTTGAAAACAACATTGTTTGCCTTTCCATGTATTCTTCGAAATTTTTATCACTGTAAGAGTAACTAAAAACGAAGTATTCACGAAAATTATCCTTCCCAGACGCCATAATAATAAGACTAAATAGTTCAGCAAAGAAGAGCCTCTTTTCGACGAATTCATTCACTCAGCTGTACATTCACAGATATACATATAATTATAAGATTGATTATTGAACAAAGAATATTCTTTTCCATAACCTCCACTTTATCAGCTTCTACAGTTATATATGCATCCGTAATAATGAAAGAATGGTTGTTATTGACAACATTAGTGTTATTTTTAAAGCCTAACATCGAATCATTAAGTTAAGAATTCCACAATTTATTTACAATTAGATTGTTAATAGATTATAGTCCAAAATATATGTGTGTGTATGTGGTTATATGTGGTTATATGTAAGACTGTAATACTAAATTGAACACCAATATTACAAAGTAAATGATTATGAATAACAAGGAATATATTGGAGTCAATTTCCATGAGTTGTGTTCATAATTCATTCTATTCATATTGATTATAATAATAGTGGTTGAACCTGTTTCTTCTATACTCACAAAGCACCGGTTGTTTTAGGCGAACTGCAATAGCTTCTTCTTCTGTTTGGAGTATTCGGTACCTAGATGCTTTTTGCAATTTATTTGATACTCGAGAGATGATGAAGAATGATTCTTCAATGCTAACTAACTTTGTGACTGGTTAGAATGATGCAAAATGGTGTTACAGGATTGGACTACACCGACCCCTAGATTAGAAATAGGAAGTGAAGTGGTAGAGCACGTTGACCGCTTCACTTATTTGGGAAGTACCATCAGCCCCAACGGGTTGATCTCTGACGAAATCTCAGTACGAATACAGAGGGCTAGTTTCGCATATGCCAGTTTACGCCGTCTCTGGCTTAGTAGACGTGATATCCGACTATCGACCGAAGGGCGTGTGTACTGCTCAGCAGTCCGCTCCGTCCTCCTTTATGGCTGTGAGACCTGGCCATTGAGAGTGGAAGACATGAAAAGATTAGCTGTCTTTGATCATAGGTGTCTGCGTTCTATCTCCCGTGTGATGTGGTATAATAAGGTGAGCAATATTGAGGTTAGGCGTCGAGTGGTAGGTAAGGAGGGGAAATCAATCGACAAGACTGTGAAATTACATCGACTGAGATGGTTAGGACAGGTGTTACATATGCCTGGTCATCGCCTTCCTCGACGGGAAATGTTAGCTGATATACGGTTGGGCTGGAAAAGAGCTAGCGGCGGTCAAACGAAAACATGGCACCAGTCAATGAAATCTACAACAGTTAGTCTAGGCCACTTAGTAAGGTGTAGACTTCCTGACTGGTTGGGGTCCTCGGGACGGGAGAAACCAATGGTTGGAAACAATTGGTGACATGGCTCAAAATCTTTCTCAATGGTTAACGCAGATGCATCCAATCCTTGTGACTTATGATTTCCAATGAAACTGTTTTGTTCTTCGTTATTACTATTCCTTTGTCTCACACCTATGTTTACTGTCTATATTATGCATTTCTTCTACTTTCTTCTCTTGCTTTGTGTACTACATGGAGTAAAGTGCTGCACATATGTGCAAAGTTCTATGTCGAAAACAGACAGACAGAGAGAACTAGGTGGTGTAATATCGAACTGTTGGTGATGTTTCTTACTGCACCTTTATTTAGCCACACTGGTAGGTGTTACCGACTGAACATGAAAAATCAGTTTCTTAGAGCAACGGTCAATATAACCACATACACACATATATTTCGAACTGTAGTCTATTAACAATCTATTTGCAAATAACTTTTAGAACTCTGATGTCTATGATCCAATGTAACTCTTTAAAAATAACATTAATGTTGTCAGTAACAATCATTCCTTCATGTTAGGCGACGGATTGATATCAGTTAGAAAACCATTGAAAACTACCAGAGAGTACTGGACACCTGTTACATCCTAGTTTTGGGATTCATTGGCAGTACGCACCAGCCACCTCACTATGGTTAGAATGCAGGATGTTCCTGTTACAAGGCGAGCTAGCTCGTATAGCATTCAGTCACTGGGACCCGATTCAATGGCCGCTCCATGAATTCTAACACTTACCAATTCGTGATTCATTTAACGCGACTGGTACCAACTAATGTCGTCGGCCGGAACTCTATCTTCACTTCTGACTGGCTACAGGATCAGGTTGCCTGAAGTTCTAGTGAGAAGTCGTGATCACTGGTGTTCATCCAGTAGGGAGTGAGGATGGAGTTCCCGCCGGTGTTATTGACTAAGATCACGAATTGGTAGAAGTTAGAATTCATGGACTGACCATTGGGGCGGGTCCCAATGGATGAATGGTATACGAGCTTGCCTTTTAACCTGAAGGTCCTGAGTTCGACCCCCGGCGGTGTGTGCGTAGTGCCAATGAGTCCCAAACTAGGAAAACAAGACAGCTGGCTATCCAGTACTCCAGTACTGGTCTTCAATCGTTCTCTAACTGATATCAACCATAGTGTAACCAGAAACAAAAACAACCCTTACAAATTAATTCTTGAAAATCATTCTTTCATTATTGTGAATGGATAAATAACTGTAGAAGCTGATGATGAAGAGCAGATTCTCGAAAAGAATATTCATGGGCCATTGGATTGGGTCCCAGAGGCTTAATGATCTACGAGCTAACTGGCCTTGTAACCAGAAGGTCCTGGGTTCGAACCCTGGTGGGTGCGTAATGATGAAGAGTCTCAAACTAGGACGAAACAGCTGTCCAGTACTCCCTGGTTGGTTTTCCAATGGTTCTCTAACCAATGTCAGCTCATGATGAAATCCTGTAACCAATCAATCAAATCCCTACAAGCCAACGCTAGAATATTCTTTGTTCAGTAATCACTATTTTGAAATTTCTTATAGACATCTTTACGCCATATATAATTATTTTTGAATGTGTGTGTGTACATGGCATAAGAATAAAAATCAGCTAAGAGTATTGTTTGCATCAAAATATTTCAAAACAGGGGATGAAGAATCAAGATTATAATTAGGCAAGTGAAGATTAGTATGTTTGGTCTAAGATTACGTAATACGAGAGATGTTTAGGAAAAAAGTTACATGTTAATTGAAGAGCATGGAGACATGTATAAAAATTATTTAATGTAGTAGGCGAAGAGAGTAAATAGAAGGTCAGTTAAGAAAATGATGTTACTAAAATGTTATTATTATTATTATTGTTTCCTTTAATTCCTAGAGGAACATAGGGATTCAGCCGTGCGTCTCCATTGCGTTCGGTTCTCTGCTAGAGTCTTCACCTGGCTCCAAGTCTGCCCACATGCTTTCATCTCCTCTTCACATGACCTCCTCCAAGTCACCCACCCTCGCACTGACGACCAACTCGCCGCTTCCCATTCGGGTTCCACTCGAGCAATGGCTTGTCTAGTGATGTCACTTGATGGTTTCCTCAGAGTATGGCCAATCCAATCCACCTCCATTTCTTCCTGCCTATTTGTTTCACAATCGCTTCCTGGTTGGTTCGCTTCCAGAGATCCCTCACTATTGCTGATCTTTTCTGGCCGGCCATCTGATCTTGAGTATTGAGCGAAGACAACTGTTAATGAAGGTCTGTAGTTTGTTTGAGATGCTCTTTATGACGCGCAGTGCAAGTCTCTGATCCGTATAGAGTAGCACTGACTAACTTCACATTGGAGTTGATAATCCGGATCTTATTTTTGATGCTGAGTGCTGTTGACCTCCACACAGCATTGTGAGAGTAGTGAAAGCTTGTCTTGCTTTTCCGATTCTTGCTTTGATATCCTCGTCAGTTCCGTCGGCCTGTAGTTGAAACGATGCTTCCCAGTTAGGTAGGTAAAGGAGGTTGTTTCTAAAGTGTTCTACAATAATTCAAAAATGGTATATGCAAAATATTAGTCGAACTTGGAATCATACCCAAGGTAGAAGGAGGGAATGGAGAAGTTTCTTCTTTGTACAGAAATCAGGGTTTGTCATCCTAATCACAAAGAACTCAGTAATGCAAAGTATACGGAAGCTTACCCGTTTTCGTAAAGCTTCTTTTTACCTTGTATCAAAATTGTGAAGGAATCCTCCATTGCAGTATTGAGTGACCAGGGTTGAATATATATGTTCAATTATGTCACTTCTTATAGATTCACTGTTATTATTATTATTCCCTTGGGTTCCTAGTGGAACATAGGACTTCAACTGCACGTCTCCACTTGCTTCTCTATTCTGCTGTACTTTTCACCTGCGTCCATGTTAATCCATACTGTTTCATTTCCTCTTCACATGATCTCCTCCATGTCACCCTTCGACGTCCCACTCCCCACACCCCTTTCGGGTTCCACTCGAGCTTTGGCCTGACACGCGATGTCACCCAACGGCCTCCTCTGCTCAGCGAGTGTCCAATCCATCTCCACTTTCTCCTGCATATTTGTTGGCCGATTGGTTCTTGTTTTGTTTGTTCACATAGTCTCTTGTTGGTGATTCTTTCCGGCCATCTGATCTTGAGTATAGAACGAAGACAGTTGTTGATAAAGGTTTGCAAAAGGCTGTTGGAAATATTCTTTGTGACACACTGGCCAAGTTTCTGATCCATCCGTATAGAAGAACTGACTGACTTGACGTTTGTATTGAAAATCCGAATCACTTTGTTGTTGATGCTGAGTTGAGTGACGAAGATTTCCAGATTGGTTTCAAGTTGATGAATGTGTTTCTCGCCTTCCCGATTCTCGTCTCGATTTGACATCCTCGTCTATTCCATGTGCCTGCAGTTGAGACAATGCTCCCTACCTAGATAAGTGAATGAAGTAACCTCTTTCAAATCCCTCCCGTTGATGGTGATTGGCGGTGGATGTTGTTGCTGCTGTTGTTGTTGTTGGTTGGTTGGTTGGTTATTTTCATAACCTCCGTCTTGTTTATGTTCACCTGGAGTCCTGTCTTCTCTGGCTGCTTCTTCGACCAGTTTGTCGGTTTTCGCTTGTAAGTCTTCAATTTTGTGTGACATCAAACATAAATCATCCACGCGCGAAATCCAGGTCTTCTAGGTTCTTCACGTCGGTCCAGGATATCCCTGTCTTCTTGTTTCCCACTGTCTGACGCATAATCCAGTCCACCACAATTAGGAATATCATTGGTGATAATAAGCACCCTTGTCTGACTCCTGTGTTTACTCCAAACGCCTCGCTGAGATCCACTGTTACCTTCCTGTAACTAAGCGGGAAGATATTCTTTGACTCCTTTAGATAAACCATGCATCAAACGACCTATATTTATCTCAGTGCACATGAGTAAATGAATTGTCAGATGCACATGAATGAGGTCAAATACGATAGTTTACATTTAGAGTTGCTGAAGAACATTTGGCGGCTTGAGAATACCAATCGTAATGTAGCAGCAACGGATGTTTTAATCAGGATGCTTAATATTCTTTTCTTTAGAGTGTCGTCCTGAAAGTCATCACTAGGCGCCGCATAAAATGAATAGCATCTTCTTCAACTCAGAGATGTGCCTTTCTTTGGTGGATTTGGATTTTATGTATGTTTGTCTATGAAGCATGGAGGGTGACCTTTTTCAGTTAGCGTCTGTCTCATGATTGAAGATTCTTTAGATCCTCATCGTAAAAACCGACTAGACAAATGCGCCTTATGATCACAGTAAAACTCGTTGGGTAACAACTTCAACTTGGTCATGGCTGGCTCACGTTTATGGATTGTTGATTCTGACAAGTCAGTGTCCTCGCCTCATCTCACCTTACCACACTTATCATCACTCCGAAAGTGTATTTGTTCTCACTGTTTAAGAATCTTCATCTAGGTGAACACCCCTGACAGTCTAATGTTAAGTGTTTTAAGCTGACACAACTCCCTAGGTTGACGACTGACGTCCCTATGATAATGACAGTAGATGGTGTTCACACCTGGACTGATAGTTAACACCCCAACCCCGCTTATTTCAAATCTGAAGTGTTGTTATTCACCAATAGAATTCCTATAAATTTAGACAAGCGTCTATCATGAAAAAAGTAATAGTTATAATAACATGAAGCAATAAACTATGCTGATTTACTTATTCAAGTTTCTTCGATCAATAAACTTCAATCTGTCCACATATCTAGTTTATAGTTTTGTTTACACAAATGTTACAATATTTAAACCAAACAAGTTGATCAATTTTCAGTCTAGACAGCTAAGTTGGTTGGTTGGTTGGTCGGCTGGTTGGTCGGTTAGTTGGTTGTTATTTAGTGTTATTACTCATTGAACGATTTGCATAAATAATTCGTTGATATTGCCAACTACTGTCACAGATTTAAACTACACTAAAATTTGTCTACATACACCTAATTTTACGGCAGTTAACAGACACGACAAGTAGACGAAACAAGACGAGGATTTTCTGTTCACTAATGATGGGATTTATTGAAACTGGAGGCCTGCTTATACCACTGGGTTATTTAAGTCTCTATCTGGCATAGTGAATCTACTTTTCCGCGTTTCTTGTTATTCTAATCTTCCAGTCACTGTCTTTGGATTGTAAAATAAAGTAACATCACCTCATTTCTTTGTCTTCCGAACAGAACAATGGGCTCCAAGCTTTAGCTTTGAATCTTGAGTAGCGTTTGTATTGTTTTTAAGAGGTGAGGTTACTGACCTCTCGTCAGAAATTCCCTCTTCTTCGGACTGAGTACCACCTAAGTGAGGTATAGGAGTGCGTCGCCAAGGGACCGAACCCTTGAACACTTGGTTGACTGACGAGCATTCTTTCCCTGAACAACCAACTCACAGCACAAAATCATCCAAATTTCTAACTGCGACAATAATTATAGCCTAATAATCTAATGTTCAGAATTTCCAAAAGAGTTTATTGCATGAAATTTTCTCTCCGTCCAACATCTTCAAAGAAAACAACAGCAATAGTGGTGGTATAAGGGGTGCGATAATTGAACACCTAGTTAACACTGATCATTCCATCTCAACAAACGCCTCCTTCAAAGTAATCTACAGAGTAAAGAATAACCTACCAAAGGCAATACGGTTTCGTCTTCTTTGTATTGCTGAAGCTCTGGCCATTCACATAGAGAAAAACCGGAGCTGTGCATACAAAAGAGAATTACTCAACCACTTCTACTGTCATGGTAACAACTTTGTTGATTTTGACCTAATTTTGTTTCTTTGCTTGTTCTTTAATTGCTTATAATTCTTGTATCCTAGATATAATAGAGAAGATTTGTAGCTCAGGTGGATGATTTTGCTGTGGTTGTGTTCTCTGAGCTGGATGGTTTGGTTGCGAAGCTTTCATTGCTCTACTGAGCAACATCTTCAGCGCATACTTCGATGTGAAGTGAGCTTTTAGAATTCTCTATGAGTTTATTAGTCATCTTTTCTAGTAACCTTGGACGTGATTGGTTGTTTTCGTGTGACATTTCATCCCCTAGTTTGCTTGTCTCGGTGCCGGCTGCTTCTTTGGTCTGAATGTCGTTAGTCATTCCTTCTGCTAACCTTGAACGTGATTGGTTGTTTTTGTGTGACTTCTCACTTTCTAGTTCACTTGTTTTGGTGTTGACTGTTTCCTTGACCTGAAGTTTGACTTTGTTTTTGTGTGAATTTCTTTGTATGGATTGGTATATTTTGTCAATCTCTATGTGTCTATTGATTGCTGATTCATTTGAATACCAGGCCTCTAGGAATTCTCTGGCATTTTTGCAGTTCCCTTTGTCTAAGATTTGAACATTGTCCCAGTCGAATTGGTGCCCGTGGTTGTCTGCATGTAGTGATATGAGGGAGTGTATGTCGTGTCTTTTGACAGCTAGTTTGTGTTCGTGAATGCGAAGACGAAGAGGGCGTCCACTTTGACCAATGTAATGTTTGTCGCAGTCTTCCAAAGAAATGGATACCCACGAAACTTCATCAAAAGACATCTACCCCTAGCTCAACCAACCAAATCAAAGGCCATCAGCGAAAACACAAAGAAAGTCGTCCTACCATATATAAAAGATATCTCCGAAATCACTGCAAGACTGTTCAAACCTTTTGGAATCGATGTCGCTCATAAACCAACAAAGTCACTACACTCAGTTCTATGTAAGCCAAAGGACTCAACGGCAAAAGAAGACAAAACCAACGTCATCTACAAGATAAATTGCAACGACTGCTCAGCTTATTAACCTAACTCTCATTCATTTTCAAGTGAATTCTACTCAGATTATTAACTTGACTCTGATTCATTTTTCATTGAACCCTATCAATTAGATTACGTCACCCAACCTACTTTTGTAACTTTATTTTAGTTTCTAACCGATTAACGCCTCCTAAATTACGTAATTTGTTGTCAAAGATTAGATTTGTTTTTACGACTTTGACCACGAATTGATATCAGTTAGAGAACCATTGAAAACCAGCCAATGGACAGCTGTTTCATCCCACTAGTTTGGGAATCTAGTGAGAAGTCGTGACCATTAATATCGATTTGTTAAGGTCACGAGCTATATTCTTGCGTCTCAAATGTTCTCCAGATAATTTTATAATTGGTTTTTAGGGAAATTTTGTGCATTTCTCAAAGGAGGCAGAGAAGAAATATCATAAGCGATAGATTCGCAGTCCAGATCATACGGTACTGTGTCACGTGATCTACATCCTGTTAACTGTTATTTTTGTTGAAGGTACCGGACGGAGAGAAAATTTCATGCAATAAATTCGGCTGAAAATTCTGTATATTATACAAACAATGATAGAGTGGATCCGTTTCTATTTCATTGATCGGTATTGTGTCAACTGACTGCTTACAATCTGAATAATGAAAGTATGATAGACAGTCAGATAGACAGATACACAGACAGACAGACTATCAGTCAGACACATAATTATAGTAGAAACATGTATTCAGCACAAAATCAAATTTAAAGTGCTCTGACAGTGTTAATGTGTTTTTAGTCATTCTCTTGCTTTTTGAATGAAATATAAGACTTTAGACATGAAGACTCGAAATTTCAGCAACCAACGTTTTGTGTTTACCGGAGTGAGGTTGCTAGCATTATGGCCAGTGTTCCATCCTTTTTGGACTGAATGTGTCGATCAGTGAACTAAGCCAGGTCTAGGAAAGCATCAACCGAGAGTCGAACCTAAGTAAAATTAGTGTAGTTAGCTGACTTCCTCTCCCAGAGTTAAATGTTGGGTCATTGCAGCTTTTCTGTCCCTTGAATCAGACACACAACGAGAGAGGGGTGAATGAAAATGCTAATTAATAAAATGTAATGAATTATTGTTCTCATGGTAACTCCAACTGTGTATACAAATTTACATGTATCTGCGGGTGCAGTTACACTAGGGGAACAGAAAGAACCTTCGAACTATTCTCTGAACATGTATCGAAAAGTCTACACCTCAAAGGAGCAAACGCTTTCAACAGTGACATTACCGGATATCTCCTTGATACGAATCATGAGGTGGAAATCGCGAAATCCTTTAAAATTATCAATAGGCGAAAGAGCTCATTTCTCCTTTAGTTTGCCGAAGCAATTTCTATCAAATGCTTGAAACCCGATTCACGTGTTCAAAAAGAAGCAGTTATCAGTCTATCCTTGCCACCCTGGTTAATGGATGTCTTCAGTGTCTCTCTCTTTCATTTGATTACGTAATCTTTGGCTCTAACCTCATCCCACTGTTGATATAGTGTAATTTTGCTTGTCTCTTGTTTCTATAATTCGAGGTAAACTCAATACACTGTTACCTAATTGATTAGTCACTCATCATCTTACGCATATCTCGTCTTTATTACGCAAACTCCTTTACCATTGTATGCATACATTTACTTTGTTGAAACTTGAACTGCCTGTGTAAAAACTATGTAAGCGTAATTTTCTGAGCACTGTTCACTAAGTCCAGAATTTCCTGTCAACTGACATCATGTGTAACTTGCAAGTATGTTAAAACTTTTCTGTACATGAAATTAATAATTATTTATTTAGGCTAAAAGCAGCAGATGAGAAGCCAACGAAATAAACAATGAAGGTTCAAGTATTGGTTTGTAGGGATTTGGTTGATTGGTTACAGGATTTCATCATGAGTTGACATTGGTTAGAGAACCATTGGAAAACCAGGGAGTACTGGGCAGCTGTTTCGTTCTAATTTGGGACTCTTCACGGTACGCACCCACCGGGGTTCGAACCCAGGACTTTCTGGTTACAAAGCGAGCCGGCTCGTAGACCATTAAGCCACTGGGACCTGATCTAATGGCCAGCCCATGAATTCTAACTTCTGCCAATTCACGATATAGCGCAAACGCTAGCCAATGTCTTCGGCAAGTATTTGCCTTCACACCCGACCTGCTGCACCCTACTGGTAACGACTTCCCACTGGACAAATACTCGCCGAAGACATTAGCTAGCGCTTGCGCTATATCGTGAATTGGCAGAAGTTAGAATTCATGGGCTGGCCATTAGATCGGGTCCCAGTGGCTTAATGGTATAAGAGCTGGCTCGCTTTGTAACCAGAAAGTCCTGGGTTCGAATCCCGGTGGGTGCGTACCGTGAAGAGTCCCAAACTAGGACGAAACAGCTGTCCAGTACTCCTTGCAGGTTTTCCAATGGATCTCTAATCAATGTCAACTCATGATGAAATCCTGTAAACAATGAAGGTACCGTATTATTCTGCACATGCAAACTGTTGTTCTTGCTTTATTCAAATTATATATATCGCAACAAAGTAATCAGGAGGTGGGGAGCTAAGGATGGCAATAAAATAAATTTGAATGACATAAACAATAAGATTACGCAAATCATTCGAAAACTGTTTATAAACAAATGAAATATGCCAATCTAAGTATTGTGAGTTAAGCGAACTTCGCTGAGTAGGAGGTATGTGAAGCATAGTGTTTTATAAGTGTATAACTAAGCATCAGTAAAGCGAAATGATTGTTTATACTCAGCAAACGATTATGTAATCAATTAACAGTGAATGATGAGTTACCGTTATTGAGAAAGACTTTCTACAACTTCTTTCTGAATATACAGATTAGGTTTTACTCATCTGATAGAGATAGCCGCTGTGAACTACAAGAGACATTCACTGTGTCAATCAGATCTGCAATGATTGGGTTGTTCACATTGTAGCTCAAAGGTTTCAGATCCCATTCCCTAATGAGTACATAGGTGCATACTGCTGAAGAATTTAGAAGTAAGACAAAACACCTATCCAGGGTTAACCTGCAAAAGCTCTCCAATTGATATTGGTTCTCAATGAAGTCTTCACTGAAATCAATTGAGGCCTAACAAATCGAATATGTGGATATTTTCTATAGTTTGGTTTGTAAGGGTTAGTTATGATTTTTACGAGTTGATCACGGACTGATATCAGTTAGAGAACCATTGAAAACCACCAGGGAGTACTGGACAGCTGTTTCATCCTATGTTTAGGAATCATCGGCAGTATGCACCCACTGGGATTCGAACCCAGGACCTTCCGGTTACAAGGCAAGCTAGCTCGTATGCTATTCAGCCACTAAGACCCAATTCAATGGCTCATGAATTCTAACTTCTACCAACTCGTGATTTAGCACCTTCTCATTGACTAATGGGTTCAGTATGAAGTTTCTGAAACCCAACTAAGATGTCATTGATTAGCAGGGCAGGAGAATTCCAGTTTGTCATATGTGAATCATATGTTTACCTATGGCACTGGCTGGCCTACTTGACGAAATGATGAGCGTTAAAAGTGCACAAGGTAGTGGATTCCAAACTAGTGGACAAACAGTGACGTATTCACCTCTTAAATTCGATCCCTAATGAAAGCACAGTTGAAGAGTCCCATAGTAGGACTTTTCATCGATTCTCTAACAGGTGTTGATTTGCATCGAAATCAATCATTTTAGTTTGTAGGAGGATGTACTTACGATATCTTCGACATGTAACTCTGGTTTATAGCATTCATATAGTTTGGAATTGATGAAAACAGTTGTGAACAGAATCGATTTCTGATGAGATCAATAACTTATCCGACCGCGGTTTTCTGATATTGTCTTGATTGATGTAAATTATCTAAAAATACAAATAAAGATGATATTTGTATTCATGTAAATGTAAGAAATTAAGAGACATTGTTCTGCTTAAGAACTCCTACTGGATATAACACTGTAGGTTTATTTGCAAAGTCAATTATATGAACTAGTAAGAGCTGCCCATTTGTATTAAGCTACTGTTAGGCCGCCATACCTTTTTATCACAGGTTCCTCTACATTTCTCAAAAATATATGCGTTCATCAGTAACTGCCTACAGGATAAAGACACTCGCAGGTTTATTGAGAAGTTGGTCGGTCTGTATACGGAGAAATTGCGGAAGCTAGAACTAATAGGCAATTGGATTCCATCTTAGTATCTAGATTGTAAATAAGCTTTCCTTGGAACCTGTAGGCTTTGGATTTGATCCATGGAGGAGTGATGGGTGAGTACTACTGAAGAGACCCAAACTAGTACGACATGGCTTTCCAATACTTCATCGTTTTCACCGGTTCTCTAGATGATTACATTTCACAATCAAACTAGAAACTAATCATATCCCCACTAACCAGCACTTGAAAATACCTGTCATACGGCAGTAAGGCTTCATACAACCCTTCTGTATTCTATGTAAAATTGTGTTATTTTGTTCCAGGTTAAAATAAACCGCTTCATAACATACCTGACTCTTGAAAGTACTTACTTTACTTCGGCTATCTCCTACGGTTGGATGAGCCGGCTTCATGAACAACTCGAATCATCGCTGCCCAGGCGCGGCGATCTGATGCAAGGTTTTGCGACAGGGCTAAAGAGAGTTCATGAAGTTTCATGGGAATTCGGTACGAGTGATGTCCCCAGAATCGCTCGGCCTTTTGTTTGAGAGTGCAGCTCTAGCCTTTACACAACCAAGTGTGACCTACAAGGCAGTAGGAGTGAAGTAGGGAGTCCACTATCCATTGGCAGCCGGTGACCGGACTTCGATTCATACGCCTTTTTGAATGGGGCCAGACATCCAGGACATCCAACAAGCCCTTTCTCCATACGTCTGCCGGTGAGCTCCAGTGAGCTTCATACGCTAGTCGTTGGATGTCTGGAATCAGAGTTTAGGAATCTCCCCTAGACTGTCATCCATCCGCTTTCGCCCTCTCACTTTGGTGAAAAACACCTCCGCCACGTGAAGGCAGTGAGTAGGACTTCCTCAGGAGAGGCTATGTAAGACGCCCGGTCATATGGGAGCATTTCAAGAGGTGTGCGGAGGGGTGGCCAACCCGCAGCGCAAGGCACCCACCCCCGACCATCCTGAGGCTTTGGAGGCATGAAAGTATGATGACGCCAGCATAGATACGAATACCAAAAGACTTAGTTTCACCTACTAGACGTGTAAGTCACTTTTAACAACTGGACACAACAACACAACAGATCCGATTGGAAAGTATTTGTTTAACCTTACCAATTGTTCCAATATTAACTAACTATAATTTCAAACATTGAACATGTTGAACACTGAATATTAAACATTGAAATTACACGCATTAAAACAATTATTATGAGAAAATATTCAAATTATCTTCAAAATCCTCTGATAGATTCAATGTTGGAGTGCTTTTATTACATTTTCTTTTGAAATGTAAAAGTTTTATAAGACTACTTACTAAAATTATTATAATTTTGATGAAGAAAATAAAAATGAATGATATTTTTATTGATTTATTTCTAATTATTTCTATTTCTATTTTATAATTACACCTGTTCTCCTGTACTGCACTTAAACTTCATTAATTGAATTGAAAGTACTTCTCTTCTGTGATTGAGTACACTTCAATGTCATTTTAATTTACTGAAGTGTTGATATCGATAAAAGAAGAAATCAATATTTCATCTGAACATCTACTAGTATGGCTTAATTAAGGTGTGGAGAAAACCAGCAACATTTCGATATTAGACCAGCTGATCTAGACAGGTCATATAGGTAGCATTGAAGAATCCTTTACTGAGAAGAAAACTTTCTTTTCGACGATTCATTTTCATGCATTTATTCCCCTTGATGAATTTAAATAAAGCAAGAACAACAGTGGTGGTTTGTGCAGAATAATATGGTACCATCATTGTTTATTTCGTTGGCTTCTCATCAGCTGCTTACAGCCTAAATAAATTGTGACGTTTACGTACAGAAAAGTTTTAACATACTTGCAAATTTTTACATGTTGTCAGTTGGCAGAAAGTTTCACGATTAATGAAAAGTGTTCAGAAAATTGCGCTTATATAGTTTTTACACAGGCAGTTCAAGTTGAAACAAAAATAAATGTATGCATACAATGGTAAAGGAGTTACATAATAAAGACGAGAGGTGAGTAAGATGATGAGTAACTAATAAATTCGGTAACGATGTACTGAGTTCAAATCACATCATAGAAACAAGAGACAAGCAATATTACAGAGTATAAAAAAGAGGGGTGATTACGTAATTGCGTAATCAGAGTACAGAATAAGGACATGCAGTTACCATGGCAAGGAAAGACTGATAACTGCTTCTTTCTGAACACATAAATCTGGTTTGAAGCGTTTGACAGAAATTGCTTCGGCAAACTTGAGTAGAATGGAGCTCCTTTGTCTATTGATAATTTTAAAGGATTTCTCGATTTCCACCTCATGACCAGTATCGAGGAGATGCCTGGCGATGGCACTGTTTAAAGCATTTGTTCCTTTTACACGTAAGCTTTTTGGTACATGTTCAGAAAATCGTAGATATGCCGTTCTTCTTTCTGTCTTTCCAATGTAACTGCTCCCGCAGATACATGTAAATTTGTATATACAGTTGGACTCCACAGGAGAAGGATATCTATCGATTTTTGATTGCACCAAAGAGCAAGTTGTTCAATAGACGGGAAAAAACTTGGCTGCAGGATAGGCTGTGTCTAGTGACGTACTCAGTCTTCTGTTAACCATTGCTGCAATTTTTTCACCTTTACAATCAAGCTCAAAGTAGACTGGCTTTTTTTCCACTGTGATTTGTTTTTCATTTGTGACTTCAGATCTTCCATACTTGTTGATGAACCTTTGAGGGTACCCATTGCTCTTCAGTGTCTTTTCAAGAAACTCAAATTCTTCCTCTAATTTCTCTATAGAGCATATTCTTCTCGCTCTATAGTACAGAGTCTTGACTAGACCACGTTTAAAGCTATTTGGACAAAAGCTATTAAAATGTAAGTATTGTCCTTTCCATGTAGGCTTTCGATAAATTGACTTTTGAAGACTACCGTCTTCTAGGCGTTGCATGGCAATGTCAAGGAAGTGGAACTTTCCGTCACTTTCATGTTCCATAGTAAACTCAATATTGCTGTGTGAATCATTGAATAATCCGAGTAAGTGTGAAGCCTGACTTTTATTGTTGCACACTAAAAATGTGTCATCAACATATCGACAGTAGGAATTTGTTTCGTCGATTGCATGCTTCAACTTTGTTCTTTCAAGGTTGGACATGAATATATCTGCTAAAACAGGGCTAAGTGGACTGCCCATTTTCAAAAGCATCTGTACAACTGCATTTATATTTATAGAGATAGGGTGATCATTATCGACCAGATGTTCAATGATCGCGCCTCATATTGCTCCACTTCTACCTCTTCGTAATCTTGCAAGATAGTATTATTGTACCATCTTGGAGAAAACTCGAGTCGAACGACTGATATACCTAGCTCCACACAAGCAGGTGGATTCATAAACGCATACACAGAGTTGGTCAACAGTGGGATCTTGTCCTTCAGGTTATTGATCAGTAATAGTCGACTGGTAAATGCTATTCTCAACGATGCAGCATGGAATGCTCAGTTAGTTTAGTCTTATATTGATGCATATAATCACACTTACAAATGCTTTTGAACTATAATCCGTTGACCTTATTGACTCTATGTTTTTTAAAACATTAATGTTATTGATAAAAATAAGTCTTTAATTATTATGGACATATATCTGTAGAACCTGATGAAGAAGAAGTTGACGAAAAGTATATTCTTTGTTTACTGATCAGTCTTCTAAAATTTGTAATGAGCGACTTTAATCAATTCAAACGATTTTGGTTGTCATTTCTTGAAGCGAAAGTTTCCGACATGTAACGGCACTAGACTGCATTTGAATTATTTATTATTATTGTTTCTTTTAGTTCCTAGAGGAACATTGGGATTAAGCCATACCTCTCTCAACGTCTTCACCTGTCTCCATGTCTGCCCACATGCCTTCATCTCCTCTTCACATCACCTCCCCCTCCTCCATGTCACCCTAGCACTGATGAACAACTTGCCACTTCCCAATTCAGGTTTCACTCGAGCTATGGCCTGGCGTGCGATGTCACTCACTTTATGGTTTACTTTCTCAGAGTATGACCAATCCACCTCCATTTCTTCCTGCACATTTGTTGCACAATCGCATTTGAACAGGCTTCTAATATATTTATGAAGCTTCTTCAAAATTATAACCAAATGATTGATAAATAGGTGGAGATTACAGTGAGTACTGTATGGGATTCAATTGTTGTCTGAGGGATTTAATTGACTGCTTGAATCGATATCACTAGCAGGACTATTCAGAACCAGAAAGCACTGCACAGAGTTTATGTCCTCCTTTGAGACAGCACAGATATATGCATCTATTACTTCAACAGGTGTCGAACCAGGAAGAATGGTCTCACGCGCCGAGTCTGTCGAAAGTCGTACTTTCCATCCTCCAACTGACTGATTGACTTACTGACTGATCTTGACATAGAACCTTACACAGAAGTGCGTTACTTTGACTTGTCATAATCCGTCTAGCACACAGAAGTAGTGAAAAAAGAGAGATGTAAAACATTTAAAATATGCAGAAATTTGAGATAGAAAACAATACGATTTGGGACAACAGAAACAGTCAATGCATCTAAAACACTGAGGACGATTTTTAGCCATACCACCAATTGTCTTCAACCATTGGTCTTTAGAATCTAGAGGGACCCAACCAGGAATTCCGCACCTTCCTACGTGACTGGGTCAAATTAACGGTTTAAGATTTAATGCGCTGACAGCAGGTTTTGGTCTGACCACCCCTAACATTTCTCCAACCTGATCCTATGTCACCTAACACTGATCGTTGAGGAAGACGATGGTTAGGCATGCATGGCACATACCCCAGCCATTTCAATCAACGTAGCTTCATAATTTCATCGACCTCCTGGTTAGAGTATGAGTGCGTGTCTAAAGTTGAAGAGTCTCCAAACAGGACGAAACAAATGTCTAGTTCTCCGCTGTTTTCATTGGATCTCTCTGTGATATCAATTATTTTATCTATGATAAATGATTTCTCAAAACTTTAAATTGTTCAGTCTCCTTTGAGATTTGATTGGGAGTACTCCATTATCCTGTTAAATCCGCCTATTTAATGAACCAAAGTTTATCCGTGTTGCTGTTTCGTGTCTAGTCTTGTTCAAAACTATGTTTAATTTTACTCTTCTTGTTAGAAAGCTGACCATTAAGGAAGAGATTGAGATAGTTTGATGTAAATAAGTGCGATTTTCTAGTAAAAGTGTATTAAGCCACAAGTGAACTGAACTGAATTAAAAATCGGTCTGAATTAAGGTTCATATATTATTGAATTGACATTGGACTTCCCCCTTTGACTGATTGGACTGAAGTGTTCAGCCTCAGGTTGACAAGTTGGATCCTTGTGCAGATGCTTCTACAATGTCTGATTATTTAAAATGAAATAAACTGCTAGATGGTGATCGGCAGTGGAATCCAGAATACACGCTTCGTCTTGTGTGGCACTCGTCATCTGCAAACAATATCAATCACTGAGAAATGCAGGTACATCCAGATGACGAGTCCCAAATAGGATGAAAAGCACATCCTGGATTCCACTGCTAGTCACCATCCACCAATTAAATACAAATGAAATGCCCAGACATCGTCGAAGCATCTGCACAAGAAGCCGACATGTCGACCTGAGACCAAGCACTTCGGTC
>OX235273.1:2924041-3046896 GCA_944472155.2 Trichobilharzia szidati
TAGTAAATAAATATCATTAAGTGTTAAGTACTAATTATCGGAAAATTGTGTTTAGACTAGATTTAGTGCTTTAAGGCACTTCTTAGTCAAGTTGGATCATCAGCCTTAAAGGAATGCTCATCAGTTGGAAAAACATAGATATCGGAAAAATGTTTCTTCTCAGTTTGAAACTCATCAGTCATGTGGATTAATTCTTTCTTCTCACCTATCCTAGTCTTCCCATGTCTTAGCGATTTCTAAAAGAATATTTCGTCTGACTTTCTAAATTAAGAAGTTAAGGCACTCAGTCATAACCCAATCTCTCCTCTTACAGTTTGTCAACTCGTGTATTTTACCTATTCTTCTAAACTGCTCACCATTATTCTTTCCTGGATTGCTTAAGAAAGACTATATCATACTTTGTAGAACTCTGAAGACTATCAGTAAGGCGAGTGGTATCCCATTGGGCTATATCGTTGACATTGTCACTGATAGGCACTTGATGTCATGCAACAAATTTGCTAAAGGAATTTTGTCAGACTGTGAGCACCCACTCTACCCGCAGCTCCAACCTTGTGTCTCCTCACATAAAACAAGAAGTCTTTTCAATAGACTTTATGCACGTACTTCTAAGTATAAAAATTCCACAATATCATATTTAGAAAATCAAAACAATGGATTCAGCGAAGTGACTCTTTTCAACGAATTTATCATCAAGCTGTACAAGGCAAAGAGTAATTTACCCAAATCCCTACGTACCCGACTCATCTGTATTGCTGAAGCTTTGGCAATCGAAACAGAAAAGCCAGATCTCTGTGTACAGAAAAAGTTCGTTCAACCCCTCCAACTTTCATGGTCTTAATCCCTCTATGCTAAAGTATGGTAATCCCCAATCATATTTTAGCTCTACCAATTTTTCATTTTTTCATTTTTGTCTATTCAATTTGTATACTCTTCCTTATTAAGTCAATTGTTACTATTACTACTCTCACTTTTAATTGTCCCCGGTATTATTTCACTTGTTCCACTTGTCATTCTAAATCAATTCCTTTATGCAACATTAAATTCTATGCTATTAAATTTCACACAATATTACGTAACGTTTTTATTTTATTCGATTTGTCTACTAATCTTATAATTGCACACCTTTTTCAAGTTCTATCCATCCTATGAATTATTCTATATATGACATTAATTTGCTTTGCCACTTGACATTTAACTACGATTATAATCACAAACATTTTAGTTTTAATTACATTTCATATTATTATTATTTTATGCATTCGCACCTATGTTTCAATTCCCTCACCGGATATAACTTCTTAAAAACCATATATATACGATTGTACAGCTTGATGATAAATTCGTTGAAAAGAGTCTCTTTGCTGAATCATTTTTTTTAAATAATAATAATCACTTTATTGTTGTTTTGATTTTCTAAATATAATCATCTTGATAAATTCATTTATCGAAATTGATTTTGACTAACACTAAAGATTATAATGAGGAACTAGGAGAGATTTTTGGAGCATATATTGAGAATACTAACCTGTATAACTATTTCTCACTACTTACTTTGATTTCTATAGAAAAACAAAATTTTATAATTAAGCATTTTTACTGTGGGCTCATCTGATTGGTTGTTCAAGGTCATTATGATGATAGTTCGCTTGCGTTGCTATAGTTTCCTCTTACTCTGATTGCTTAAAAATATTGGATATATGAGGTGAGATACTTTTTTTCAAGCGATATCATCACCGTTACAATAATTGATATCTATATATTAAGTATACCTGATAAAAAGAATGTGCTTTAAATTCACTCCAACTGTTTAGTAGGATAAGGTTGGAAAAATATTATAGGTGATTAATCAAGAAAAAATTTACCATTGGTCTGTAAAGTCCATCTTTCTAGGACAGTTCAAGAAAGTGCAAATGTCGTCTGGATATTATTATTATTGTTTCCTTTAATTCCTAGAGGAACATAGGGCTTCAGCCACGCGTCTCCATTGCGTTCGGTTCTCTGCTAGAGTCTTCACCTGGCTCCAAGTCTGCCCACACGCTTTCATCTCCTCTTCACATGACCTCCTCCAAGTCACCCTCACCCTTGCACTGACGACCAACTCGCCGCTTCCCATTCAGTCGGGTTCCACTCGAGCAATGGCTTGTCTAGTGATGTCACTTGATGCATTGTTTCCTCAGAGTATGGCCAGCCAATCCATCTCAATTTCTTCCTGCCTATTTGTTTCACAATCGGTTCCTGCTGTGTTGGTTCGCTCATTGCCAGAGATCCCTGTTGCTGATCTTTTCTGATCGGCCATCTGATCTTGAGTAGTATTGAGCGAAGACAGCTGTTGATGAAGGTCTGTAGTTTGTTTGAGATGCTCTTTATGACGCGCAGTGCAAGTCTCTGATCCATATAGTAGCACTGACTTCACATTGGAATTGAAAATCCGGATCTTATTTTTGATGCTGAGTGCTGTTGACCTCCACACAGACTTGAGAGTAGTGAAAGCTTGTCTTGCTTTTCCGATTCTTTCTTTAATATCCTCGTCAGTTCCGCCCGCCTGTAGTTGAAACGATGCTTCACAGATAGATAAAGGAGCACCTTCTTTTCTAACACCTTCAAACACTGTTCAGCTTTGGCTTTGCTACCGACATCCAATATGTTGTTGTCATAATGAACTGAGATTTCCTTAATCTATGTAGAATTCTATTTATTGATAATGTACTAACTGGATGCAATACTGTAGTAAAAATGCTGAGAATTCCATTCTGTATCACAAGTACTGTTTTGGAATAAAGCAAATTATTATTATTACTACTATTATTAAAAACAGACAGAGAGTACTGGTGAGCTGATTAGTTCTTGTTTGGAATTTACTAACATCTTGAATCCCCTTTACATAAGAATTTTTGTGGTGAATACTTATGCAAGAAAAACAAATTCTCAAGTATTCGGTGGAAGGAAGTTGACTGAATTCAAGATAGATATCAACACGAATTGATGTCAATTAGAGGGAATCACTAAAATCCAGGAAATACTGTGACTCTTCAGCAGTATTGTAATTAATCCACAATCTACACAAATCTTATAATCTGAATATCAATCGCCAACTCACTGATAGTTACTTGATGGATTCCCCAAAGCTTCGCTGGAAAGTCATGATCAGTGGGACCCACCACGCCAAGATATGAAGTCAATGATCCTCGAAGAGACTGGAGAAGGCAACGCTATTTCACGAGTTGAAAAGAATTAAAATTCAGGGCCATTAGATTCCGGCTCAAGTGGCTGAATGGTCAGCAAACCAGGTCTCATAACCAGAAGCTCCTGGCTTCGATTTCCGAGGGTGGGGGCATGGGTGTACACTTCTTAATAGTCCGAAGCAAGGACGAAAAGTTGTCCACTTCTCTTTGGTTTCCAGTGATCTCTCTAACTGATGTTGACTTGTGACTTGTGCAGTTATGACTGCACTAGTGATCGCAACCAAAAGCTTCAGGTTACAAGGCGAACCTGTCAACCATTCAGTCAGTGGGTTAGAATCCATGAGACATAACATCTGTCAGCAGCCGCGATTTACCGCCATCTCAATCGATTGCTATCGATGAGCAGCTATACTTACACCCAACATGGTGGATACCACCTTTCCATGACGTCGTATTACACCTTTAGGATTTCTTTTCTGCAGCTAGTAGACAGTGACTATCTTTGAAGCGATATCTGCTGGGGTTCACTTTTCTTCTAGAGTCAGCAAGGGAAATGAATGTAAGCATATTTAGCTAAAAATGTTTCTGATGACAAGAATCATATATTCCTGATTTCATTGAAACTACTAACAAGCATGTTACGTCATTATCATTTACGGCGGTCTGTTTAAATTAATTGGGCTACCTGAATTTCCATCTAATAAAATGCTTAAAATCTTCAACATTTCTTATTATTTCAATCAACAGCACTCAGCATCAAAAATAAGATCCGGATTTTCAACTCCAATGTAAAGTCAGTGCTACTCACTATGCGGATCAGAGACTTGCACTGAGCGTCATAAAGACCACCACAAACAAACTACAGACCTTCATTAACAGTTGTCTTCACTCAATACTACTCAAGATCAGATGGCCAGCCAGAAAAGATCAGCAACAGAGATCTCTGGCATTGAGCAAACCAACCAGGAACCGATTGTGAAACAAATATACAGGAAGAAATGGAGATGGATTGGCTGGCCATACTCTGAGGAAACAATGCATCAAGTGACATCAATAGACTAGCCATCGCTCGAGTGGAACCTAAAATGAGAAGCGGCGAGTTTGTCGTCAGTGCAAGGGTGACTTGGAGGTGGTCATGTGAAGAGGAGATGAAAGTGTGTGGGCAGACATGGAACCAGGTGAAAACTCTAGCAGAGAATCGAACGCAATGGAGACGCACGGCTGAGTCCCTATATTCCTCTAGGAATTAAAGGAAACAATAATAATAATATCAGCTGACCACAACATGAACTTACACACACATAATTAACTTTCAACGAAATACCGTGCAGTTCTTGAAGGAAATGAGGGAGAAATATACAGAAACGGTTCTCTCGTCATTTGGAACAACACCATGTCACGTGAAATACTTCAGAATATCACGTTATATGTAAATCCTCTACTAAGATAAATATTTTAGAACTAATTAAGCTGAAAATTTCTGCACTATCTATTCACATCTGTTTGTAATAAAGCTTCATATTATTAATATTACGTTTACGAGAATATTAAGTTTATTAACTATCTATGGACATCTTTAGGTTAACCAAAACGAACCACCCTTACCCAGCCTTCGCTATCCAAACGTATCACCGAACACTTACCAGTATGGTTTAACGAAGGAGAAAATCGATGCCCCCGAAGCTTTATCTTAGAACATCTGATAGATTCTGGACACCAAGCTACACCCCCAAACAAACTTCAAAGTTGTCTACAGAATACGAAGCAGTCTTCCTAAAAGTGTACGAATCAAACTTCTTCAAACTGCAGAGGCAATGGCGATTCACTTGCTAAGTCCTGAACTCTGCATACAGAAGAAGTTCGATCAATCACTACACTTGCAATGGACGTAATCTATCTTAATACCCGACAGGTAAATTATATTTATTTCTGTCTGTCTTTTCATTAGTATTATTTTGTCTTTTTCTATTGTAATATTTTACATTTTCAACCTTTCTGTTCTCTATCCCCACCCGATTTAATTTCTGCACTTCATTACCTCTGTTACTGACTTGACCAACGCTCAATTTCTAGTCACTTATGTTACGTCATCCAATTTATTTGATCAGTCTTAGTCCTAATTTAAATGGCATTATTCTCTACCTGTAATTACCTCTGTTGTTATCTTGACCTAAGTTATTAATTCAATCTTACTTTAGTTGCTGTCTGATTAACCTTGTTTCTATATTAGATCATTCTTGTATTACCTAATTAATTACCTAAACTTGACAAACCTCATGTACACATACACACACAAATAGTTATATATAAATGCGATTGTACAGCTATGTGAATGAATTCGCCGGCGAAAAGAGTCTCTTCGCTGAACGTCTTCTCTTTTTCATATGACTCAATGGGGATTTTTAAGCTACTTAAACGTTGCAAAAACCATAAATTGACAGAACTTTAAAAATTCACTGGTCACTGAAGTTCAGCCCATTGTCTGAGTGATGTAATCAATGGGCTTACGTCGAAACCTGAAGGTACTGGATCCCATCCTTCTTGATTATGATTATTATTACTTTTTCCTTTAGTTCCTAGAGGAATATAGGGCTTCAGCCGCACGTCTCCATTGCGTTCGGTTGTCACCTGTCTCAGCATTTTCACCTGGCTCCACATCTGCTCACATGTGTTCATCTCCTCTTCACATGACCTCCTCATCCTTCCTGATAGGTTCGTTAAATGTGTACTTCTGATGAAGCCCAAGAATAGGATGAAACAACTATTCAATTTTGATAGAGAAAGAAAGACCAGATTTGCAGTATAAAATGTACGACAGGGCCAGAAAGTTATGTTCGCCCAACAAGATAGAAGAAGAATTAAGCTTTGTTGAAAAATGCCTTAAGGAAAACGGGTATCCAAAAGGATTTATCCTAAAGTACAGCAAAGAAAGAGATGAGAAAGAGAAGTATCCAACAGTTGAAAAGAAGAAAGTGTTCATTTGCCTCCCAATTCAAAGGAGAAGCAGTATCACAAAAGATTGAAAAGAGGATGAAAGGAACAATAAAGAGATGCTTCCCTGCAGCCAATCTGGTGACACTATACAGCACTACATGCTCTATAAGCCAATCGAAATTGGAAAAATACCCTGTTGATGTTAACTCCAACTGCATTTATAAATTTACGTGCACCTGAGGCAGCAAGTACATTGGAAGATGAGAAAGAAGGGCTTCTGTCCGGTTTTCAGAGCATATTCCAACAAACTTATGCTTAAAAGGAAGCAGATATTTACAAAGTGCAATTACCAGACACCTTGTGGATACGGGCCATTTTGTTGAGATTTCCAAATCCTTCAAAATATTAAACATACAAAGGACAGCGAATCTACTACGATTTGCTGAAGCAATTGCAATCGAACGTCTCAGACCAAACTTATGCACACAGAAAGAGAGTGTAGTCAATCTCTCACTCCCTTGGTAACCATATCACTTTCATTACACTGATTACTCATACACACTAGTGAGCTCAACTCACTAAGCAAGTTTTCAAATTGATGAACTTTGACCTTGTTGAATTGCCATGTTGACACTGTTTATTACATTTTTCTGTTTTCTGTCTTCTCTCACCCTCCCCTTCTTTTCTTTTTTCATAGTTTGATAGTATATAAATTGATGGTAACTTAAACTACAAAATTTTAATCCTTATATTCCGGATGCGTTTATCTTAAAATGCTTTCTGTATTACCTTTCAAACAATGAAGTATGAAATGTTATTATTTATAACCATTGTAATTTCAGGTTGTTTGCAGCTGATGAGAACCTGTGAAATAGAATGATATCATTTTATACTGCAAATCTGGTCTTTCTTTCTCTATCGAAATTTATCAAGGGAACCAAATGTATGAAACTATTCGATTCTCTAAATGATCCTGATTCAAGACGAAATCTATATTGGGAGAAAATCAAAGTATTCCTATAAAGCCATTTTTATTTTCTAAAAAAAATCAATAATAGAAATTTAAAAAATTCAATTTGTATTTGATTTAGATGCCACTTAAATAAATCATAAATAAATAGAGATATAATTCATTGATAATTATGCTCCACCCATTGATCTAATCGATTTTCTTTTTTCTTCTTTTTATAAATGAAGAGTGATAATTACTCAAATATAGAAATCAGAGTTAATAGTTACACCCTTATTACAAATTATTATCTCACACACCTTTAGAAATCTGTTAATTATTATATTATTATTATTGTATCCTTTAATTCCTAGAGGAACATAGGGCTTCAGCCGAACTTCTCCATTGAGTTCGGTTCTCTGCTAGAGTCTTCACCTGACTCCATGTCTGCCCACACGTTTTCATCTCCTCTTCACATGACCTCCTCCAAGTCACCCACCCTCGCACTGACGACCAACTTGCCGCTTCCCTTCCATGTTCCACTCTAGCAATGGCTTGTCTGGTGATGTCACTTGATGGTTTCCTCAGAGTATGGCCCATCCATCTCCATTTCTTCCTGCCTATTTGTTTCACAATCGGTTCCTGGTTGGTTGGCTCCCAGAGATCTTTGTTGCTGATCTTTTCTGGCTGGCCATCTGATCTTGAGTAGTATTGAGCGAAGACAGTTGTTGATGAAGGTCTGTAGTTTGTTTGAGATGCTCTTTATGACGCGCAGTGCAAGTCTCTGATCCGTATAGTAGCGCAGTAATCGAAAAGCGCGCGAGATTGTGATTAATCAGAAATCTGTTGAAGTGAATTGATAATGTTCATGTGTATGTATACAAGGTATGTGGGCGATATTTTGTGACCTTCATCAATTGTTACAGATATTTTAACAGTGTCACTAACTGAAATAGTATGCTACATATTCGAAAATATTGATTCAAAGGGGATAAACATTGATTAGTATATCCACTGATTATTTGCAGGAATTCTTGTTGAAATGCAATCGAATGTCTAATTCTCTTGTAATAATGAAATATTTAAAACAATTTGTCCCTTTTAGATGTTTGGATAGCGTTTTAAGAAGACGGAGATTATCTGAAAAATGTGATGTATTTCCGCTATACATTTCGAACAATCTGATCACACATTTACTTGTCAAGTCGATATATATGAAAAAGTTAAATTAAACAAAGTGACAGAAAATGGATTTAGGAATGATTAACACAACGTTTGGTAATCCAATCAAATTCCAAGCCGATGTTCCTTCTGATGATATCAGAAAATTCTCACTTAGTAAAACTTCGTGGCATGGACGTTATCGACAAACAGGAGTTTAATTCCTTGAAACCCATGCGATCTGACTTTCCAAACCTCTATGGATTACCCAAAATTCATAAGGTTGATAATCCATTACGGCCAATTCTTTCAATGTGTAACTCTCCTACACATAAATTAGCAAAATGGTTAGCTGATATTTTAAGTCCAGTACGCAATGAATTATGTAAGTTTACTTTGAAAGATACATTTGAACTTGTTGACTGTCTTGTAGATATGAACATAAAAGATAGGAAAATGTATTCATTTGATGTTAATTCTTTGTTTACTAATGTACCATTGGTTAAGACTGTTGATATTCTTTGTGACTATATATCTTCTAGTTGTTTTTCATTTCCTTTTCCTTTATCTTATTTGAAAGATTTATTACTATTATGAACTAACAACGTCCATTTCACGTTTGAAGGTGAACATTTTAGACAAGTGGATGGCGTTGCTATGGGGAGTCCATTAGGACCTTTATTAGCGGACGTTCACATGTCTTATGTTGAGAACTTGTCCCTTGATTTGATTACTAAATTGCCCTTCTATAGGAGATATGTAGATGATATCATTTTGATATGCGACTATCATGAGGATGCGAGTCATCCATTAGACAGATTTAACTCTGTACAGAATCATATTAGTCTTACATGCGAGGAAGAAAGTCGCAACCAGCTTGCATTTTTAGACATAATTCTAAGTCGAAGAGATGATGGTTCAATAAGACGATCGATCTACAGAAAGCCCACTTGGACAGGGCAGTACCTTAAGTTTACAGTTTCTGTCCATTACAGTATAAGAGAGGCTTGGTGAAATGTCTATTTAAGAGGACTCAACGTATCTGTACGGCTAATGTTATAGACAAAGAAAACGAAATATTGATGGATACTCTTGTTGAAAACGGATATCCTTTAAAATTTTTAAACAGGTGTAGAAGTCAATTAATCTCTAAACCTACAATCCATAATGCGCCAAAGAAAAATGTTTTCATCAAATTACCATATAATGGGGAAATAAACAGTAGGATTTTGAGACAAAGGTTGAATTCGATCATCCGTAGAACCTACTATGCAGCCCAGCTTGTAATTGTCGAAAAGGCTAAAAATGTGCTTCACTGCATCCCTCAAAAGTGCATAAGTGATTATGTCACATCCCACACTATTTACCAAATTTCGTGTATGTGTTGTCACACATACATAGGGAGGAGTAATCGCGCTTTGCATGTGAGGGTGGGAAAGCATATCCCAAGATGGCTGGAAAAACAAATGAACTGTGAAAAACCAATAGATGCAGGTGTCAGACTATCAACTTCGTCTACCTAATAGAGATGAACCATAAGATTAATGTCAACTCAGGCCTTAAGGTCATCTATAAAAAAGGTCACTGGTGCTTATTGAAATATGCCAAGGCTATAGCTACTCATAAACTTAAGCCTCCCCCCACTGTGTATACAAAAATAGATTATTATTACTCTTAACCTACCTTGGTAATCCTTATTTGATTGGATTACCAAACGTTGTGTTAATCATTCTTAAATCCTTTTTTTGTCACTTTGTTTAATTTAACTTTTTCATATATATCGACTTGACAAGTAAATGTGTGATCAGATTGTTCGAAATGTATAGCGCAAATACATCACATTTTTCAGATAATTTCCGTCTTCTTATAACGCTATCCAAAATAATGAAATATATCGACATTAGGATGGTATAACTAAGGGCTCACCACTGGCCCCGGTGTTTGCAGATTATTTCACGTAAAAAGTAGAAAACACATACGTAAAGATAATGACTGACTGTTTTGGGTTTCACAAGAGACAGGTGAAAGGTATACTTTCATTGTCTCCAATAATGAGAAAAATTTGGAGGATATCCAGGACTTTTCCAACAGCTGCCAATCAGGAATTCATTTCATACTAGAGAAGGAATCTGACATAAAAATATCTTTTCTGGACTTCCAGTTGACAAGACGTGAATAAGATGGAACACTAAAAAGATCCATCTACAGAAAGCCAAGAAGGAACGGAGAATTCATTAACTTTCACAGCTGGGTGCCTGCATATTCAAAAAGGAACCTCATCCGTTCACTGATCCACCGAATCCGCAACATTTTCAGCCCTGACACTATGACAGAGGAGCTGAACACTCTGAAAAGACTCCTTCTTGAAAATGGCTCCTCTGAAAGTTTCATTACAAAATCCTTGAATGCTAAACCACTAAAACCGCTCATACTTTCTGATACTCTTTCAGAAATACTGAGAAATCGCCTGTCCCACTGCTCACTGAATAAAACCTTTTTCACCCCTGAAATCTAACTAAATTTCTCTACGAAACCAGTGAACATGAACGCGGAGGATAAGCTACAACTTCTGGCCTCATAAACGTGCATCTATCAATTCACCTGCTTGTGTGCAGCTAGGTATCTCGGTCATACCCAGCGTACACCATCCAAATGTATTACTGAATACCAATCCTCATGGTTTTATAAAGGAGAAGAAAAATCTCTCCCATCAGCAGCTTTATCCTAGAACACTTGGTCGAATCTGAACACCAAGATAATCCACAAAGAAACTTCAAAGTTATTTACAGAATAAGTGGGAACCTTACTGAAAGATCAGGAATCAAATTTCTTCAAACCGCAGAAGCAGTGGCAATTCATGTATTGAATCCTGAACTCTGCATACAAAAGAGAAAGTTTATTCAGTCATTAAATCTGCAATGGACCTGATCTGCCTTAACATTTTATTTATTTATTTATTTAAACGCAGAAAAACTTGGTACAATATGGCACCAAGAAAGATGCGCCACACAATATTGTGTGAGGGCTGAGATACTGCCCGGGCGCCCAGACCGAAGCAGGTGGTTTTCCTAAGGGACCACCCCCGAGCCTTTGACTTGGAGTCTAATCCGCAAGGCAGCGGAGCAGCGTCAGGAGCTGCGTTCCCATGGTTGCCGGTGACCCATATGGGTTCATACGCCATTTGATCCGATTGAATTCTGGAGCCCATGTACCCCATGGTAACTGCTTTTAGTCTAACCGCTATCCAAACAACCTTCCTGACATGGTAGGACCTGCAGGGACATGAATCCTAGCCAGTTTAGCTTGTTGGGTCACTGCGGCATTCAAGCCCGACCACCATGGCAAGGTAGCAGTTATCGGTCGGGGCCTTAACATTGGATATGCATATTTTGTTTTATGTTTCTTAATTGTATTATTTCCTTCCCACACCTCTCATTAAATTTCCACCCCTTATTACCACTGTTGTTAACTTGACTCTACTTCAATCAATTTTATTCTAATTCTACTCAATGCCATCAATTATATGGCACCACTCAATATTATTATCATTATTGTTTCCTTTAGTTCCTAGAGGAACACAGGGCTTCAGCCCCACGTCTCCATCGCGTTCGGTCCTCAACCAAAGTTTTTACCTAGCTCCATATCTGCCTACATACTTTCATCTCCTCTTCGCACCACCTCCTACATGTCACCCTAGCACTAACGACAAACTCGCCGCCTCCCATTCGGGTTCCACTCGAGAAATGGCGTGGTGTGTGACGCCACTCATTTGATGGTTTGTCTTCTCAGAGTATGGCCACAATCCACCTCCATTTCTACCTGCATATTTACTACAAAATTGGTTTCTGCGAGGTTGGTTTACTCCCAGAGATCCCTCCCTGTTGCCCATCTTTTCTCGCCAGTCATCTGATCTTGAGTAGTATTGAGCGAAGACACCTGTTGATGAAGGTCTGTAGTTTGTTCGAAGTGCCATTCTCTGATCCATATAGAGTAGCACTGACTAACTTCATATTGGAGTTGAAAATCCATATCTTATTTTCATTTTTATGCTGAGTGCTCAGTGTTTTATTTATTTTTTATTTTTGATTACAGCTTGATTCCACACCGTATTTTCAGTACAAGTATGGAATTTTCAGCATGGATATCGGTGGCCCAAATTTACAGGCCGACCATAGATATCGGGTGTGCGTCGGCAGGGGATCGAACCCCGGACCATGTGCATGGTCGGCGAGAGTCCTAACCACTTTGCCACCGACGCACGTAGACTTGGTGAGAGTAATGAAGGCTTGCCTTGCTTTCCCGATCCTCACTGCTTTGATATCCTCGTCAGTTCCGTCCGCCTGTAGTTGAAACGATGCTTCCTAGGTTGGTCGGTAGGTAGGTAAAGGAGGTTCCTTCTTTCAGATTTCCGATTGTTTTCCGTTGTAGTTGTTGTCATTATTATTTTTACTTATATACTTATTTGATTTTATTTTGGTTTCCACCCGATTGGCGCTTTTAATATCATATACTTTATAATCTAAAAGAAATTGACAATTCTGATAACACATCTTTGGAAATATTTCCATTTTTGCTAAGATAATTTATTATATATATGCAATTGTATAGCTTGAGAACGATTTCTCTGAACATCTTCTCTGTTATGTCACTCAGTGAGGATTTTTAAGTTAGTTTACAGTTGTCATCCGGCAATAAAATTCACTCTCCAAATGGAAAACGAATCTAAAATTCTTTTTCTTGATATTGAATGAACATGAAGAACAGATAGAACCTTAAGAAGATCTGTCCTACAGCTAGATGTCTGTTGAATGCAAACAAAATTAAATTAAATCCTTTTCGGCTGGCATCCGACACATCTGTAGCCCTGACACTCTAGAAGAAGAATTAGATCTTCTAAAAGAAATCTTCATCTGAAATGGATACCCAACGAAATTCATTGACAAGAACATCAAATCAATAGTTCAGAGAAAGGAAATATTATCTGTACCAACAAAAGAAAATTTGCATGAACTTTGATTTCAAATTGTTACTTCTATGTACAAAGAATATTCAATTCCGATTCAACAATCAGCTGTACCGGCAGATTGACGGGGTGGCTATGGGTTCACCTTTGGGTCCTGTTCTTGCTGCCATATTCATGGCTCATCTTGAACAGACTCAAATGAAAGAAGAAATAGAAAGAACCACCTATTACTGCAGATATGTCGACGACACGTTTGTGGTCTGCAATGATATAGAACACGCGTCCACAATGTTTGAGAAACTCAACGCGGCCCATCCCAACATCGCATTCACAATTGACTACGAAAGAAACAACCAGTTCCATTTCCTAGATGTCAACATAAAAAGAAGAAACGATGGGACGATTCAAAAATCCGTCTACATGAAAGAAACTTGGACTGGTCAATACTTACACTATCACAGCTTTTGCCCAACCGGTTACAAACGAGGTCTAGTAAAAACGCTCTTCAGCAGAGCCAAAGAAATATGTTCAGAAGACAAGATTGAAGAAGAACTTGAGATCATCGAAAAGAACCTTATCGAGAATGGATATCCTCGAAAGTTCATATTAAAATATAGAAATGAAGAAGCACACAAACTGAAACCCGACACCGTTGAAAAGAAACCAGTTTTCATCTGTCTAGCGTACAAAGGGGAAGACGTATCCACAAGAACACAAAAAAGAATCACAGGTGCATTGAAAAGAACGTTCCCAGCCGCCAGACTGATCCTACTTCACAACACTGTGTGCTCGTTAACCCAGTCAAAAGTAGATGAGTTCCCGACTCACGTCAACTCCAACTGCATTTACCAATTCACGTGCACCTGCGGTAGCAAGTACATAGGAAGGACTGAGAGGACAGCATCTACTAGATTTTCTGAGCACATTCCTAAGAGTCTCCGTACAAAAGGAAGAAAAGTGTTATCAAGTGCAATCGCCAGACATCTAATTGACACAGGACACACAGTAGAAATCAGCCAAGCCTTCAAAATAATCAAAACACAAAGAAACCCACGGCTACTTCGCTTCGCAGAAGCCATAGCTATCAAGAGATTTCGACCAGACCTTTGTATACAGAAAGATAGTGTGATTAATCTTTCACTACCTTGGTAACCCTAACTCTATTTTATTTTATTTTTGTGTTTGCCTTTCTGTCAGTATGCCTGTGTGTTTGTCTTGTTACGTAACATTCTATTCAATTTTGACCTTCAAGTTTCTAAATCTACTTAATTGTTTGTGTGTTTAAGTTATAAATGTTACTTAACTATTCACCCCCACCCTCTTAAACTCTCCACCACAAGATGTGTAAATTCACTCTGTTCTCTGACCCTGACCCTGTAATATGCCTCTAACCAATCTGTGTTGTTTTCCAATAAAAATCTGAACTCTTACCCCTCTTATCTAATTCCATTATATATAATTAGTTGTTTTTGTCACCGAATAGCCTGTCTACCTACATCAAATTCTGGAATTATGTTCCTTGTCCCTTCTATCTATAACTCAAAGTATTTATGAAAAAGTATGTTCCACAACTTTCTTGAAACCTATAATTTGATTTTGTTTAGGATGTATGCAGTTGATGAGAATCCACGAAATAAAACGAGCTCGTATTATCCTGCAAACATGTTCGTTCTTTCTCTCTTCAAACTAATAAAGGGAACCGGTTGCATGAAATTAAACATCTTTGAGAAGAATATTCTTCGCAGAAACAGTCGTCTACTGGACTTCAGAAGCCTGAAGGACAAAAACTGGCATCTCATCACTTCTGTCGGCATTTATAAGTTAACTTGTTCTTATGGTTGTTCGAGGCGTATCTTATCTAAAATGGTTTGTGAACTCTATCTCACATGACTGCAGAAAGATAGAAGTAGCTCTATGAAGAGTGTGTGTAATTGAACACCTTGTCGACACTGGTTATTCATCTATCTTAGCAAACTTTTTCTTCGAAATTGTGTAAAAAGTGAATGAAAGTCTGCTTAAGAAAATGTGCTTTCGTCTCCACTGCATTGCAGAAGCTCTAGCCATTCCGATAAAGAAACTGGAAACCTGCATACAAAAGAGAATTATTCGACCACTTATACTACCATGGTAACGACCTGGTTGTTTTCTAATCACTTGATTTTCTCATTTCTTTATGACGTTTATATTTCTTTTGAACTCTTAAGTAATATCCCATTTCTCTTCGTTTCTGTCTGCATCCTGATTCGAATTCATTGAGTTATTGACCCTAACTCCAACATTCTATTCAGTTCCTGTTATGCATCGATTAATATAAGCAACTATGATTATAACAAATGACCACTTTTGTTACCATTATCTTTTGCGAAAAGAAACATTGTATAAGGAAGAGATTGTACAGCCATGTTCTTTTCATGACTGGATGGGGATTCTTCATAAAGTTAATTCAAATTTTTCGGCGATTCCTCCTGTATTACACTAAACTGCCCGATCTCCACTGATATATCTGCTCCTCAAATGGATTCCTCGACGATGTCTGAAGGTTGACATGATGTTATTTGGTCGGTGGTGACTAGTGGTGGAATCCATGACATACATTTCATCCTATTTGGGACCCCTCAGATAGAACACCATCTCTACGGATGCAGATACATCCAGCTAACGAGTCATAGGTAGGATGAAACACTTCCTGAATTCCACCTCTGGTCACTATCAAATAAAGAATACCTTTCGATTGTTGATTAATTTCTGACTGTTTATCATCATGTGCGTCGGTGGCACAGTGGTTAGGACTCTCGCCGAACATGCACATGGTTCGGGTTTCGATCCCCTGCCGGCGCACACCCGATATCTATGGTCGGCCTGTAAATTTGGGCCACCGATATCCATGCTGAAAATTCCATACTTGTACTGAAAATACGGTGTGGAATCAAGCTGTAATCAAAATAAAAAAATGAAAAATAAAAAAATAATAAAAATTAAATGAAGTTATATTATACTGGATAGATTCATTTGTTGTACTCATAATTAAAATCGTTATGTAATCTTAAAATAGCTCCCGGCTCATCCATGACAGATAGTTTGCAATTAGTAGTGTTCTCTGAGCTGGTTGGTTTAGTTGTGGAGCTTTCGTCGTCCTTCTGGACAACATCTTCAGCGCTGAAGATATGTCCTGAAGAGAGGAAAGATTGTGCATGAGGCTAGCCACCCCACCACATAAAAACAACACCCCCCTCCCGAAATTGCATTGGTTGAAGCCTATGTTCCAGCAGGAATACAAGGGAATGAAGAAAGAGTCTTACTACTTACTGTTAATGAGTAGCATATCAACGTTTGCATAAATTATTCATCTCTCCACTCTTTCTCCTTAGCTCACCTTTGGTTGGTGAAGTTACTTTGTAGGCGTATTTCTTCAACTGATTCAGGATTTTGATGACAAACGCTGGATAACCCTGTGAGTGGATGACTGATTTATGTTCCAGAGACTAACGAGACTAAACGGTGGATATTTTATTCCACAAACTTCTGTTTGTCATTTCCCAGTCGACAAAAAGTTACGAGTCAAGATAGTTTTACCACATCTATGTGTATTTATCAGTTCAGATGCTTCTGTGGAAACAGTTATGCTGGGTGTATTGCCTGGCAGAACATTTCCAATCATAGTTTCGGTAAAGTAGGGATAAAAACCATCTCAAGCTCTGTTTTGTCACAATTAGTTGATAGTGACAAATCAGCGAATAAAATGAAAGCCATCAAGATGATTCATCTCATTCCATTGAATCTTTCCAATTACTTACAGTATATCGCTGAGGCGATTGACATTCCAACTATTAGGTCTATGCCAACAGGTCTACAGGTGAAAACCAAAAAGTCTACAGAAGAAGTGAAGAAGAAAAGACTTCTGGTGGGAATGAATAAAACAGAGGTGAAAGCCAACGGAAACAAGCATCCATCACCATCAGAGAAAGAAATTCGAAGGATCTCACCTCTTTGACTTATTTAAGCAGCGTTATTCCAACTACAGGAGGCATAGATGAGGACGTCAAAGGCAGACAGGATTAGAAAAGCAAGGAATCAGTGTAGCTAACCAGCTCACATGGTCTCACTATCATTGACGGCATAGAGGTTGAAATTACATCTAATGTCAAGTACCTTGGACTGAGTATTTCCTCTGATCTTTCCTGGTCCTCTCACATCTTGCTAGTGACTAGAAAGATGTTTCGCTTAACGTTCTACGTTAGGAAGTTTAGGCAGTCTGGTATAAAGCAGTCTTTGCTTTCTCAGTTTGTCAATTCCTGTATTCTACCCATCCCTCTTTACTGCTCCCCATTAATCTTTCCTGGACTACTTAAGAAAGACTTTGCTTCGCTGCATAGGGCACTAAAAGCTGTTAGTAGGGGAAGTGGGATTTCGTTAAACCAACTGGTTAACACCATTGTGGATAGACATATAATGTCATGTAAGAAACTAGCGAATTCTATATTGTCAGACCCCGAGCATCCTCTCTATACGCAGCTCTCTCCTTGCATTTCATCTGGTAGAACTAGAAGCAACTAAAGGAGGCTATATGCCAGGACTACCAAGTACAAAAACTCCACAATACCTTATCTGGCACAGCTGTTATGTGATGAGAAAACTGTTAGGTATGACACGATCACCTTACTGCGGCACTCTAACAAATAGTTCCCATTAGATTTTGTTCTCCTTTCTTTGTTACTATTATATTGTTGCTAACATATTCTATTACACACTAATTTTATATTTCATATCCTGTGGTGCATTGTTCAAAATGTTCTTTTTTATTTCTTTTATTTATCTTTTTTCTTTTTGTTGTTGTTGCTTTTTATTTTTAAAATCTTATAAAAATTTATGAGGTAATTAGATGCAATATTGTAATGCACGCTGAAAATTCCATATCTGCACCACAAATACTGTTTGGAATAAAGCTATTATTATTATAAAAGAAATCTACCCCACTGGTTATAAGGAATAAGATCTGGAATCTCAGCACTAATGTCAAGCCGGTGAGTGTTTCTAGATGGTTCAGAAGCTTTACTTGTCACCAAAAGACTTCAGACTTTTGCCAGCAGCTACCTTCGTTACATACTGAAGATCAAATAGGTGGTGAGAAAGAATTAGCAACAACAAACTCAGGCAACTAACCGATCAACAACCTATCACCCAACAATTAAATAGAAAAGGATTCGACATACTCTGAAGAGAACATCAAGTGACATCAGGCACTAGCTAGTTGCTCTAGTGAAATACGAATGCGAAACAATAAGCTGAGCGTGGATCCAAAAGTGGTATGGATCAGATGGTATGAGGAAGAAATGAAGGCTTATGGACAATCATGGTGTCTAACTACTAGCGACTACAGGAAACAGAATGAAACGATGATATACTTCTGAAGCCCTGTGTTAGACTCTGAACGCAAGGGAATAGTCATATTATGATAAGATCGAACACAATCAATAAATGTGTAGACATTAATAATTGAAGCAAACTAAAACGAAACAGCTGTCCGTTACTCCGTGTAGGTTTTCTAATGGTTCTCTAACCGATGTCAGCTCATGACGAAATTCTGTAACCAGTCAATCAATTCCTTACAAACCAATACTTGAAAATCAATGAGATGCTCACTAACAACTTGCCTTATTCAGGTAGGTAGTTACCTGGAGTTCTCGTGGGAAGTCGTGACCATTAGGGTGCAGCAGGTTGGGGGTGAGGACGAATACTTGCCACCGATGACATTCGCCAGTGGTCGTGTTATGTCCTGAATCGGCAGAAGCTGGAATTCATGGATCGGGTCCCAGTGACTTAATGGTCTGCGAGGTCGCCAATGGGTACTTACTGATGAAGAGTTCCGAACTAGTGGAACGAAACAGCTAGCTGTCCGGTACACCCTATTGGTTTTCCAATGGTTCTCTCTAAGTGATGTCAGCTCATGATGAAATCCTGTAACCAATCAATCAAATCCCTACAAATCAATACTTGAATAAGTGAAGCAATTATTAAACTTGAGGAAAGAACAACATTGTGATCGATATTCAAGGAAGCGTAATCATCTGAAGAAACTTCTCTCAAGTATATCATTCAGTTTTCATGAACAAGCTAAGCACTGAATGTTATCAGTGATTTAGTGGAAAGCCCTATCCAATCTTGGTAGTATTCTTATTTGTACACATCTTCAATTTGTATTTTCAATTTTGAATTGGTTCGCATTCTTTCTGTTTATTCAGGCCAATAGGCCAACCAGTAAGCTAGAATACTGAAATACTGAAATCAAGCAAATAAAAGAAGTTTTACTAGTGAATAAATAACCACACATCAGAATTTATTCAGAAATATATGAAGAACCACAAAAAAACAGATTAGTAATAAAAATGACGAAAATAATATAGAATTCATAGCCTGTGTAGTAATGCCGTATCAAGAAGGATCGTCAGAGACCTTACGTAGGATTCTCAATCAGGCTGGAATTAGTCAGGGTGGAATTTTAAACCAGCCAATGAACCCTACGAGAGATAAATTTTATCAGCTTAAGGACCCCATAGATCTAATTAAGAAAAATATAATTTATGAAATACTATGTAATGACTCTGAGTGGGGTTAACTACATAGGTGAAACTAGTAGATCGGGGTCAACTAGATTACTGGAACATAAAAATTTTATAAGAAAAAGGTACAAACAGCGTAGAAAATTTCCTTTTCGACGATTCATTTTCATGAGATAATAAAGGAAAGAAGCAAAATTGTAGTAGAAACTTTACTCTGGCCATGGTAGGGCAAGGGAATGTATGTATCGCTTTTGAATGCAGAGGTCCGGTTTCAGATCTCGAATAGCTAATGCTTCAGCTATGTATAGATGGCGTATTCGAAGTCCCTTTGTACGATATTGAGGGACTCTGTGTAGTGCTGTGAGGCGTTCGTGTGTGTGTGGGGGGGGGTGCTCGATGTCCAGAGATGACAAGGTGTTCGAGGATCGAGCTGTTGCTAGTCTTCTTTTCTCATCTGGCTAACCAAGCTGGGCAGTGTTCCAGAATACATTTGTGGACTTGACGTTGCGTACGGCCGATATACTTTGCTCCACACGAGCAAGTAAATTGATAAATACACACTGAAGTGGCCAAAAGCGGTATCTTGTCCTTAGCGCTAGACTGCAGGAGAATGTGATACGTAGAGTGGCTGTTGGAAATGTCTTCTTCAGACATTTAGAATGGCGGTTTTTGAGAATTTGAATTCTAGGTTCATGAAGAGAGTCTTCTTAGGAATCCTTGCGATGTTTGACACCGGAGGCTTCTCCTTCATGTTTTTGTCGATAAATTTTGGTGGATACCCATTCTCTAGTAGGGTTTCACGTAGTAAATTTAATTCTTTCTCTACCATATCTTCCTAGCAGATTTTTCTAATCCTTGAACACAATGTGTGTACCAGGTTCCTCTTTCGGATCAGTGGGACAAAGCTCTGGAAGTTGATAAACTGTCCAGTCCATGTTGGCTTGCGGTATATCGATCTTTGGATAGTACAGTCATGTCGTCTGGTGAGTAGTACATCAAGGAATGGAAATGCGTTGTTCGATTCTCTTTCTAAGGTGAAACTTATTGATGGATGCGCTGCGTTGAAGGTTTTGAGGAGAGAATCTAAATCACACTTTTCATCACAGATTATAAACGTATCATCTAAGTATCTCTTGTATAAGTGCAGTTGACTTATCAAGGGATCGAGGATGCTGTTTTCAAGGCTCACCATGAGGCAGTCGGCTAGGAGTGGACTGAGAGGAGACCCCATGGCTACCCCATCTTTCTGTACATAGAACTTTTCATTGAATTTGAACTGGATATTGAACGTACATAAAAATTTAGCTAAACCTAAAATAACTGACCCTGCTGAGTGCACATGTGTAGTCAGAATGACGCGATGCCGCCTATACCGGAATTATGAAAAGTGGCAACATACAACAAAAGGAAGTTGGACAAGCATAATATATATATATATATGAAAAACTGTGAAGCCATGTTACTAAATCGATATAATTATGAGCAATAAATTGTGCTCGAAACGGCATCCAGGTATTAATACACTTCCCCTTGATGAATTTGAATAAAGCAAGAACAACAGTGGGTTTGTGCAGAATAATATGGTACCTTCATTGATTATTTCGTTGGCTTCTCATCAGCTGCTTACAGCTTGCAAATTTTTCATGATGTAAGTTGACAGAAAGTTCTGCAATTAGTGAACAGTGTTCAGAAATTTGCGTTTACACAGTTTTACACAGGCAGTTCAAGTTTAAACAAAATAAATGCATGCATACAATGGTAAAGGAGTTACGTAATAAAGACTAGAGATGCGTAAGATGCTGAGTGACTAATAAATTAGGTCACAATGTACTGAGTTCAACTCAAATCATAGAAACAAGAGACAAGCAAAATTACACTGTATCAAAGGGGGTGAGGTTAAAGCCAAAGATTACGTAATCAAATGAAAGAGAGAATAAAGACATCCAGTTACCAGGCTGGGCAAGGAAAGACTGATAACTGCCTCTTCTTCTGAACACATAAATCTGGTTTCAAGCGTTTGATAGAAATAGCTTCGGCAAACTCGAGGAGAATCCAGCTCCTTTGTCTATTGATAATTTTAAGGGATTTCGCGACCACCTTACGACCTGTAACAAGGAGATGTCTAGTACTGTACCAATGTGTGATATACTTGAAATAAACTCACCTAATTACATTCTACCACAGTGCCCAAGTTCTACACTTACACTGATCGCATTCTTTTGTTAGATTTCAATTTGCATTGCTCAGTTTAGAATTCAACTACTCTGAGTAGCTTAATGTGATGGTCTTAGAGCCTCATTTAATGTGGCGCGTGTTATTATTTAACAACTTCTAAGTAAATCTACAGTGTCAGATCCTTTGAAAAAATTTTGAACGGGTGGGGAACGGATGAAACTTTAGATGACAGAATCAGAGGAAACTGGTTATTGACGGTTAAAGCATCAGCTGAAATGGAAAAACAGAAGAAGAAGAACGTGTCAGTGAACGAAAATGGTTCGTGCTCGAGAACACCCTTCAGTATGGCTAAGTAAAGGTGTAGTAAAAACCATCAATAGGTCGAGATTAAACCATCTAGTGCAAACCGGCCACAAAGCCATTAATGAAGAATCCTTCTCCACCATCTACCGGATAACAAATGAATTGCCAAAAACATCGAGGTACCACATACTCCAGGCAGCAGAGAATATAGCGACTCGCTTAAAACAACCAGTGCTCTGTGTGTAGAAGAAAAAAGTTCCGCCCCTACTACTGCCCTCGTCGGCCTTCAGTGGAGACTATAAATTCATGAATTTGTAATATTATCCTTCCTTATTTTTCTGACATTCAGTTTATTGTTATGTTGATGCGGTCGAATTGCAATCCATGGACATTATTATTATTATTGATTCGATATCATTTAAACATTAATGCTGTTCATAACACTAATTCATTCACTACTATTATGTATATATAACTGTAGAGCCTGATGACGTAGGGGTTGTCGAAAAGTGTATTCTTTGTTCAGTAACCATTCTTCTGATGCTCACTAGTGACTTCCTACAGGAAGGAGTTTCCTGGACTTCTAGTGAGAAGTCGTGACCAGTGAGGTCCATCCAGTCAAGTGTGAGGATGGATGTCCTACCGACGACATTGGCTGGAGTCGCGCTATCTCAAAAATTGGTAGAAGTTAGAATTCATGGAATGGCCATTGAATCAGATCCCAGTGGCTGAATGGTAAACAAGCTTGCCTTGTAACGGAAAGTTCTGGGTGCGTACTGCCGATGATTCCCAAACTAGGACGTAGGAAACAGCTGTCCAGTACTCCAGCACTGGTTTTCAATGGTTCTCTAACTGATATCAATCCGTAATCAACTCGTAAAAGCAAAACTAAGCCTTAGAAACTAATTGTTGAAAACCATTCTTCTGAAAATTTTAATGGTCATTTTTAATCAGTTAAAAATGGTTCCATTTTAAAAATGGTCCACTTAATTTGCATAACAAATAATTCTAAATTGACTATCCTGGTGTTCCGAATTTCAACTAACTACCAATTTCCATAAGTTTCTGGATAAAATCTAAACAACGAATGTCAGTAAGTATGAAACTTAATCAAAAGTGAGGATTATTATTGCTTGACCTCTAATGTCTAACAGAAAAGGTTGAAATGAATAAATTGAACATTGACAGATAAAAATAGATGGTAAAGATAAGGGAAACGGCTGGACAAAGCACATTATATTTCACGTTTCCTTTTTCTAAATACAAACAGGAAAGGGGATTGAGACATTTTGTTTTCTAAGGCTTGTTCACATTAAATTCACACTGGCCTACTTCATTCTCATGTGAGTTATTCTAACAATGATTTTTATTCAAGTGTTGGTTTGTAGGGATTTGATTGGTTACAGGATTTCATTATGAGCTGACATTAGTTAGAGAACCATTGGAAAACCTGCAGGGAGTAATGGACAGCTGTTTCGTCCCACCAGTTTGGGACTCTTCATCAGTAAGCACGCACCAATCAAATCCCTACAAACCAACACTTGAATATCAATGAGATACTCACTAGCGACTTGCCCTATTTAGATAGGTAGTTAACTGTGGTTCTAGTGAGAAGCCATGACCAGTAGGGTGCAGCAGGTCGGGTGTGAGGACAAATACTCACCGAAGACATTGGCTAGGGGTCACGCTATGTCGTGAATTGGCAGAAGTTGGAATTCCTGGGGTGGCAGTTAGATCGGGTCCTAGTGGCTTAATGGTATACGAGCTCGCCTTGTAACCAGAAGGTCCTGGGTTCGAATCCCGGTGGGTGCGTACTACTGAAGAGTCCCAAACTAGGACGAAACAGCTGTCCAGTACTCCCGACTGGTTTTCCAATGGTTCTCTAACTAATGTCAGCTCATGATGAAATGATTTTTAAAAAAATCTGATTTCATTACTATCTAGTGCACAATGAACTGAAATCCTTTTAGTTTAACTAATCTCTTAACAAGAGAGAATATAAGACATCTACAGTATTTTTACCATATAAGGAGGGGACATCTGACACCCTGCGTAATAGGATTCTTAAATAAAGCAGGAATTAGAGTGGTGGCATTTAAACCTACAAACGCACTCACTTAGGACAAGCTCTGTTGGTTTAAAGACCCTGTAGGTTGACCCATTTAGACAAAATAATATAATTTACAAAATACCCTGCAATGACTGTGAGCGGGGTCAACTACATAGGTCAAACTAGTAGGTCGGAGGTAGTCAGATTGTCGGAATATAAGAATTTAGCTAAGGTTAGAATGATTGACCCCACCCGCGAACATAAGTAGTTTAGAAAAAAGCTCAGAGATTGCACTGCATGCATTAACAATGCAGAATCACACAATAGGGCGGTAGGGGGTTAAAATTCTAAGAATTATTATAGGTAGGTGGAGAGAGAGGTTGATTACTGAATCCTTGTTCATCTTGTCTATATCACTGATACCGGAAATATGGGAAATATTACTGACAATCAAGTCAAGCGATGAATTGAAATAATGATGGAATTACATAAACGAAGTTAGAAAGTTGTGTGAGTAGTGCCTTGATATTGGGATTATGAGCAGCCATAAATTGTGCTCGAAACGTGGTCATCAGTAAATATTACTTACTGTATAATAGCACTGTGAGACTTTATCAAAATAAATTTTACCCACAATGGAATTATATACTCTACCGCCACAGTTGTGTGTTTTTTTTTCGCTGCCTATCATGGACATTATTGAAGTTTTGTTGATTTTCAATCAATTTCCACAGTTATAGGGAAAGGTATATTGATACTCAATGATAAATAAGTCACCAGTTATTGTAGATTAAACGGAAGGATAATGGTTGTTATATTGTAATGTTACCAGCCTTCAATAATGCAAGGCACGTTACTGATCAAATCTCCATCTCCTTTGTGACACAGGGAAAAAAACAAAGTGTGTGGTATTAGACGATGATGAATAATAATAAAAATGGCGACAACAAGTTAATAAGTACTCAGAAAATTCCAAAAGACTAAAAGCTCCTACACTGACTGATCAAACTATGGATCAATGAGAAGAAATGAGCTAAAGTCGCCTGTTATCAGAGTTGATTGTTGTCACAGGACCAATTTATAGTTCCGAGTGGAACACAGATCTCCAGTAGCTGTATTCTCTTCAGTCTTTTCCAGCTGACAGCACGATTGTCCTTAAGTTTTCATTCTCTTCCCACAGGAGCCCTCCTCCCTGTCACTCTCTAGTTTAAATCTATCACGTCGCTTCCTACTCAGTTTCCCCTCGAGGTCCTACTTATCAGCTGGTTTCACTCAATGGTGCGTGTCCAGTTCATTTCCTTCGACACATGTGGTCAGTTCGTTACTAGAGTTCCCCGTTGTTAATCATTTCTGACCAACCACATGGTCTTCAGTGTGGATCATATCGTCCAAGCATACAGTCTTCTATGGTTGCTTCTAGTCCCGTCTACCTGATGATATGCAACGAGATTTGTGTATAGGGAGGATTCTCATAATATGACAAGATAATATTCGCTAATTTCTCTCATGAGTCCATGCGTCTATCTACAAAAGTATTAACAAATTGGTTTAGCGACACACCACTCGCCCGAATGGAAACTTTTTATGTCCCTCTCAGTGTAAAAAAGTCTTTTCTTAAGTAACCCAGGAAAGATTAAAGCGGCAGAAAATAAAGAAAAATTAGTAGAAAACAAGAATTAACTACTTCGCTACTATGGGGTGCCACCGACAATTATACATCTCATCCAACAGCTGTACGACAATGCTGCATGCCAAGTATTCCACAACTGGGAAACTTACGGAATCCTTCTAAGTGAGGGAAGGAGTAAGACAAGCTGGCTGCCTACTATCGCCAATGATTTTCCTGATTGCAGTAGATTGGATAATGTGACAAACAGCGGGCAATGAGGAAACAGGCATAAAATAAACCCACACAAAAAGACTTGAAGGATCTGGACTTCGCCGATGATATATGTCTGATTTCCCACAAACTGGAAGATATGCAAGCGAAAAGCAACAAGTTGACAGAAGAAGCATCCAGGGAAGATAGGACTTCAGGTGAACATAGATAAAACAGAGGTGATGAAGATTCCTGGCCAACACCACCAATAGCAACCACAACAACAGACAACAATCAGCATAAATGCGAGAAAATGAATCTGAAAGAAACAACCTCTTTTACCTAACTGGGAAGCATCGTTTCAACTACAGGTGGAAGTGACCAGGATATCAAAGCAAGAATCGGAAAAGCAAGGCAAGCTTTCACTACTCTCAAGTCTGTGTGGGGGTCAACAGCACTCAGCATCAAAAATAAGATCGGGATTTTCAACTCCAATGTGAAGTCAGTCAGTGCCACTCTATACAGATCAGATACTTGGTGCGTCATAAAGAGCATCTCAAACAAACTACAGACCTTCATTAACAGCTGTCTTCGCTCAATACCACTCAAGATCAGATGGCCAGAAAAGATCAGCAACAGGGATATCTGGCAGTGAGCAAACCAACCAGGAACCGATTGTGAAACAAATAAGCAGGAAGAAATGGAGGTGGATTGGCCATACTCTGAGGAAACAATGCATCAAGTGACATCACTAGACAAGCCATTGCTCGAGTGGAACCCGAAAGGGAAGCGGCGAGTTGGTCGTCAGTGCAAGGGTGACTTGGAGGAGGTCATGTGAAGAGGAGATGAAAATGTGTGGGCAGACATGGAGCCAGGTGAAGACTCTAGCAGGGAACCGAACGCAATGGAGACGCACGGCTGAAGCCCTATATTCCTCTAGGAATTAAAGGAAACAGTAATAATAATAAGAAGAATTAAAAAACTTAGAAAGCAGAGATTGAGACCGATGCCAGATTGTCTTAACTTCCTTACGTAAAACGTTAAGCGAAATATCTTTCTGGAAACTGACATGTTGCAGGAAGACCAAGAAAGATCAGAGGAAATGAGCAGTCCAAGGTATGATGTGATCTGTTCGAAATTATAAATAAAAATCAAGAAAATAATTATAAATACACGATGCTATATACCACTGATTGACATGAACAGTTGAGTACCACTCATATCAACCCATTAGCTTTGAGTCAGCATCTAGAGTTAGGCTTACAGTGAGGATAATTTAGGGACAGATTAGGGTTATGGATTTTGATGTCACACAAAATCGAAGACTTACAAGCGAAAACCGACAAACTGGTCGAAGAAGCAGCCGGCGAAGACAGGACTCCAGGTGAACATAGACAAGACGGAGGTTATGAAAATTACCAACCAACAACAACAACAGCAGCAGCAGCAACATTCAGCGCCAATCACCATCAACGGGAGGGATTCGAAAGAGGTTACCTCATTCACTTATCTAGGTAGGGAGCATTGTCTCAACTACAGGCATATGGAACGGACGAGGATGCCAAATCGAGACGAGAATCGGGAAGGCGAGAAACACATTCATCAACCTGAAACCAATCTGGAAATCTTCGTCACTCAACTCACCACCAACAACAAAATGATTCGGATTTTCAATACAAACGTCAAGTCAGTCAGTTCTTCTATACGGATGGATCAGAAAGTTGGCGGGTCACAAAGAATATTTCAAACAGCCTGTTGCAGACCTTTATCAACAACTGTCTTCGCTGGCTCTATACTGAAGATCAGATGGCCGACCGGAAAGAATCACCAACAAGTAACTATGAGAACAAACAAAACAGGAACCAATCGCTCAACAAATATGCAGGAGAAAGTGGAGATGGATTGGACACTCACTGAGGAGGCCGCTGGGTGACATCGCGCGTCAGGTAAACGCTCGAGTGGAACGCAAAAGGGAAGCGGTGAGTAGTGGGACGTCCAAGGGTGACATGGAGGAGATCGTGTGAAGAGGAGTTGAAACAGTATGGACTAACATGGATGGAGGTGAAAAGTACGGCAGAAGAGAGAAGCAAGTGGAGACGTTTAGTTGAAGCCCTATGTTCCACTAGGAACCCAAGGGGACAATAATAATAATAATTAGGGTTATGGATAGATTAAGGATGAATTAGTGTCATTTTAGTGTCAGATCAGGATCAATGTGTATTACTGTTAACGTGAAATCAAGGTTAAGCCTTATTGATCAGCGTTTAGTTTTAGGGCACCTGCGGAAATCCAAATTCTATGTTTTATATAGATTTTGGAGAGGTCATTGATCTCTTTAACTGATACTGGTTCTCAACGAAAATCTAACAATCGAAATTAATCTAAAATCTCTCCAAATCTTACAATTTGAATATATCGATCGCCAGCTCACTGATGACTACTGAATGGATGTTCTAAAGCTGTAGTGGAAGGTCGTGTCTAGTAGGGGCCATTATGTCAAAGTGGAGTGGATACCCATTGAAGGCATTGGTGAGGGAAGCGCTATATCATGAGTTGACAAAGTTGGGATTCAGGTGTCATTCTATCCCAGAGCAAGTGACTGAATGTTCAACGACCTTGGTCTCTTAACTTGAATGTCCCAAGTTCGATCCCAGGGTGTGTGGCGGCCGCGGATCCCTGTTGGTTTTCGATGATCTCTCCAACTGATGGCGATCCGTGACAAAAATCTAACAGTTGAAATTTGTGGGTTCATTATTATTACTACTTAATTCGATCCCTCTATTCCTACTCAAATTTACCTTTCTAAAGACGTCAGCGTGTTCTTATTGATTTACGCTCCTAGTGGAACACAGGGCTTCAAGCTAGAGGCTTGAAGTTTCGGTAGCAGTGGTGTTTATTTTTACAGGACGAAGTTGCTAGTCTCATACTCAACCTTCCCTCTTCACCAGTCTTATTACTGGCTTAGCAAGGTAAAGGAGTGCACCTGTTGGAGCTTGAAGCCCGAAACACATGAGGCGTCGTTGGCGAGCATTCTACCGCTGTGCCGCCGACGCGCAAAGGTATCGACGTGTAGCCGTAAATAATTCCCCAAAGATATACGCCTACAGCTTTAATGATCAATCAACGCAAAATGATGACCTTCATTGTTTCATTCTACTGACTGAGCTAAAAGTACGCCGTGAAGTAACCACGTCATTGGGCACACTGTTGTGTTACGTCTGGCCATTGGTGAATAGGCATTCTAGCTAGTTAACCAGCCATCTCCTCCCGACATTTTTGGTCCCAAAACATATTTCTCGTATTTTTCAATCATCAATTAGTCGTTTTGACTTGGCTTACAAACAGATCAATAGTCTGGGAGGATATTTAATTGCATTTCCATAAAGTGTATCTTGTAAACCCGTCGAAATCCTTTGTCTTTTAAATGTAGTTTTAAATTTATTGGTATACTCGTTCGGTTGGAGTCTTATAGTTTAAATATGATGTATGTTCGTACACTTCATCGCCATCTACTACCATGTGCTCCTTGAAATCTATAGGTAACACAAAAAGCAATGGGTTGAAATATATTTTTTTAAACTGTACCTGTAAAAGTAACATGATTTAATGACATCTTTGACTGATTAAAACAAATGTAAAAGAGCTATTAGAAGCTAGAGCTTATCTCAAGACATATTTTCCGGAAAAAATCATCCGTTGGCTAAAACATCCATTTCAGGTATTTGTTCTCCTTTTTACAAACGAAATCGTGTCAGTACCCTCGTGTTTCGTGCTAGAAAAACCCCCACAACCAACCCCCCCCAACCCCCCCCCCAACCACAGGTGTGCAACATAGACGGCACTGAAATGGAAACCAAGCCGGAAATCAAATACCTAGGCGTCATTCTATCCGCTGATCTCTCCTGGTCGTCTCATATCTTAGCAATTTCTAAGAAAATATTCCGTCTTACCTTCCACATCAAGAAGTTAAGACATTCTGGTATAACCCAACCCTTACTCCTACAATTTGTTAATTCTCGCATCCTGCCTATTATTCTCCATTGTTCCCCCTTAGTTTTTCCCACCGGGCTACTGAAGAAAGACTATAACATATTACGCAGGATGTAAAAGGTTGTCAGCAGGGTAAGCAACGTGCCACTTAACCAGGTTGGTAATATTCTGGTTGACAGGTACATGGACTCATGTGAAAAATGGGCCAAATCCAGTTTATCTAACTCACACCACCCTCTTCACTCACAACTCTCCCCTTCCATCTCATCAGGTAAAACCAGAAGCCAGTATAGAAAACTCTATGCTCGCACCAGCAAGTACAAAAACTCGACCATACCCTACTTAGCTCGTGTTCTGTGTGATAAAGAAAGCATTAGGCGTGACACCTATAATTCATTAAATAGTCAGTAGAACAAGTGGACCTCGTTTTTCCAACTAATATCATCTATAGGTACAACATTTTCTTTCTTTCTTTTCCTATTCTCTCTTTCTTGTTTTCTGTTATGTGCTGCTTTGTTTCTTTCTCTCGCTTACGCCAATAAATATGATAGCACCTACGTTTATAACACCTTCAAACACTGTTCAACTTTGGCTTTGCTACCGACATCCCAATATGTTGTTGTCATAATGAACTGAGATTTCCTTAATCTATGTAGAATTTTATTTATTGATAATGTACTAACTGGATGCAATACTGTAGTAAAAATGCTGAGAATTCCATTCTGTATCACATGTACTGTTTTGGAATAAAGCAAATTATTATTATTATTCTTGAAGTAAAAATTAGGAAAGTAGAAAATGCACCCCACAAACATTTGTTAAAGTCTCCACCATGAGAACAGACAGAGATGAATTCCTGCAAACTATATATATATATATATATATATATCACTACCGTTCAAAGGAGACACAGCCACTCAGTTACTGCCTCAATACGTGTTTAAAACTCACCACTCGTTGTTCAATTTCAGTGCAGGTGAGAGATAAGCTGCCGGGTTTCGCCACTTTAACGTGCATTTATAAATTTACCTGTTCTTGTGAAGATAATTACACAAGTATAACGACTCGGGAAGCTCACCGTCACCTTCTTGAGCATTGTCCAACTTGGTCAAGTAAAGGAGTTGCAAAGTTAGTCATGAGTTCAATATTGGAACATCTTATGGATACAGATAACAAGACTGATAAGAATTTAGCCTTTGCAACTCTACACAAGGTACCGCCTCAACTCCCTAAGATTTTACGCCTTCGATTTCTAAGCATAACTGAGGTAGTTGCCATAAAACAAAAGTTTTCACCTAGTCTTTGTATTCAGAGGAAGTTTGTTCAATCCCACTCCCTCCCATAGCCTTCAGTCTCAGCCCGGAATAGTTATCCCAGTGATACTTACATCCTACTTCATTATATTTGATTCTGTTCACCCAAACTGTTGTTCAAATGTCTACGATGAATATTTTATTATGTAATTGTAAATCCTGATGAGAATTTACCCCCAAAAAGAATCCGTATTTGCTTACTTAAATCGTGTTCTGAAATGAGGATATTTAAATTAATTTCTATGGAAAATGCAAGGTCAATTAAAATAAACATAGAGAGAAAAAGATTTAAGAATAAGAAGGGCAATAATTAACACCATTTTACAGCATAAAATTAGATAAGGATTACCAAGGTAGGTTAAAGATATGCTCAACGAAGAGGGGGGTGGAGGAAGTGGCTTAATTGTACAAATAGTTATCCCCTCAGGTTATCTAAGTGTACGCCTCTGGTGGTTTTCATACCTACCTTAGTAATCCTCATATTATCACATCATCAAACTTAGTGAGAATTATAATCCTTCACATTTTTAATTCCCTTAACATTTTCCATTTTTCATATGAATTAATTTGACTAATAAATTTGTTTTGAAGTGTTAGTTTTTTCGGGATTTTGTTGTTTGATTGGTTGGAAGATTTCACTATGAGCTGACATCAGTTGGAGAACCATTAGAAAACCAGCTGGGAGTACTGGACAGCTGTTCCTTCCGTCCTCAATTGGAACTGTTCAGCAGTTCGCACCCACCGCCAGTGTTCGAACCTAGGACCTTCTGGTTACAAGGCTAGAGAGCTCGTAGACCATTAAGCCACTGGGACCCGACCCAATGTCCTATGAATTCCTACTTCTGCCAGTTCATGACATAGCGCGACCACTTCGCAATGTCTTCTTCGATGAGTTACCGCTTCACCTTCAACCTGCTTTACCCTACTGGTCACGGCTTCCCAGATCAGATTGTTCAAAACATATTTCGTAAATGCATCAAACCACACATATTTTTCAAAAAAACCCCGTCTTCTAATCATACTATCTAAATTTATTGAAGGCGATAATTGTTTTGAATACTATTTAAATGTGCATGTCAAAGCACATGTATTGGAAGAAGAGAGAGAAGAAGACGTTATTCTCGGGATTTCTAAACACATACCCAAGAAATTGAAGGTACAGGGCTCACAAACACTAAACAGTTCATTTAATTCAATTTTAGACTTTTCGTTCGACTGATTGAACCGAAGTGGTCGGTCTCAGGTTGACATGTCGTCTCCTCGTGAAGTCAATTGGTGGATAGGGACTAGTAGTGGAATCCAGGACAATGCGCATTTCGTCCTGTTGAGGGCTCGTCAGCTAGCTGAATCAATTAATCGACTGGAAAATCTAAATTGCATTAAATATTGGTCTAATTGTCCTATAAATAGTCAATCCTTTTACCTTATCATAAGTTAACAGTTTACATCATTCTGCATCTATGCTTACTGAAGCTGGTATTCCTTAGGGTGCTGTTCTCTCTCCTTTCCCTTTTTTCTTTCTTCTTACATGACTTACGTCTTTCTAATGAAATCAACACCGTCTTGCTTCTTGTTAAGTCCCATTCAGACTGCTGCAAACTTAATAGCTTTTTGTCGGACATCAGTCAGTGGTGCAAACTAAATGGTCTTACGTTAAATCCCTCAATATGCCAGACTATCAACTTCACCTTTAGACATAAACGTGATATATAGCGATTGATTAGTACACGGTAGGCTAGTAGTAAACAAAGGACTGTAACAGAAACTAGGTTAGGCACGAAATACCTTGGTATAGTTCTACCTTCTGATCTTACTTGGTTATACCACTACTAATACCAAATAAGCACTGCCATTAGCAATCCTGTAATATTATCTTTATAATTGTTTTAAATGTTATTCGATAAAATAAAATGCAGTATTGTACCAAATGCTGAAAATTCCATACTGTAGCATTAGTACTATTTGGCAATAAAGCAAATTGTTATTATATTATTATTATACATCAAAATTTTATAAAAGTCTGTGTTATGAAATTTTGATAGCATAGAATTTGAAGCTGTAAAACGAATTGATTTAGAATGACAAGTGGAACAAGTGAAATAATACCGGGGACAATTAAAAGTGAGAGTAGTAATAGTAACAATTGACGTAATAAGGAAGAGTATACAAATTGAATAGACAAAAATGAAAAAAAACAAAAATTGGTAGAGCTAAAATATGATTGGGGATTACCATACTTTAGCATAGGGGAGGGATTAAGACCATGAAAGTTGGAGGGGTTGAACGAACTTTTTCTGTACACAGAGATCTGGCTTTTCTGTTTTGATAGCCAAAGATTCAGCAATGCAGATGAGTCGGGTTCGTAGGGATTTGGGTAAATTACTCTTTGCCTTGTAGATGACTTTGAAGGCGGAGGCTATAGAGATCATTGGGTGATCATTATCGATCAGACGTTCAATGATCGCGCTTCTTATTGCTCCACTTCCACCTCTTCGTAACCATGCAAGATAGTGTTCTTGCACCCTATTGGACAAAACTCGAGTCGAACAACCGATATACCTAGCTCCACACGGGCAGGTGAACTGATACATGCACACAGAGTTGGTCAACTGCGGGATCTTGTCCTTCAGGTTATTGAACAGTAGTGGTCGACTGGTTAAGGCTATTCTCAAAGATTCAGTAGGGAATGTTCTTTTCAGGGACTGTGATATCCTTCGTTTTATATACAGTGTTTTCTTGGGTAGGAATGTCACATCTACTTTCAGAGAACGGTAAATTCTCGAAACCAAATTAGAAAAACAAGACGGAATTAATTGGAAAGCAACTTACCGAAGCTTTAAGGCGAATGAAGAGCAATCGTCTCATTCGTGAAGAACTGTACGAAAAGATTAGACCAACAGGATCTCTAATACCAAGACTTTATGGTCTACTGAAGATACACAAAGCTGGCCTTCCACTCCGCCCTATCTTGGATATGTCCGGATCCCCTTATCATCCATTAGCTGGGTGGTTAGCTGAAATCCTCGAACCCTTCAGGGGACAACTATCTATTCATTCCCTTCGAAACACCTGCTAATCTGTCGAATGTATGCAAGATGCAAATGCTTCGAATAAACATATATTGTTTTTGGATGTAGAATCCCTATTTACGAACGTTCCACTGACAGAAACCATATGCTTTATATACAAATATATTGAGGACAAAAAGTTGAATATATACGGATATCCACTACAGACTCGAAAGAACTACTTTTGTGATGTACACTGACTGTACAATTTACTTTCAATGAAACAATCTACAGACAGAAAATGAATTCGTTTGTAGAGGCTTATGTTTCTTCGCCTTGGACAAAACTGTCTGATTTCCTGATTAGTTGATAATATGAGAGACTGTCTGAGGAAGCATTGAATTGTCAGGCTGTTATTGATGTAAAGGAAAATGGGTTGGATTGGATCGAGTAAGTCAGTTGGTAGAACTCTGGAGTAGTAACTGGGAGGCTGCTAGTTGAAGCCTTTCTGCTACGTAGATTGCCATCTACAATCGTCACCAATTATTTTTATGTAATGCTTCTTCCCTGCATATAATCACGGAATATACACAATAAATCATCGGAAATCTTAGAAAGACGGTTGCAGCGAGGAAAAGACATATGGACTCATGCAAAAAAATTTTGTTATTATTCGCTTGCACTCCGAGTGGAATATCTTCACTTTGTTCTGTTTTCTGCCATCCTCTTCAGCTGGGTCCACGATTGCCAAAAATCTCTCATGTCTTCCTCACACGATCTCCTCCATGTTACCCCCGCATCGACCACCCACTCGTCGCTTTCCACTTGGATTCCACTCGAGCAATTGCCTGGCGTGTGTCATCATTCGGCGGCCTCCTCAGTGGCATTCGCCCGATCCATTTCCATTTTCGCCTGCATATTTGTTGAGCGATCAGCTCTTGCTTGTTGGTTTGTTCCCAGACAGAGTTTCTTGTTACTTATTCTTTATGGCTATTTGATCTTCAGTATGGAGCCAGCGAAGGCAGCTGTTGATGAAAGTCTGCAACAGGCTATTGGAAATCCTTTTCGTGAAGGGGTCGCAGTGCAAGTTTCTGACCCGTATAGAAGGACCGACTTCACATTAGTGTTGAAAATGTGAATCTCGTTCTTTATGCTGGTTGGTTGAGTGCAGAAGATTTCCAAACTGGTCTCAGGTTGATGAAGGCGTATCTTGCCTTTCCGATTCTGATTTGTTTTGACATCTTCATCCGTTCTGGCTGCCTGTCATTAAAACCATGCTTCCTAGATAAGTGAAGGAGGCAACCTCTGTCAAATCTCTCCCATTGATGGTGATTAGTGCTGATCGTTGTTGCTGTTGGTTGGTTATCTTCATCACCTCCATCTTCTCTGTGTTCACTTGGAGTCCTGTTTCCGCTGTCTCTTCAGCCAGTTTGTTGGTTTTCGCCTGCAAGTCTTCGATTTTGTGTGACACTAGACATATATCATCTGCGAAATCCAGATCTTCTGGAGTCTAATTGTAAGTCATCCAGCCGATTCGTGCAAGAAATTAACGAATATTATCTTCTGCGACCATAAGCATCTTCTCTATACAGAACTCTTACAACGTATCTCGTCAGGTAGACAAAACTAGAAGCAACTAATATTATTATTGTTTCCTTTAATTCCTAGAGGAACATAGGGCTTCAGCTGCACCTCTCCATTGCTATCCGTTCTCTGCTAGAGTCTTCACCTGGCTCCAAGTCTGCCCACACGTTTTCATCTCCTCTTCACACGACCTCCTCCAAGTCACGCTTGCACTGACGTCCAACTCGCCGCTTCCCTTTCGGGTTCCACTCGAGCGACGGCTTGTCTAGTGATGTCACTTGATGGTTTCCTCAGAGTATGGCCAATCCATCTCCATTTCATCCTGTATATTTGTTGCACAATTGGTTCCTGCTAGGTTGGTTCGCTCATTGCCAGAGATCTCTGTTGCTGATCCTTTCTGGCCGGCCATCTGATCTTGAGTATTGAGCGAAGACAACTGTTGATGAATGTCTGTAGTTTGTTTGAGATGCTCTTTATGACGCGCGGTGCAAGTCTCTGATCCGTATAGTAGCACTGACTGACTTCACATTGGAGTTGAAAATCCGGATCTTATTTTCATTTTCATGCTGAGTGCTGTTGACCTCCACACAGACTTGAGAGTAGTGAAAGCTTGTCTTGCTTTTCCGATTCTTGCTTTGATATCCTTGTCAGTTCGGCCTGTAGTTGAAACGATACTTCCCAGGAAGTTAAAGGAGGTTGTTTCTTTCAGGCTCCTTCCATTTATGCTGATTGTTTTCTGTTGTTGTTGTTGTTGTTGCTGTTGGCCAGGAATCTTCATCACCACCTCTGTTTTATCTATGTTCACCTGAAGTCCTTCCTATCTTCCCTGGATGCTTATTCTTCTTCTTCTATCGCCAACTTGTTGCTTTTATTTGCATATCCTCTAGTGTGTAAGAAATCATACATATATCATCATCGGCGAAGTCCAGATCCTCCAAGTATTTTGTGTGAGTCCATGTTATGCCTGTTTCCTCATTGCCCTCTGTTTGTCGCATTATCCAATCTACTGCAATCAGGAAAATCATTGGTGATAGTAGGCAGCCTTGTCCAACTATAGGAGACTGTATGCTCGGCCGACTAAGTATAAATACTCTACAATGCCTCATTTGGTAGGCACACATTTTATGTGATAAGAAAAGTGTATAAGGCAGGACACTACTATATATGTCCGAACCAAGTTCACTTTTAACAGTTTGAAAAAATTTGGGCATTGGGTATATGATATTCATTATAGATAAAGGTTTTCATATTTCCCAATGAATGAATGAAAAAAAAAACGATATTGTTGTGTTTTCTGACGTTTCACTATTTAACGCTGCTGCTAATAGCTTTAACACAGTATCACTAAACCAGAATTTACAAAATCCCCACAGCTTATATATAACAACTTGATCATCGATACTCAGCATGCGGTCATTTTTGCGTTGTCAAATTGGCCAGTTGGTAAAGATAACAAAACCAGGTGTAGATTGTTGGATCTGATAAGTGTGTAAAATTGTAAAAGCAGCGTGTGTCTACATAATGAAATTGTTTGTCACATTTGTGTTGATTTCGTCATTTCATGAGGGAGGTGGATGTGATAACCAGGTCAAATTCTGTTTTAGTCTAAAATTCCTATTCAGACAAATGGGATTCCATTTGATATAAAGTGCTTCTGATGATGTTAGACGTTCTTTGTGATTTCTGAAATTTTTGTGGATTATTTCAACATTGTCCAGATCAATTTTGTGGCCTGATTCTATAGCGTGTAGACCACCACACATGGCCGATGATTTTTCAAGCTTTTCTCGTTCAAGTGGATTTCTCGGTGGTCGAACAGAGTCGGTTCTATGGTGTTCATTTCTTGCGACTTTGATTTCTCTCCGGAGATGTTTATCCAATGTATATCGCATAACATTCCAAGCAAGCATTTTATTTTATAGACACAATTAGATAGAGAATCTTTAGGGATTTGGTCTTCCATATGGACAAGGTCGTTTTGCGGTGTGTCCTGATGTCGTTAATAGTTTCGCTAATAATAATAATAATAATAACAAAGCTTTATTTCTAACAATATATGAACATATAATACAGAAATTTTCAGCGTATTTAGTTATGGAAGCTATTAGTGCCCAGCATACTGAATAATTCGGGTGGGCTCGAAGCAATGCAATGCTGCAACTACAGTTATCGCCAAAATATCTCAGAGCTTAACATCAAAAAGGAGGGAGGGTGGCGCATGCTGATCAGCAGATATGGTAGTGTTCTCAAATGTGAATCGTTCCTATCTGTACGACAGGAACATGCATTTTTGACAGCTCCAGAATTATACATTAGTCTGGATCCTCAACCAAAAAATAAGGGTTGTATGGATCGAAATTATAAATTAAAAAATGCTTTCGCTTCTACCACCTACAAGTCTGCTCAGCTTCTTGTCAAGATGCTACCCCATGGGCCCTACAGAAATTTGTGAGACATCTTACAGATCGGCTTGCCCTACAGGTTCTAATCTTCCACATCTTCGAATTCCCTTCTCACTAAAATATCACTTATCTACCTCATGATAATCTTTTTATTTACTCACTAATATACTCTATTTGGTCTTAACTACCTCTGCCATTATTAAAGCTAAAACTTGCTTTTTGTTCATATTTGCTGCTCGCCTAAAGCTTGGTTGCTTTGATTAAAAACACAGCAACACAAATGTTTGAGCCAAGCTAAATTCTCATCGAAAACGTCATAGTCTCCTTGCTATAACCAATATGACTGGCATTAAACATTGCAAGTGTATACTATCATTCCAAGGAGTCTCCACCTCCTTCTTGTATATATCTAGTAAATGTTCTTTCAATGATGTATTATCCGTAATTGTATTTTATACCATTTTGCAGCTCCCCAGGACGTTCTTCTCTGACGTCAGTTAGAGAACTACTTAAAAGCAGTAAGTACTGGACATTTCTTTCGTCGTCTTATGAGATTTATCAGTGGTTTGCATCTTTGACCCCAGCAGGGATCAAAACTCAAGACCTTCAGGTTTTAAGGAGAACAAATTGAAGATTCAGTTATTTGGATGGAATCTAATTGCCCATGAATTCATTAATATAATAGTAAGGCTTTATTTCTGACACTATGTGGACACATAATACAGAAATTGCCAGTGTATTTAGTTCCAAAATATTTCCTCTTCGTAGAGGATTTACATGCAAAGTAATACTCTGTCGTAATGTCGTTGCATTTGAAGAGAGAACAAATTCTATTTGTCTATTTTTTTCATTTCTATTTAAAGTTGCACAGTGTTTTGTTGAAAGCCAATTAAATATACGCGCGCGAATTCATGTAGTAGTTATTTAATATAACTGCATGAGTAAAACATTAAGAAATGAAGAAACATTTGAGTGTTTTGACGGATGGATATTCTGACAGCCCAAAGATTTAGGCCTATTATCACTGATGATATTGCTAATTGTGATGGACTGCGTCGGTGGCACAGTGGTTAGGACTCTCGTCGACCATGCACATGGTCCGGGGTTCGATCCCCTGCCGGTCGGCCTGAATTTGGGCTACCGATATCCATGCTGAAAATTCCAAACTTGTACTGAAAATACAGTGTGGAATCAAGCTGTAAATCAAAAAAAAATTATGCGTCAGACTGTGCATTAGGAGTGAGGAGACAGTAATACTCCGAACGACCAATGAGGAGACTCTAGAAGACTTAGACTTCACAGATGGCTTATGTTTAATCTCACACAAACTTGAAAACTTGCCAACGAAGACAAACAAAATGGCTGAACACGCTGTCAGCGAAGACAGGACTGAGGGTGAACATAGAAGAGAAGCCAGAACAACCAGAACCAGTCAACATCAACGGGAGAGTTTTGACTGAGGTCACCTCCTTCACTTATCCGGTTAGGAAGCATGGTTTTAACCACAGGCCAGTGGAACGGATGAAGATGTCAAAACCAGCCAGTCAGAATCGGGAAGGCGAGATACACCTTCATCAACCTAAAACCAGATAAGAAATCTTCTGCACTCAGCCAGCCTGCATAAAGAACAAGATTCCCATTTTCGACACCAGTGTGAAGTCGGTCCTTCTTTTATTATTGTTCCCTTGGGTTCCTAGTGGAACATAGGGCTTCAGCTGCACGTCTCCACTTGCTACTGTCTTCTGCTGTACTTTTCACCTGCATCCATGTTAGTCCATACTGTTTCAACTCTTCTTCACACGATCTCCTCCATGTCACCCTTGGAAGTCCCACTACTCACCGCTTCCCTTTCGGGTTCCACTCGAGAACTGGCCTGACGCGCGATGTCACCCAGCGGCCTCCTCAGCGAGTGTCCAATCCATCTCCACTTTCTCCTGCATATTTCTTAGGCGATTGGTTCTTGCTTTGTTTGTTCCCATAGTTTCCTGTTGGTGATTCTTTCCGGTCGGCCATCTGATCTTCAGTATAGAGCGAAGACAGCTTTTGTTGATAAAGGTCTGCAACAGGCTGTTGGAAATATTCTCTGTGACCCGCCAAGTTTCTGATCCATCCGTATAGAAGAACTGACTGACTTGACATTTGTATTGAAAATCCGAATCATTTTGTTGTTGATGCTGAGTTGAGTGACGAAGATTTCCAGATTGGTTTCAGGTTGATGAATGTGTTTCTCGCCTTCCCGATTCTCGTCTCGATTTGACATCTTCGTCCGTTCCTCCTGTAGTTGAGACAATGCTCCCTACCTAGATAAGTGAGTGAAGTAACCTCTTTCAAATGCCTCCCGTTGATGGTGATTGACGCTGGATGTTGCTGATGTTGTTGTTGCTGCTGTTGGTTGGTGATTTTCATAACCTCCGTCTTGTCCATGTTCACCTTTACTCCTGTCTTTGCTGCTCCTTCGACCAGTTTGTCTGTTTTCGCTTGTAAGTCTTCGATTTTGTGTGTGACATCAAACATAAATCATCCACACACGAAATCCAGGTCTTCTAGATTCTTCATGTCGGTCCAGGATATCCCTGTTTTCTCGTTTCCCATTGTCTGACGTATAATCCAGTCCAACACAATTAGAAAATTAGCCAGCGCAACACGAATTGGATTTCCAAAAAGTTACTGATTTTTATCATCAACACCTGCATTTACTGGGAAACACTAAGCAAACGGTCCTTTTTGTTCTTTCTTTCATTATTGTATTGTTGTTAATATTTTCATTTAATCTAATCTAATCGAATCTTATCTAATATTCACATTCATATTGAACGATATTATCAATGTAAGCGTCCTGCTTTAATTATTATCCCTGTAATGAGACAGATGCAATACTGTAATACCCACATGGTGGAAATTCCATATTTGTACCAAAAGTACTGTTTGGGATAAATTTTTTTAATTTAAAAAAAATTCATTTACGTTCCCAGTGGAAAATAGAGCGGCTTCAAGCTAGAGGCTTGAAGTTTCAGTAGCAGTGGTGTTTATTTTTACGGGATGGAGTTGCTAGCTGCTCATGCCCAACCTTCTCTCTTTATCAGTCTTATTACTGGCTTAGCGAGGTTGAGAAGTGCGCCGGCTGGGGATTGAAACCCTAACCACATGAGGCGTGGTTGGCAAGCATTCTACCTATGTGCCGCCGACGCACTTCTGTTTGAAATAAAGCTGCCATTATTATTATTGTTTCCTTTAATTCTTAGAGGAACATAGGGCTTCAGCCGTGCGTCTCCATTGCGTTCGGTTCTCTGCTAAAGTCTTCACCTGGCTTCAAGTCTGCCCACTCGCCTTCATCTCCTCTTCACATGACCTCCTCCAAGTCACCTTCGCACTGACGACCAACTCGCCACTTCCCTTTCGGGTTACACTCGAGCAATGGCTTGTCTAGTGATGTCACTTGATGCATTGTTTCCTCAGAGTATGGCCAATCAACCCCCATTTCTTCCTGCCTATTTGTTTCACAATCGGTTCCTGGTTGGTTCGCTCACTGCCAGAGATCCCTGTTGCTGATCTTTTCTGATCGGCCATCTGATCTTGAGTAGTATTGAGCGAAGACAGCTGTTAATGAAGGTCTGTAGCTTGTTTGAGATGCTCTTCATGACGCGCAGTGCAAGTCCCTGATCCGTATAGTAGCACTGACTGACTTCCCATTGGAGTTGAAAATCCGGATCTTATTTTTGATGCTGAGTGCTGTTGACCTCCACACAGACAAAGCTGCTTTTATTATTTCCTTTTTGACGAAGTCATCAACTAGACGATGTCAAAGTTCAGGACCATACTATATGTCCAAAGGAAATGCGTCCAACTACTGTCTCTACCCTGGGCCTCATAAACAGTCAATTCTCTCAATAGTGATTATCCTATCAACTTTCTTTTTCAAACTTCCCGTTCATTTGTATTATTTTTGAGTTTTTAATCCCTATCTTCACTACCCTGATTTGATTTTATCCCAACATCCCGTATATTTATAAGTTTCCAGACCGTAGATGTTACGAATTCCCTGGAATAATTTCAGTGTCTAGTCAGATTGAATCGTTATAAATTATTTAAAATAATCCCGGCGCGTTTAAGCATAAAATCAAAACAAGATTTTTCCGAATGTTTCACTAGAGTCTGCCATATGGGTGATAAGTCTATCCCTTCTTTCCTATATACCGCATATCATGTGGTTAAAACATATGTAAGGCTTCAGAGGCCGACCTTTCTTTACGTGGTGAATGAAAGTCTCTTCCTGGAATTTCGACACTGCTGAAATCAATCCTATGTTCGCTATCTATAGCATGAATTGCCATAGCTGATTTTTTTTTCCAAACTTTTTAATTCTACTTCATTTCTAGGTGGACGTTTGTGCAAAGTATGTGTTCATTCACTCTGACATTCATGTGTCTACTGCTCTTCCCTATACTAGCAAGCTTTACATTTTAGGAACCATATCTTTGACATCCACCAAAGCTTTTTCTAGAGAATTAAAGGGCTTGAAAGAGACTTTAATATTATATGAAGCAAGTAGTCTTTGAAGGTGCCCAGCTGTCTCCTTTCCTCTTTACCCTTCTACTCACGGAATCCTTCAAAGTAAGGACGGGAGTAAGAATTTCTGGCTGGCTGTCTGTCTACTAGCTCCACTGATTTTCCTGATTGCGGTAGACTGGGTAATGCGATGGAGATTGGGTAACGCAACGAGGAGACAGGCATAAAGTGGACCCACACAAAAAACTTGGAGGATCTGAACTTCGCCGATGATATTTGTCTCATTTCCCACAAACTAGAAGATATGCAAGTGTAAAGCAACAAGTTGGCGATAGAAGAAGAAGCATCCAGGGAAGATAAGAAGGACTTCAGGTGAACATAGAGAAAATAGATGTGGTGATGAAGATTCCTGGCCAACAACAACAGCAACAACAATCAGCCGGCATGAATGTGAGAAACTGAATCTGAAACAAGCAACCCCCTTTACCTACCTACCTACCTGGGAAGCATCGTTTCAACTACAGGCGGACTGAACTGACGAGGATATCAAAGCAGCGAGGATCGAGAAAGCAAGGCAAGCTTTCATTTCTCTCAAGTCTGTGTGGACATCAACAGCACTCAGCATGAAAAATAAGATGTGGATTTTCAACTCCAATGTGAAGTCAGTCAGTGCTACTCTAAACGGATCAGAGACTTGGCTCCGCGCCGCGCCGCGTCACGAAGGGCAATTCGAACAAACTACACACCTTCATCAGCAGCTGTCTTCGCTCAATACTACTCAGAATCAGATGGCCAGCCAGAAAAGATCAGCAACAGGAAGGTACCTCTCGGAAAGAACCAACCCAGTGAGTTACAACCATCACACGCCAGGCCATCGCTCGAGTGGAAGCCGAACGGGAAGCGGCGAGTTGGTAGTCAGTGCGAAGGTGACATGGAGGCGGAGGAGGTTGATGCGAAGAGGAGATGAAAGCATGTGGACAGACATGGAGCCAGGTGAAAACGTTGAGAGAGGTTAGAAGCGAACGCAATGGAGACGTTTTGCTGAAGCTCTATGTTCCCCTAGGAATTAAAAGAAACAACAATAACAATAATAATAATCGGATCACCTGTCCATTTTGTAATTTTACAACATCCCCAGTGTCACAAAAAGTCAATTGATGTGTTTGTTATTGCTTACTTCTTTTCTAGAATTGTCAAACTTACTACTTTTTCTAGTCATATGTGGATGTGAGCATTATCTGAGATTAGTCATCCATGTAAGGCCTAGAATTTTCTCATGTCATTATTGGCAAAACATGAAAGTCGAATTTCATATTACATTAGTTTATTTTAAATATTACACAGTGAATGGTGCAGTATTAACAAGTGGATGATAAGGTTTCGAGCATAAATTATCGCCACCCATAATCATATCAATTCAGTCACACGTTTGAGCAACTTTTCAATCAATCCAGCGCTCACTGGCGACAAGATGAAGTCACCTGAATTTCCGGTGAGAGGTTGTATCCAATGGAGTAGACCAAGTTAGGTATAAGCACAAATGCTCATTGATAGTTGTACTATATTTTATAAATTAACAGAATTTAGAATTCATGAATGAGTCACTGGATTTCATCCCAATGTTTGAGTAGTAAACGAGCTCACCTTGTATTTTGAAGGTTCTAAATTCGATGCCTAGTGGGTTGGTAAGTGAGTACTACTGAAGAGTCATACACTAGTACGGATGGCTGTCCAGTACTCCCTGGATTTCAATGGTACTATAAATCACATGAGTGTGTGATTAGACTTATTAATGCCTGGGAAAACAGGGAATATATAAAATCAAAATGTGGCATTAATGCTGGTGACAGGCATCGTTGTACCAATGCATTGTTCCATTTTCCTTAATATAACTGTAGAAGTTGGGCACTGTGGTAGAATGTAATTCCATATTATTTTATTCCTTTACGTTCTCAGTGAAACACAGGGCTTCAAGCTAGAGGCCTGAAGTTTCAGTATCACTGGTGTTTGTTTTTACAGGATGGGATTGCTGGCCTTATGCTTAGTCTTCCCTCTTCAACAGTCTTAATACCGGCTTAGCAAGGTGCGTCGGTGGCCGGGATCGAACCCCGAACCACATGAGACGTGGTCAGCGAGCATTCTGCTGCTGTGCCATCGCCTCACAATCCCCTATTAGATAAGTTTAATTTAAATATCACATATCATATATAATGTAGTATTAACAAGTGGATGACAAGGTTTCGAGCATAAATTATCGCCACTCATAATCACATTGTGGTGAGAGCTGTCTACTAGCCAAATTGGTAGACAGTAATTTACCTCAATATTTACGTTCTCAAGATTTGTCGTGAGAAAATATGAACAAAGACTGATTCAACAACCAACCACAGCAGACTGCGTAGGCGGATGCAGTTAGCGTATAGATGATCTGACATTCAAGAAACAGTCACAAAAAGATGAAAAATTAACTTTAAGTGAGAAACAACCCCCAATCAGAAGACTGTGTTTATTTGCTTAACTAATCTATAATAATGTACATGAAAAAATATTTTCCTTAATAAACGATCTGTTGCCTGGCCCTTGCCTTCTGTTGTTACAATGTCAGTTTTAGTCACACGGTTTCACAAATTGTCTAATATATATTTTCTCTATATGTATGAAACTTAGGTATTGTGGTAGAGTATAACTCCATTATAGATAAGATTTTATTTTGATAAATCACAAAGTGTTATACAGGAATATTAACTTGATATTAACGTGGACTTGATATGATTATGAGGAATAGTTTGTGCTCGAAACGTCATCAGTTAATACTACTGTATAACACTGTGTGATTTATCGAAATAAAATCTTATCCATAATGGAGTTATACATTTTCTCTCTCTTTCTCTCTGTCTCTCCAACTTCCCATTGTTGCTTCCGGTTGCCACTTTCCAAGTATCCGGTATAGGCGATGCGTTGTGTAATCCCCACTGCACGTGTGTGGTGTTGAATCGATACACGAAGCTTCAGTGATTAACCTCCCCCTCTCTCTCTCTCTCCACCTAACTCTATTTCCCTTGAATACTCTCACCCTCTCCCACCAACCCTATCGTTGTGTGATTACATGCAAGTCTTAAATGCAATGCAATGCAATAGCTGAGCTTCCCTCTAGGTTATTCAACTTATCAGGGTCAGTCAATCTACGTCTAGCTAAATTCCGATGTTCCGATAAGCTAATCAGATTGACCCCGATCTACCAGTTTGACCTATTTAATGACCTATTGACCTCACAGTCATTACATAGTATTTGGTAACTTATATTCCTTTCCTTAATGGGATCTATTATCAGGTCCTTAAGGTGACAAAGTTCATCTCTGTGAGAGAGTCGGTTGGTTGGTTGGTTGGCTTAAATGTCACTCTGATTCCAGCCTAGTGGGAAATTCTACGTAAGGTCTCTGATATTCCTTCTTCCTACGGCAGTCCTACACAGGCTTTGAATTCTATGTTATTTTCTTTGTTATTTTCACCATTTTTATTGCTAACCTTAGTTTCTCTAGGGTTCTTTGTATAATTCTGAATAAATACTGGTGGTTAGTTAGTTGTTCACTAGCAAAATTTCCTTTATTTGTTTGATTTCATTATTGAAATCTTCTAACTTACTAGTTAGACTCGTGGTACGATTATTATTATTTTTTTTGATAAAGAAAGGAAGACGAAATTTGCAGTATAAAATGATATCGTCATTCTATTTCACAGGTTCTCATCAGCTGCAGACTACCTGAAATTACAATGGTTATATAGATGATAATAACATACTTTAATGTTTGAGTGGTAGTAGAGAAGAGATACTATAAAAGTGACGCATCCAAAATGAAAGCATTACAATTTTTAGTTTAAGTTTTCATCATCAATTTATACGCTTTCAAAGTTGAAAAGAGGGGGGAAGGGTAAGACAGAAAACAGAAAAATTATTCAACAGAACAGTGTTAGCTTGTAGGTTCACATAGCAACTCAAAAAAACAAAAGCGGTTACAGTTTATGAGATTAAGATTTGTTCAGTGAGTTGAGATCACTGAATTAGATGACTAATTAATGTAATCAAAATCAAAATTCAGTTACCAAGGGAGTGAGAGGTTAATCACACTCTCTTTCTGTATGCATAAGTCTGGTTTAAATCGTTTGATTGCGATCGCTTCGGCAAATCGTAGTAAATTTGCTGTCCTTTGTCTATTTAATATTTTGAAGGACTTAGAAATCTCTACGAGATGTCCGGTATCAACAATATGTCTGGTAATTGCACTCTGAGAATATTTGCTTCCTTTCAGGCACAGGTTTCTTGGAATATGTTCAGAAAACCGGATAGAAGCCCTTCTTTCTGTCCTTCCAATGTACTTGCTCCCGCAAGTGCACGTTAATTCATAAACGCAGTTGGAGGTGACATCAGCAGGGTATTTATCCAGTTTTGAGTGGCTTATATAAGAAGTGGTGCTGTATAATGTTATGAGTTTTGCTGCCGGGAAGCTTCTTTTTATTGCACCTTTCAGTCATTTGTCAATCGTTTGTGACACTGCATCTCCTTTGAATGGGAGACAAATAAACACTTTCTTCTTTTCTACAGGTGGGTGTTTTTCTTTCTTATCTTTTTCTCTGCTATACTTCTGTATAAATCCCTTAGGGTATCCATTTTCTCTTAGGCATTTCTCGACGAAATCTAAATCTTATTCAACCTTGTTTGGTGAACATAGCTTCCTGGCTCTGTCAAACAAAGTCCTCACTAATCCACGTTTATAGCTTATGGGACAAAAGCTGTTATGGTGAAGATATTGTCCAGTCCAGGATTTTTATTCCTTCAAGTTCCCAGTGGAACACAGGGCTTCAGGCTAGTGGCTTGAAGTTCCTGTAGCAGTATTTATTTTTACAGGATGGGGTTGCTAGCCTCATGGCCAACCTTTCCTCTTTACCAGCTTTAGTTCTGACTTAGCGAGGTAAAGGAGTGCCTCGTCGGCTGGGGATCGAACCCCGGACCCTGTGCATGGTCGGCGAGCGTCCTAACCGCTATGCCACCGACGCACTCGTGGTCTGATTATACGGACATTCAACTAAACCTACCCCGACCGATTCTGGATGGGATGAATTAAAGTCTAAGTATTTATTAGGGTGGGTGTCTGTCGGTTTCCTATAAATGCTGACATCTAACCTCCCACTATCTTGTTTTTGTCTTATTCTACAGTCTAGCATGGCTAACTTTTCCTGTTCGCTTTCTAACTCAAAAGGGAATTGGATTCCGTCTACTGTTGAGTTTGTATGTGTAAAAATCTAAGGGGTATGTTCAGATTTCAATACAGGGATGGAGTCTGTTATCCACATATCTCCAGCATAACCTAGGATCAGGACTAAACGTTCTAAGAGCCTTAAGTTTCCAACTATCCATAAGTATGTTTGATGCTATTGGGGATATTAGTGATTCCATTAACACCTCATTCGTTGGTTCATACTTTTCTATTTTGTAATTTGAATACTGTGGAGGTTAGGCATAACTGAACACTTAATATTATTTCATAGGACGCCTTATGTGGAATTTTCAATGATGCTGGAATTGGAGTGACATTTAAACCAACGAACCAACCAACCAACCGACTCTCTCACAGAGATGAACTTTGTCGGCTTAAGGATCTGATGATAGATCCCATTAGGGAAAGAATATAAGTTACCAAATAGTATGTAATGACTGTGAGGTCAATAGGTCATTAAATAGGTCAAACAGGTAGATCGGGATCAATTAGATTAGCTTATCGGAACATTGAAATTTAGCTAGACGTAGGACGATTGAGGGTGATAAGTTGAAGAAGCTAGAAGAAAGTTCAGCTATTGCATTGCATTGCATTTAAGACTTCCATGTAATCACACAACGATAGGGTGGGTGGGACAGCGTGAGAGTATTCAAGGGAAATATGGTTAAGTGGAGAGAGAGAGAGAGGGAGGGGGAGAGGTTAATCACTGAAGCTTCGTATATCGATTCAACACTGCACACGTGCAATAGGGATGACGCAAAGCGTCGCCTACACCGGAGATATAAAAAGTGGCAACAAACAATAAGGGGAAGTAGGGGAAACAGAGAGAAAGAGAGGGAAAATATAAGACTCCACTATAGATACGATTTTATTTTGATAAATCACACAGTATTATACAGGAATGTAAACTGATGACGTTTCGAGCACAAACTATTGCTCACAATATATGTGTAAAACTTTGGCCCTGTGGTAGTAAGTAATTCCATATTAGTTTGTTTATTAGATGTATCACACAGTGAGTGTAACAGTATTATTTACTGGATGACGTTTCGATCAAAATTTATTGTTCATAATGACGACACCAAAAATAAGGAATCTAAATCATCAGTAGTACTCCCATACAAGGAAGGAACCTCAGAAACCTTACGCAGAATTCTTAACAATGCAGGCAGGAATAAAAGTGGCTGGCGTTCAAACCCACAAACTCAATTAGAAACAAGCTTTGTCGGTTAAAGGATCCTGCCAATGGAGCCTTTAAAACAAAACAATTTAGTTTATCTTATACTCTGTCTGCAATGATTGTCAGGTCAAAGTAGTAGAACAGGGGCAGTCAGACTAGCAGAACATAAAAACTTAGCAAAGTCTAGATTGGTTGACCCGAATAAGATAAGAAATCTAGAGAATAGTTCAGCTATAGCACCCACTACATGCAATTACACACAACCATACAATAGGATGGGATGGGATGACAGTTTCAAAATCTAATGTCACAGGGTATAGGGAGAGACTGATAACAGAAGCTTTGTTTATCGAATCAACTACAAATACATGTAATAGGAATAATTCAACAGCTGTCCCAGATATCTGGAAAATTCTACTACCCCTACGACGACAAACAGGAGAAAACAAAGAAAACTATAAAACTCAAGTCTCAAAGTAGTGTGATTAGAATTAATATGATTTTGAACAACAAATTTTGTTCGAAATGTCATCCAGTAAATAATACTATTTCACTCTCTTTGTGATACATCTAATAAACAAACTAATATGGTATTGCTCATAATCATATCAAGTCCATTTTAATATCAAGTTAATATTCCTGTATAACATTGTGTGATTTATCAAAATAAAATCTTATCTATAATGGAGTTATACTCTGCCACAATGCCTAAGTTCCATACACATAGAGAAAATGTATATTAGACAATTTGTTAAAGGGTGTGACTAAAACTGATATAATTATGAGTGGCGATAATTTATGCTCGAAACCTTGTCACATCCATTTGTTAATACTACATCATATATGACATATGTGATATTTAAATTAAACTTATCTAATATGGGATTGTGCGGTGGTGGCACAGCGGTAGAATGCTCGCTGACCACGTCTCATGTGGTTCGGGGTTCGATCCCGGCCACCGACGCACTCCTTTACCTTGGTAAGCCAGTATTAAGACTGGTGAAGGGGGAAGACTAAGCATAAAGCTAGCAATCCCTCTTGGAAAAATAAACACCACTGCTACCGAAACTTCAGGCTTCTAGCTTGAAGCCCTGTGTTTCACTGAGAACGTAAAGGAATAAAAAATATGGAATTACATCCTAACACAGTGCCCAACTTCTACAATTATATTAAGGAAAATGGAACAATGCATTGGTGCAACGATGTCTCTCGCCAGCGTTATTGCTACATTTGGGTGTTGTATATTCCTAGTTTTGCCCTGTTTTCCCAGGCATTAATAAGCTGGGGTGATTACATATTATATCCCCTTTTGAAGTGGTGTCATCTGCTTTATCCGGTGTGTGGGTATTAGGACGTTTCAATAAACAGGCCAAAGTATAAACCAGCATGATTTCATGAAAAATCGATATTATACTTTTAACTTTGGAACTTATTGCCTTCTTTTGCAATTAATAGTGTTCTCTGAGCTGGTTGGTTTAGTTGCGAAGCTTTCGTCGTCCTTCTGGACAACATCTTCAGTGCCATATTTAGCACAAAGTGCAATGATTTAAATTTCTTCATGAGTGATATAATTACATCTCCTGGTAACTATCTTTACATATGTATTGACTTGGATTTTAAACTTTCTGGTCACCTGATTTACTTTTTATTAGTTGGTATATTTCGTCTATATTAACGTATTTGTTGATTGCATTTTCGTTTGAGTACCAGGCTTCTAGGAATTCTCTGGCACTTTTGGTGTTTCCTCTATCTAAGATTTTGACATGATCCCAATCAAATTGATGACTATAATTGTCTGTATGCATTGATACTAAAGAATACATATCATGTCTTTTCACGGCTGATTTATGTTCTTGGATTCTGATTCGAAGGGGCGTCCCCTTCAGACAACTAAGACAGATATCAGACCAATCAAACCACGATGTACGGTTTCATCGTGTTTCCTGCAACCCTCCAGCAGATTAAACTTTCACTAGTCTACGAGAAATCGACTTCAGTATGTAGTCATTTTTCCACTGGTTTTGAACTAAATCACATAACAACGTTTGACATTTTACTCCACATCCAACTTTAGTGACCCAGTCAACGACATCACCTCACGCCGAAATTAGTCAGTGTGAAATAAACAAAGCTTTAAAGTTTCAATTAAGATGTCGTTGTCTTTTTAACCAATTGGAATTCATAATACAACATCCAGCCTTCCCTCTTCTTCGGACTTTAAAAATATCAGTAAACTAGTCATGGTTAGAATACTATTTGTGATATAATGCCATCTCAAACCAGCATTATCATGAAGTATCTATCCTAATGCACTCGACATAGTGAACCTCAGGGGAAATAACTCCTCATTAGATGCCAATGTTGACTAGTTTTCAACAACTCTCTAAATGATAACGCTTCATTATAAAATCTGCATTGAAATCAATCAAATCCGCACAGAAAAATACGTAAAATTAGCACCATAAACAAATTGGCTGCTTTCTTTTCCTCCCCCTCCACCACCACTCTGCCTTGCCATCTTTCTTTTTCGTCCACTTTCCCACTTCTTCTTCTTCTTATGTCTCCCTTTCTTATCGTTTCCCTTATAATAATTATCCTATACATTATTGCACCATCGACTCTTGTTCTGTTTCAGTCCTCATCTATGCGTTCATCTTATGATTCCCTAGAGTAATGCTACTTTAAAATAATCAATCATTGTGAATATTGCTCCCCCCCCCCCCCCCCCGGGAAATCGATTGTACCAAAATCAATCAAGTTTAATTTGATGACGAAATTTTCAATCATAATCGTTACTATACATTAGTGAACTTGGTATTATTATTATTATTATCACTGAGAATTATAAATCATAGATTAAGCTCAGCCATATCCAGGACGTATCCTGCAGCAAAACTAATCTGTCTGCTCCGAATATCCTCCGCGTTGGTACAGTCAAAGGTCGATAAGTACCTCCGATTGTGTATCTGTGGGAGCAGTTACATTGGAAGAACAGAAAGAGGGGCCTAGGTCAGATTCTTCAAATATGTACTGAGGAGCCTCCGGTTAAAGACGGCCAGGTAGTTTAAGCTGTTCAATTACCAAACACCTAACAGACAACCGGACACTGAGGTGATACGCTGATGTCATTCGGTTTGCTGAGGCCATTTCAATAAAATGGCTGAAATTCGGCCTATTTATTCAAAAGGAATGTGTCGTTGGACTTCATTTACCCCGATGACACATCTCTTAATAACTCTTGGTCTTCTAACTTCACTAACTTATTTTTCCAACACCCCGTCACCGTTTTTCTGTTTCATGTCCATGAGAGATAATTCTTGGTTTTAGATGGTTGGAGGCAATCGGCCACAGGAAGCCTTCGACCTAGGTTTCGTGCTTGTTGGCACTCACCAGTCAGCAAGGCGTAACTGCAACTGCCTTGAAGGAACTCGTGTCCCCCCTGTCTGAGATTCGAACCTGCGTCACCTAGTATGTTCCGCAGTCACAGACGTTACCACCAATGAGCTGTTTGGGCTCGCGACTGACCTCCTGTAGGACTGTATTGCATACTTTGACTGGACACTAGTAAATAGTGTGATGTGCAGACTGGTGCAGACTGAATTCTGTCAGTCAAGTTTGCAATGTGACCACATCATGCTAGGTGGATCGCCATCACGGTACACTGTGAACTGTTGATAATAGATGGTTCTTCTTGCCCTCATGAGTTCTACCCACCATATTACGTCATAATCCATCCATTTGACCTCTTGCACACCAAATTTTGATCTTCTCTAATCTAACAAGATATGTATACAAATATACACTGAAATACCTCAGCTACCTAATTATCCTGACGTTTTTTCTCACTATGACGCTTGTATGCTGTGTCTGCTGATAATATTTTACACTGATATGATTCGTGGAATATTATAGGTTGTACACAGCTGACGAGATCAACCGACGAAATAAAATGGATCTGTTTTATTCTGCATCAGTATATTGTTCTTTCTCTCTCAAATTTACAAATGCAATTGTTATATGATAATCAAGTTTAATTTGGACAAACAAAATAATATAACTTACAAAATACCTTGCAATGACTGTGAGTTAAGTCAACTGCATAGGTCAGACTAGTAGATCAGGAGTAGTGAGATTATCAGAAGATAAGAATTTAACTAAGGTGAGAATGATTGATCCCACGAAGATAAGTAATTTAGAAAAAAACTCAGCTATATGACTGCATGCATTAACCACAACCACACAATAGGGTGGGAGAGGGTTAAAATTCTAAAAAGTAATCTAGGTAGGTGGAGAGAAATTGATTACTGAATCCTTCCTGGTTCATCGAGTCAACATCGAATACATGCAACAGAAATGGCTCAACGCAAATACCAGAGATATGGAAGATATCATTAACACCAGTCAAATCAAAGGATAATAAATAATGTTAAAACGCATTCAATTAACATTATAACATTCTAACAAGTTACTTATTTTGACTATAAAAACATATTATTTCCCATCTGATTGTATTTAATTGATAACACTAATATTGTTTCCGAATGTGTTTCATCTTATATTGATTTTATTCAAATGTCTAATCATCAATTTGTACTCATGTATGTAAATTAAGCAAGAAAGTTGGGTGAGTGACTTGATATGATTATGAACAGTGATAAATTGTGCTCGGACCGTGGTTATCAGTAAATATTACTACTATATAACACTGTGTGACTTTATCAAAATAAAATCTTAACCACAATGGAGTTATACTCTACCACAGTGGCCAAGTTTTATACTTATATCAAGTTTGATTTGATTTTGAAATTTCCAGTCAGGATCATTACTGTACATAAGTGAACTTTGTACTATTATTATTATTATTATATACTTCAGTTAATTCAAGTCTCATGAATTAGAGTCCAATATGTGAAAAATAGTAATTTCTTTCTATTCCTGGGTCTGTGGAGCTCCTGTTCAATTTGGTGGTAAGTTTATCAGCGTTAGTGAAAAGTAATGGTTGACTAGATAACACTGAAGGACAAGGCCTCTCAACTGATGAACTCTATGCGCGTTTATCAATTCAGACACTAGGTATATCGGTCTTTTAAGTCGGATTCTGTCCAAAAGGGGTGAAAGAACACTATCCTGTATGGTTACAAAGAGGTGGAAGTGGGGCTGCAAGAAGCACAATAATTGAAAATCTAGATATGATAGCTCAAATGGGTGGTTTTGGCCTAGTTGTGTTTTCCGAGCTGGGTGGTTCACTTGCAAATGCGAGGAAAGCTCTGGAAGTAAACCACCACCTCATTTCCACAGCCTCTTCTTTTAAAGGCATCCACAAGGCGACAAATAACCTACCCAAATCGTTACGTATCCGACTAATCTGTTTTGCTGAAGCTTTAACCATCGAAACAGAAAGACCAGATCTTTGTATATAAATAAAAAGTTTATTCAGTCACTCCTACTCTCATTGTCTTAATCCGTCCATGCTAAACTATTACAATCCCCATTCATACTTTAGCCCCACTTATTTTTGTTTTGTTTTTTTTAAGTTTGCATATCCTTTCCTTATTATGTCCATTGTTACCATTATTATTTTCAAGAGACGGTTTATAGGAATTTATAGGAATCAGGTTAGAAGATGGATTGAAATCAGTTAAAGAACTGTTACTACGATGCACCCTCAACGTATACTTTAGTTTCAACAAGGAAAAATGCAAACAAGTAGATGGGGTAGCAATGGGTTCTCCCTTAGGACCCCTATGAGCCAACTGCTTTTTGGATAGCTTACAAAACAACCCCTTATCATCAACTATCGACGACCTGCATCTCTACAAGAGATATATTGATGATACTTTCATCATTTGTGGTGAGAACCTGGACCTTGAAAACTTACTTCAAACACCGACTTTACACTTGAGACTGAATCCGACGGAATGTTCCACTTCCTCGACGTCCAGCTGACAAGAAACGCCAACAACTCTCTGAAAAGATCCATATACAAAAAGCCTACTTGGAATGGACAATTCATCAACTTTCAAAGCTTCGTACCCCTAAGCAGAAAGAGGAACCTGATACACGCTCTTTCCTCGAGGATTCGGAAGATATGCAGCGAGGAAGTGATTGATGAAGAACTGAGTAATCTTCGAAGAACCCTGATGGAAAACGGTTTTACACCCAGGTTCATAGACAAGAACTTCAAATCAAAGAAGACTTCAGAACAAGTCCAATCCGTTCCAAAGAAAATACTTCTGCTTAATCTGGAATTCAAAGGTGACACTGAAGCAGAGATCCTTCGCAAATGCCCCTTCAAATCTCTTATGAAAACATACTTCGCCGCGAGCCTACGACTGACGTTTTCTTGCAAGAAACTGTTCAGCCAGAACGCGAAAGACAAGCTGTCGCATTGAGTCACTTCAAAGTGCATATAACAGTTTACTTGCTCTTGTGGAGCTGAGTATATCGGCCGTACCATGCGCCAACTTGGAAAACGCACTCGTGAACACTATCCAACCTGGCTAGTAAAAGGAGAACGAAAACGTGTATATAGTTCAGTGACAGAACATCTGGTCAATTCAGGACATTCTGTGCCATTCCGAAAATCCTTCAAAATAATATAGAAGATTCGATCAAACCAATCAAACGGAGTAAAATTAAGACATCTGGCCATAGCTGAGGCACTAGCCATCCAAAAGCTCAAACCCACGCTATGTATCCAAAAGAAATACGTTCAACCCTTGTCCCTGCCGTGGCCATCATAAACAGGTAATTCTTCTAATAGTGACCATCCCATTGTCTTTCTTATCCAAACTTCCTGTTTATTCATGTTATTTTAAGTTTTTCTTAATCCCTATTTACACTACCATATTTTCATATCCACTCTTCCTGTTTATTTTGTCATTTTACTATTTCTACATATTTAATCTCTAACTGCATAAACAAATAATCGTCACATAAGTCATAATCCCATTAGATTTTTTATCCAAACATCCCGTATATTTTGTTATTTCTACATTTCTAACCCCTGATTGCACAATATGTCATTCTCCTCAATAATGATGCTACTTTGTTTGAATTGTATCCGTCCCCCTTGTTTATTATGGCATTTTAATTCCTAATTGTAACTTTTATTAATTTGACCCTTAATCGGAAATTATTCTGGAACTTTCCTATCCATTTGATATAAATACACGAATGTACAGCCTAGATGATGACTTCGTCGAAAAGAAAATTTTCTTCACTGCAATTGCCTTTTAGTTAAAGAACCATTGGAAACCAGTAGTAGAGTACTGGAGAGCCAGTTTTGTCGTCCTAGTTTGGGACTCATCGACAGTACGCACCCACCACTGGGGATCGAACACAGGACCTTCAGGTTATAAGACAATCTCATAAGCCATTCAACCACCGGGACGCGATTCAATAACCAGTCCATAAATTCTAACTTCTACCAATTCATGATTTATTAGTGCGACTTTCGCCATCTAATGTCATCGGTGAGAACTCTATCCTCACTTCCGACTGGATGGACCCCACTGGTCACGACTTCTCACTAGAACTCCAAGAAACTTCGTCCTGTAGCAAGTCAGTAGCGTACTGCCGATGCGTCTCAAACTAGTTTGAAACAGCTGTACAATATTCCCTGACTTTCAGTGGTTCTCTAACTGATATCAATCCGTGGTCAAACTCAAAATATATTTATTTATTTATTAGAAATCAAGACGAGAAGAATGAACACGGTACAGCCTCTACTTGGCCAGTGAGAAACCTGATGGAAGTAAAAAGAACCCAACGCGCAAGATTGACTCTGAAAATACTGAAACCATTCAGAGAAATTTTAGACATCACAAAGAATATCTCAAAGCAGAAACACTTTTCACTGAACGGGGAACGTCTGAATAGGAAATGCGACTTAAACATTCCCATTGAGTCGTATTAAAAGAAAAGGTGTTCAGAAAAGAGTAAATCATTTCGGAGATATCATTCTCAAACTGTACAGTCAGGACACCAAGTAAACCCACAAAACAACTTCAAAATTATCTACAGAATACGTGGTTATCTTGTTGAAGGACTATGAATCAAACTTCTTCAAACTGCAGAAGCAATGGCGATTCACATTTTAAAACCTGAAGTCTGCAAATAAAAAAGAAATTTGTTCAGACATTAAAGCTATAGTGGATCTGGCTTATCTTAAAACTAAACATGTAATTTTTGTTTCGTCTTTTCCTCTGCCTGTTTCTTTCTTAATTGTATTATTTTCTTCCCCCATCCCTCATCAAAAATCTCTACCGCTTATTACCAATGTTGTTAACCTGTGTTCAGTTCTAATTTTAGTTGAGCTCTTCTACTCAACCCCGTCAATTAGATTACGTCACTCAACTTATTTATTTAATCTTATTTTAGTTTCTAACCCATTAAGAAAATTCGTTATTTTCAAGAGTTTTTACCACGGATTGATATCAGTTAGCGAACCTGTGAAAACCACCAGGGAGTACTGGACAGCTGTTTCGTCCTATTTTTGGGATTCATGAGTGATAAGCACTCACCTCCGGGGTTCTAACTTAGGGCCTTCTGGTTACAAGGCATTCTTTCATACCATTCAGCCACTGTCTTCGGCGAGTATTTGTCCTCATACCCTACCTGCTGGATGCTACCGGTCACGACTTCCCACCAGAACTCCAGGTAACTACATACCTGATCTCCGGTGGGTGTGTACTGATGAAGAGTCCCAAACTAGGACGAAACAGCTGTATAATACCCCTAGGTTTTCCAATGGTCCTCTAACCAATGCCAGCTCATGATGAAATCCTGTAACCAATAATTACTTGGTTGTGCATCGTTTTATACAAATATGACCGCTTTCCTACAAATCAATCATATCAACAAACAGATTGGGTTGCCAAGGAAACTATGATGAAGTCTCAGTTCCTGGGACTGTGTACACTGAAAAGTGTGAATTAATCTGCCTAAGGGTGAATTTGATTGCAGCTTGCCTTATTCTGTCAGCTGTTATTCTGTCACAACGTTTGATTCCTGTCAATAAAGAGAAATTGATATACGGAATTGTTGCATTTCCACTCCCCTCTGACTGTCTCCCTCTCTCTCTCTCTCTCTTTATCGTAATTTTTCGAAGAATTGATCCCTTCGTCTGTCTATCCATCGATCTAGCTGACTGCCCGTCTATGAGCCTGTTTGTCTATCTATTTATTTTTATATGGTATAGAGATTTTATCAGATTGCATAGTATTTTTTTATTATTTTGTTCTTATCGTTACTATTTTTAAAAGTTTGTTATTTATAGAATCAACTTAATTTGGAAAGCATAAAATGTTGTTTAAAATGAGTATATTTCACTCAATGTCATTCTGGCATGTTACAAAAAGGATTTCGAACAAGCGACTGCAAACTTTTATCAACAGCTGCCCACTTCGCTTGCTGGCTCCATGCTGAAGATCAAATGGCCAGCCAGTTGGCTAGAAAGAATTAGCAACAAGAAACTCTGGCTGGGGAACAAACCAACAAGCAAGAGCCGATCTTTCAACAAATATGTAGGATAAAATGGAGATGGATCGGAGACCATCGAATGAAATCGCACTCCAGGCCGTCGAGTGGAAACCAAATGGGAAGCGACGAGTTGTTTGTTGATGCGACGGTGATATGGAGGAGATAGTTAGAGCTGGAAGGGACGAGGGAGTTTGATCAATCGTGGAGCTAGTCAGCTGAAGAGGACGGCAGAAAACAGAACAAAGTGTAGATGTATTGTTGAAGCCCTATAATGTTCCCCTCGGAACGCAAGTGAATAATAATAACTATGGCTGTGACAACTCATCACTTTTGTCACTATCCTCCTTCATAAAAATGAGATTGTACTTAAATACAATGGAAACAGCTAAGGGCGAAAATGTATCACCCGAAAAAGGAAGCCTCGTCGCTGAACTACGGGTTTTGTTTTTCACTGATGTCTGAATAAGGATTATTCATAATGAACAACAGCGTATAAACTATGACGTAATTGATTACATATCTTAAAAATGTCATTTCAAATGAATTTTATCTATTTTTTTTTTTTGTTATTAGAAAAAATAGAAAATAACAAACTTGCCAATTAGTCTAAATTAATAAAATTACACATTTTCGTTTAATGTGGTTTAATTAGTGAGCCAAATCTTTTCAAATGTCACGTGGTTATGATGAATTTAAGTATTTAAACTTGATTCAATAAATCGATATTATTTGAAATTTGAATGAATCATTTCTACAAAATCCTTATTTCTATTTATAACTGCCTAAAAATATTCATACATAAGCACAAGATGAAGACCAACTCATTAAGAATTTATTGTGTTTTAAAGGGCTGTTAGCCGTCCTAGTTGGGGCCTTCGGGATGGTAAGAACCAATGAACACTGGAGACAGTTTGTGATATGGCTCAAAATAGCTCTTCCTTTGTGTGTTGCATGGGGTATGACAATTCAATCTGCTGCACCTGTGTGCATCTTGTGCCAGCTTACGCCATCTCTGGAGTAGATGTGATGTCCGGCTGGTTGACTGTCGACCAAAGGGCATGTGTACTGCTCAGCAGTCGGCTCTGTCTTCCTTAATGGCTGTGAGACATGGCCGTATGAAAAGGCTAGCTGTGTTTGACCACCGGTGTATGCGCTTGATCTCCCGTGTTAAATGTAGTATAATAAGGTGAGTAGTGCTGAGGTTAGGTGTCGAGTGCTAGGTAAGGAGGGGAAATCAATCGACGAAGTTGTGAAGTTACACCAACTGAGTGAGATGGTTAGGACATGTGGCTTCATTAGTAAATCAAATCCACAACAGTTGGTTTAAGCCACGTAAGGAAGTGTAGACTGCTGTCTGGTTGGGGTCTTTAAGATGGTAAGAACCAATTAAGGCTGGAGATAATTCGTGGTGATATGGCTCAAAATCGTAGTCAATGGCTGGCACAGATGCATCCACTCCTTGTGATTTATCATATCGAAAAAAACTATATTGTTCTTCCATTTTACTATTCTTTCTTTTCGCCTCGTATTTCTCTTTATTATATCCCTTTTGAACCTCTCTTCACTCTCTTCTCTTGCTTTGTGTGTGCTATGTGGAAGGGGAGTGGCAACTCAAACTGCTGCATATCTATACAAAGCTCTACGTTGAAACTAGTCAATCATTGAACTCATGCAATTCAATAAACTGTCTATTATTATTATTGTTCCCTTGGGTTCCTAGTGGAACAAAGGGCTTCAACTGCACGGCTCCACTTGCTTCTGTCTTCTGCTGTACTATTCACCTGCATCCATGTTAGTCCATACTGCCTCAACTCTTCTTCACACGATCTCCTCCATGTCACCCTTGCACTGACGTCCCACTCGCCGCTTCCCTTTCGGGTTCCACTCGAGCGTTGGACTGACGCGCGATGTCACCCAACGGCCTCCTCAGCCAGTGAGTGTCCAATCCATCTCCACTTTCTCCTGCATATTTGTTGAGCGATTGGTTCTTGCTTTGTTTGTTCCCACAGTTTCTTGTTGGTGATTGTTTCCGGCCATCTGATCTTCAGTATAGAACGAAGACAATTAGTTGTTGATAAATGTCTGCAACAGGCTGTTGGAAATATTATTTGTGACACACTGGCCAAGTTTCTGATCCATCCGTATAGAAGAACTCACTGACTTGACGTTTGTATTGAGAATCCGAATTTTGTTGTTGAGTGTTGCTGAGTGACGAAGATTTCCAGATTGATTTCAGGTTGATGAATGTGTTTCTCGCCTTTCCGATTCTCTATCTGACATCCTCGTTCGTCCGTTCCTCCTGTAGTTGAGACAATGCTCGCTAGTTAAGTGAAAGAAGTAACCACTTTCAAATCCCTCCCGTTGATGACTGACTAATACAATGGAAACATAATGATATGCACATAGTTAAGGTATTTACTGACAGTTAACTCTAAGTCTTTCTGAGATATCGTCTCGTTAGGGGGTTTTGATGGTAGACCTTAAATATGCTAAAAGTTTTGCATCCAAAGTCAAGTATGAACACGCTAGAGCATTTAAACATACATCTTATCATGTAAAAGTTTCATGCCTAAAAAAAAACTTATTCATGCCCAATTTGGAAACCAACATCAATGCTATCAAGTTACAACTCTTGTGAATATCTGATTGTATGCTCTAGACACATTGTCTGGCTGTAACGATGTGACTGACTCAGAGACAGTGATCCCTACTCCTAACCCTTAAAAATGAAAATGAAAATAAGGAATGATAATTATATATAAATATATATATATATATGCGTCGGTGGCACAGTGGTTAGGACTCTCGTCGACCATGCCCATGGTTAAAGTCTGTCCACACGCTTTCACCCAACCTCTACTTCCACAATTTGTCAACTCTTGTATCTTACCTATTCAACTTTACTGCTCCCCGTTAGTCTTTCCTGGTCTACTGAAAAAGGACTATGCCATCCTGAGAAGGATGTTGAAGGTAGTTAGTAGGACTAGTGGTGTAAATCTCAGTCAACTCGTCACTACATTAGTTGAAAGGCATCTCAATACATGCGAAAAATCGTCTAAAATCATACTAACCGACCCCCAACACCCCCTCTATTCCCAACTCTCGCCTTGTATCTCATCAATTAGAACCAGAAATCAGTATAAAATAATCTATGCTCCTACAACCAAGTACAGGAACTCAACGATACCATACCTGGACCGTGTTCTAAGCGGCAGAGACAATGTTAATCGTGAAACCTACGACTTGCTTTGTTATTAATAACATAATTTTAGGCTCTTTTATTTCTCTCTTATTTTGTATTCTATAGTGAACTCCTCAAACATACTTAACTACCTAAATTATTAACATTGGCTTCTTTTTTTGCAGTTTACTATATTCCTTCTATCGTGTATCCACTGGTTCCGACTCTATTAGCACTAAGAGTAGTACAAAATTGTCCTGTCATTAGCCATCATGTAATTATTAGTTTTTGTGGTTGTTTTTTCATATTTTTTTTTCGGCACAGTGGTTAGGACTCTCGCCGACCATGCATATGGTCCGGGGTTCGACCCCCTGCCGGCGCACACCCGATATCTATGGTCGGCCTGCAAAATTTGGGCTACCGATATCCATGCTGAAAATTCCATACCTGTACCTAAAAATACGGTGTGGCATCAAGCTGTAATCAAAATAAATAAATAAATAAATATTAACTGACAATCATTGGTTGTGAACGCCATTGTCACCACCTTAAAAAATTTTGTATTATTCAGGATTACTCACACTACCACTACAAACACTGCATTAGACCTGACAATAATAAACAAAACAACAACCCCGAAATGTTATTTTATGATTGTTTAGAGTTGTTTCAACCAAATTAACTGATCATCTTGGCGATAAACATTCTTAAATATCATTTCATAACTTCTTGTATGACTACAGTTTTACAGTCACCATGCATAAGCATATCATATCATAGCTTCCACTACCCAGTACTGAGTTATTATTATATGATGTTTATTTTCCTTTCTACTTCTTGGTATTTTTTCGCATTTTTTAAAATTATTTTCTGTTTTTCCTGTGTTTTTTCTTGCTGTTGATGTTTTCAGATTTAATTTTTGTTTGTTTAATACTTATTTTAAATGTTTGATAAAATTACATGCAAATATTGTAGATATGTGGTGAAAATTCCACACTGTACCACTAGTACTGTTTCTGGAATAAAGCAAATTATTATCCTAACCACACTGTGCTTCAGTCTTTATCATTTTTTCGACCAGTGAGGTCCATCCACTCAACTATGAGGAGGGATGTCCCACTGATGACATTGGTTTGTGTCAGTCACGCTAAATTCATCACGAAATGGTAGAAGTTAACATTCATGGAATGACCACTAGGGCAGGTTCCAGTGGCTGAATGGTATACGAGGTTGCCTTGTAACCGGAAGGTCCTGGGTTTGAAACCCATTGAGGCACGCACTGCCAATGATGCCCAAACTAGGATGAAACAGCAGCTGTCCAGTACTCCCTGGTGGTTTTCAATGGTTCTCTAACTGATATTAGAACAAGACATATAAGCGAACAGTATTGTTTTCAATTAGATCTTCATCAGGCTTTACTCTAATTTACATAGATTTATATATGAAAAATTATAACCAATGACGGTGATTTTGTGGATCAAATAATAATAATGTGGTAAATGTTTTGAACGTCATTAATAACGATGTTTATAATGATAACAAAATATCGATAATGAGGTTTATGCAGGTGGCGATAAGAATAGCAAAGGTAGTGATATTTGTATATGCTGACAATTCAATAAATAAATTAGGTCAGATCTTAGAAGTTACGTAATACGAAAATACATATAATCAGAGTTTAAATAAATATAATAAAAGTACGAAGGAGATGGAAAATATGAAAGGGTGGGAGGGTTTCGATTAGAATTCACCTAGATAAGCAAGGGAGAGACAAAGCTAGAACAAACTTCTTTTGTTGTATGCAAAGGCACTAAGATTGTTCTCTCGAATTCCCATAGCTTCGGCTATGTGTAAAAGGCGGGTTCGAATTCCGTTTGAAAGGTTGGACGGAATGTGATAGATAACTTTGAAGGCACTTCTCCTTCCGTCCACTGGATGACCGCTATCATCCATTAAATGAGCCAAAAAAGAGCTTCTTATAGATTTTATTTGACCTTTTCCGAACCATGAAGAAAGATGCTTATTAATGCGTTTGTTAAGCTGGCTAGTTGTTCACCCTATATAGCTCTCTCCACAGTAGCAACTAAATTTGTGGATACACATCGAAGTGGCACAGCTAGGTAGCTTGTCTTTCGCTTGAGCAATCATACTTGGTCGGTAGCTGGAAAATGACAAACAAAGGGTGGCGGCAGTATAAGTCCGTTTTTATAGCTGTCGATAATCTCAGATGTAAGACTTCGCTAGCCACGTCCCCATTAAATTGCAGTTTCATGAACATTTGTTTGTTTTCAACTGTTGTCAGTTTTCTCGATAGAGAAAGAAAGACCAGATTTGCAGTATAAAATGTGATATCATCATTCTATTTCACAGGTTCTCATCTGCTGCACATTACTACCTGAAATTACAATGGTTATAATTAATAACATTTCATACTTCATTGTTTGAAAGGTAATACAGAAAGCATTATAAGATTAACGCATCCGGAATATAAGGATTAAAATTTTTGTAGTTTAAGTTACCATCAATTTATATACTATCAAACTATGAAAAAAGAAAAAGGGGGTTGAGAGAAGACAGAAAACAGAAAAATCTAATAAACAGTGTCAACATGGCAACTCAACAAGGTCAAAGTTCATCAATTTGAAAACTTGCTTAGTGAGTTGAACTCACTAGTGTCTATGAGTAATCACTGTAATGAAAGTGATATGGTTACCAAGGGAGTGAGAGATTGACTACACTCTCTTCTGTGTGCATAAGTTTGGTCTGAGACGTTTGATTGCAATTGCTTCAGTGAATCGCAGTAGATTCGCTGTCCTTTGTATGTCTAATATTTTGAAGGATTTGGAAATCTCAACAAAATGGCCCGTATCCACAAGGTGTCTGGTAATTGCACTTTGTAAATATCTGCTTCCTTTCAAGCATAAGTTTCTTGGAATATGCTCTGAAAACCGGACAGAAGCCCTTCTTTCTCATCTTCCAATTTACTTGCTGCCGGAGGTGCACGTCAATCTATAAATGCAGTTGGAGGTAACATCAGCAGGGTACTTATCTAGTTTCGACTGGCTTATAGAGCATGTAGTGCTGTAAAGTGTCACCATATTGGCTGCAGGGAAGCATCTCTTTATTGTTCCTTTCATCCTCTTTTCAATCTTTTGAGATACTGTTTCTCCTTTGTATGGGAGGCAAATGAACACTTTCTTCTTTTCAACCGTTGGATACTTCTCTTTCTCATCTCTTTCTTTGCTGTACTTTTGGATACCCGTTTTCCTTAAGGCATTTTTCAGCAAAGCTCAATTCTTCTTCTATCTTGTTGGGCGAACATAACTTCCTAGCCCTGTCGTACAGTGTCCTTACTAATCCCCGTTTATAGCTCATAGGGCAGAAGCTGTTGTAGTGAAGGTATTGTCCGTTCCAAGTTTCTTTTCTGTAGATGTACTTTTCAACCGTTCCATCGTCTCTTCCTTTTACATTTAGATGTAGGAAATTGAACTCATCGTTGTGTTCGTATTCCATGGTGAATTTAATGTTTGGGTGGACCTCATTTAGTCAGTTGTCAGTTTCTCTTTATTGTACCTGTTGTTCATGTGTCTCTTTACATATCTACCTGATATCAATCCGTGATCAACTCGTCAAAGCAAATCTAATCCTTACAAACCAACTATAGAAAAATAATCAATAAGTGTCAGTATATATTGGAACGATTATTTTGTGAGTAATTTTATGTACTTTTATTTCAATGAGTTGTCATCATCAGGTCGATAAGATTTAGTCGATAACTTCTTATTATCGCACAAACGACTACGACTCAGTTATTTAATAAAACAATCCGAATGAATGCTTGATAAAACTTGTGAATAGGGTTCATTCATATACAAACTAAACTATTTGAAGTCGCCTTGAGTTGGTAGACTGGTCTGCTGATTTGACATGGGATCAATGAAGAGTGAATTAAAACCTGAGCTGTACTACGACTCGAATTGTTGGTATTAGATGGTTGGAGGCAATCGGCAGGAAGCCTTGGACCTGGGTTTCGTGATAGCTGGCACTCATCAGCAAGGCGTATCTGCAACCTTGCTGATGAGTGCCAGCTATCACGAAACCCAGGTCCAAGGCTTCCTGCCGATTGCCTCCAACCATCTAATACCAACATTTCACAGCGCACCGTAATGGCGAGCCACCTAGCATGGTGGCCACATTACAAACATGACTGATAGAATTCAGCCTGCACCGAAGATAGGACTAGACGCATTACGCTAGTTACTGACTAGTGTGCAGTCAAAAATACGACTCGAATTATAGGTCACAAAATCATTAGATCTGAGATCTGCCTGCTGAACACTGAGATACGACTAATAATCAAATCTACATAAACTATGATCAAGATTTGACCGAATAGTTCCAAAAAAGTTGGGTGCCAAGTGAGAAGTAGACATTAGTAAAAATTGTTGTTTCACTGCAGTCGTCTCCTTCTTAGGACAAAATTATTATTGGATGGAGGATTTCATCATGAGCTGAAAACCTGCAGGGAGTACTGTATAGCTGTTTCGTCCTGGTTTGGGACTCTTCATCAATACGCACCCAGCGGGATTCGAGCTCTCCTTGTAACCAACAGGTCCTGGTTTCGAAACCCGGCGGGTGCATACCGATGAGGAATCCCAAACCAGGAGGGAACAACTATCCAGTACTCCCAGGTCTTCCAATGCTTCTCTAGCTGATGTCAGCTCATGAAGAAATCCTCTATCCAATCAGGCTAAATCCCTACAAAACTAATACTTGAAAATTATTATTATCCACCATAATGAACATGTTTTATTACTTCTGTTGTGATTCCCTCGGGTTCCGAGTGGTACATATGGCCTCAGCAGCACATCTCCACTTTGTGCTATTCTCTGCAGTCATCTTTAGTTGGGCCCACGATTGTCCATAAGCCTTCATCTCCTCTTCCCACGATCTCCTCCGTATAACTCTATAACCAACGCCCTGCTTGTTGTTTCATATTCGGGTTCCACTCCAGTGATGGCCTGGAACGCAATTTCATTTGACGGCCTCTTCAATGGCATGTACCCGACACACCTCCGTTTTTTCTTACATATTTGTTGAACAATAGGTTCTGGTACAGTATAATTATATTTAAGTGGTTTACACACAATGATAAGTTTGTGTTATTGGTAATATTTCCAGCAAAATTACTGTCCGTGACCAAACCAACTGATGGAATTTTCCAGTATTGGTTTTTGGAGATTTTGTTTGATTGGTTGGAGGATTTCATCATGAGCTGACATCGGTTAGAGAAACATTTAAAACCAGTAGGGAGTACTGGACAACTGTTCCATCCTAGTTCGAGATTCATTGGCAGTAAACACCCACTGCTGGGTTTCGGACCCAGGACATTTCGGCTACACGGGGCAGTGAGCTCGTAGGTCTATCAGTCAGTTGGGACCCGATTCAATGGCAAGTCCATGAATTCTAACTTCCAACAATTCGTGATCTTTTAGCGCTACCAGCTGGAGTTCCAGTGAAAATTCGTGAACAGTGAGGTCTTTTCAGTAAAGAGTGAGGTTGGAGTTTCAGCCGATGTCATTGGTTGGTGGTGGCGTTAAATAGTGAATTGGTAGAAGTTAGAATTCATGAATTGGCCATTGAATCGAGTCCCAGTGGCTGAATGGTATACGAGCTTGTCTTGCAACAGGAAGGTCCTCGGTTTGCAAGCCATCAGTGGATGCATGCTGCCGATGAATCTCAAACTAGAGTGATAAGACAGCTGGCTGTCCGGTACTCCAAAACTGGTTTTCAATGATTTCCTAAATGAAATAAATAAAATCCCTCAATACAATAAATACAACACAGCAGCAGCACTACGTAGTACAACAAAAGACCTAAATGATGAAATAAAACAGATAGAAGAGGCGTTGGTATCAAAAGCAAAATAAAAATAATGAAGAAACTAATGATGAAAACATAAATATGAGAGAATATAAGACATCTGCAGTAGTTTCGTCATATAAGGATGGGACATCTAACTCCCTACGTAGTAAGATTCTTAATGAAGCAGAAATTAGAGTGGTGGCACTTAAATCTACAAACTCACTCAATTAGGACAAGCTCTGTAGGTTAAAGGACCCTGTCGGTTGACCCAATTAAACAAAATAATATAATTTACAAAATACTTTGCAATGACTGTGAGGTCAACTACATAGGTCAAACTAGTAGGTCAGGAGTAGTGAGATTGTCAGAATTTAGCTAAGGCAAGAATGGTTCACCCCACCAGCGAAGATAAGTAATTTAGAAAAAACTCAGCACTGCTTTGCACTGCATGCATTAACACACAATCACACAATAGAGAGGGTGGGAGAGGGTTAAAATTCTAAAAAGTAATCTAGGTAGGTGGAAAGAGAGGTTGATTACTGAATCCTTGTTCATCGATTCTACACCCAACACGTGCAATACGATGCAATAACTCATCACTGATACGGGAAATATGGAAAATACTACTACCAATCAAGGTAATCGGTGAATTGAAATAATGGAATTATATAAACGAAGTTAGAAAGTTGTGTGAGTAGTGTGTTGATATGATTATGAGCAGTGTATAAATTGTGCTCGAAACGTGGTCATCAGTAAATATTACTGTATAACAACACTGTAAGACTTTATCAAAATAAATTTTACCCACAATGGAATTATATACTCTACCACCACAGAGCAAAAGTTCCATCCTTATATCCCTACAAACTAGGTCTTGAAAACATACAGTTACTTACTTATTTACAGTAATCATTACCTCATTATTATTAAAATAATTATCTTGAAATCAAATCATGTGATCACTTGATAACTGCACAAAGCACACTTTCATGTGACTTAGCATTTTTCTTGCACATATCATTATCACCATCATCACGTATCCATCCAATGTCTATTTTGACGTTTATGACCTCTAACATTCTTCAATAGTCAATACAGAATGAGAAATCTGACACCCCTTTTCTCTTCTTTGACCTCTTTTCATTTTGGTTTACTTATAGTTAGCGCATTTTTGAGTGTAAGTAACTGCTTTAACGCACACACACACACACAAACAAAATTACAAACACATAACAAAGCTATTTCGTCTGTTTCGAATTGAATCACGCAATGATTTCAGTAAGGGGACATTTTAATAGTTTTTGTCCAAATAGCTATAAACGAGCACTAGTCAAGACTCTGTAACATAGAGCAAGGAGAATATGCTCTACAGAGAAACTAGAGGAAGAATTTATGATTCTCCGAAAGGTGCTGAAAAATAACGGTTACCCTCAAAGATTCACAAACAAATATGGAAGATGTGAAGGCTCAAACATCAAGCAAATCACAGTTGAGAAAAGCCTGTTTTCATTCAACCAGATTTTAAAGGTGAAAACATTGCAGAAGTGGTCAACAGAAGACTGAGAACATCATTAGCCAGAGCCTATCCTGCAGCTAAGTGGGTTCCCGTCCATCGAACAACATGCTCTTTGGTGCAGTCAAAAGTCGACAGATACCCTTCTCATGTTAACAACTCTAACTGTGTATACAAATTTACGTATATCTGTGGGAGCATTTACACTGGGAGAACAGGGAGAATGCCACACCTCCGATTTTCTGAACATGTGCCAAAAAGCCTACGTCTCAAGGGAACAAACTCTTATAGCAGCGCTATTACTAGACATCTTCTCGACACGGGTCATGAGGTAGAAATCGAGAAATCCTTTAAAATTATCAATAGACAAAGGAGCTCCATTCTCCTCAAGTTTGCCGAAGCAATCTCTATCAAACGCTTCAAACCAGATTTATGTGTTCAGAAAGAAGCAGTTATTAATCTCTCTTTGCCCTGGTAACTGAATGTCTTTATTCTCTACTCTGATTGCGTATTCTTTGTCTTTAACCTCACCCCTCTTTTTTCTATAATCTGTAATTTTGCTTGTCTCTTGTTTCTATGATGTGAGTTGAACTCAGTACATCGTTCCCTAATTTATTAGTTACTCATCATCTTACTCACCTCTCGTCTTTATTACGTAACTCCTTTACCATTGTATGCACACATTTATTCTGACTTAAACTGCCTGTGTAAAAACTATATAAGCGCAATTTTCTGAGCACTGTTCACTTACTGTGGAACTTTTTGTCAACTGACAACATGTAAAAATTTGCAAGTATGTTAAAACTTTTCTGTACGTAAACCTCATAATTTATTTAGGCTGTAAGCAGCTGATGAGAAGCCTACGAAATAAATGATGGTACCATATTATTCTGCACAAACCACTGTTGTTCTTGCTTTATTCAAATTCATCAAAGGGAATAAATGCATGAAGTAAGGGGACCATTGGAAACCAGTACTGGAGTACCGTACACCTGTTCCCTCCCACTAGTTTGAGACTCACCGACAGTTCACACACACTACTGGGTTTCGAATCCAGCACCTTGAGGCTACAAGTCAATCTCGTAGGCCATTGATCCACTAGGACCTGATTCAATGCCCAGACCAGGAATTCCAACTTCTACCAATTCGTGATTTTAGCGCGACCACTAGTCATTGGCGAGTATCTACTCCTCACTCCCTCCTAATGGGGTGGTGGACTCCACTGGGGATGACTTCCCACTAGAATTCCAGGCAACTTTCGTCCTGCACAGAGTCACTCCCTAGCGGGTATCAAATTAAAGTTCAAGAGTTTGCTTGTAAGGATTTGATTTGGATGAAACAGCTACTCCATGATGGTTTTCAATAGTTCTCCAACTGATATCAATCTGTGATCAAAATATTGAAACAAATAAAATCCCTACGAATAGTTTCTTGAAGATTTTGACTGCATTCGAAACGTTACCATCCAGTATATAGAAATAGAAATACCATTTTCAAGTTTTGGTTTTGTAGGGAATTTGTTTGATCGGATGAAGGATTTCATTATGAGCTGACATCAGTTAGAGAACCACTGAAAAACCTGGGAGTAGTGGATAGCTGTTTCCCCCGTCCAAGTTTGGGACCGGGTTCGAACAGAGGATCTTCTGGTTACAAGGCGAGCTCATAGACCGTTGAGCCACTGGGACCCGATCCAGTGGTCCTTGAATTCTAACTTCTGCCAATTCACGAGATAGCGCGACCACTTCGCAATGTCTTCTTCGATGAGTTACTGCCTCATCTTCAACCTGCTGTACCCTACTGGTCACGGCTTCCCACTAGAACCCCAGGTTAACTGCCTGAATAGGGCCAGTCACTAGTGAGCATCAAGGTCCCAGTGGGTCAATGGTCTACGGGCTCACCTTGTAACCAGAAGGTCCTCTCTTCGAACCCCTGTTGGGTGCGTACTGATGAAGAGTCCCAAACTAGGACGAAACAGCTGTCCAGTACTCCCAGGTTTTCCAGTGGTTCTCTAACTGACGTCAGCTCATGATGAAATCCTCCATGCGATAAATACCATTTCACCCATTGTGTGCGACATATACAGTTGTATCATGAGTAGACAAAAGACTTAGTAATGAATCTTTATTAAGGAAAACCGCGTCGAATAATTACACTTTTAGCTACGTCGAAATTTGACTAGGTCAAAGGGGAATGAACTGTTTTGATTGGTTGGTGACTGGCCCAAGGCTGAATAAAGTTGTCCAGTGATAATATTTCATGTCCATATTCAAAAACCAGATCCATATTTGAGGAATTAACACCGCTACCTCCACTGCAGTCATTGTTGTCAGTATTTTGGCCGCTTCTTATCAATCTGCATTACGCCACAAAATACACAAATTAATGTGGAATTGAATATTCTGCGGTAATTTCTCCAGTGGCATTGAGTTTGCCGGAAATCAATAAAAGCGCCGGTTTATTTAAATTTTTATGCAACAGAACCATGAAGGTCTAACCAGCGAGTCAGAAAATGTAGGTAAAAGACGAAATTACTAGTGAGTTTATTATGATCCATAAGAAGTAGTGATCTGAGGTAGATAGGCTCCGTTAATACTACCATATAAGAAAGGAATATCAGAGACTCCATAGGTAGGATAATTAATAATAATAATAACAATGGCTTAAATCCGAACAGTGCACGTACGATGTACAGAATTTCCACTGGAGTTTATCGCATGATATTTTCTCTTCGTTCAGGATCTTCAAATAAAACATTAAATGACAACAGATCGTGTGACACAATGCTATCTCACCTGAGATTGTGGGCAATCTTGATGTAAGCTGAAGAGGATGGCAGAAGATAAGACAACTAAACCAACCAGCTCAGAGAACACTACTAATTTCAAAGTGGAGATGGGTTGTTGAGGCCCTATGTTCCACTCGGAAATCAACGGAATAATAATAATTATTATTATTATTATAGGTACCCTGATGATCTATTTTTTATTTAATTTTTTTATTGCAGCTTGATTCCACACCGTATTTTCAGTACAAGTATGGAATTTTCAGCATGGATATCGGTAGCCCAAATTTACAGGCCGACCATAGATATCGGGTGTGCATGGGGATTGAACTCCGGACCATGTGCATGGTCGGCGAGAGTCCTAATCACTGTGCCACCGACGCACAACCTCACTTCCAGTTATTTCCACATGGGATTTCTCTCATGTGAATAGTCCCCTATCTGAAGTTGGCCAGTTTCCTTATTCAAAAAGTATCACACCTCTCCTACATAACTAACCGGTCCCAAGCCTGGAAAAGAAGGGTGAGGTTTTACCTAATGTCAGCGATTCCAACCTGTGGAAATGACCCCGTCTTCTGTTGTCAATCTCAGACTGATGCTTTTTAAATACCAGACTGCTGATTTTAATTTCGCGTCTGAACAAAACTTATGTTGACTAGTTTAGTCCTATAACCCTTATCTTGATGACAGCACTGTTCTGGAAGATAAATCCAGTATCCCTTATGTCGCTATCAGTTTTTCTCCCAATGCTTCCTGGACCTCTTATATCTTGTTCAAAAGAAGCAACAAAGGTTAATAAAGCAGGATTTAATGAATTCATCAAATTCCCATAGAACTCCTCCTCAGTTGAATATTCTATATACATGGATAAATATATAAATATATATACTATTGAAAATACATTGGGAGATATAAGATTGGAAAGCAAATTAACACCAATGAATTAGTCATGCTAAACGACACGTGTGAATATTTTTCAGGTCAGGTTCAAATAGATAAGGGGAGAGGGAGTATGGGAGAGATTAAAATTAAGATAAATTTATAAACCCCCTAAATAACTCTGCAGCTTTGAAAAGAAGTTACGTAAAAAGAGATCTCTTAGCTGACTCATGTATTTTTTGTATTTAATGACTGTCGGTAGCTAGAGGTGGAATCGGATTTAGGACTCTCCAGCCAGCGGGAAATATTCCACCTAGGTATTGGAAGTTGGCACATACCTGTCTAAATCCCAAGTTAATATCTACCAGGCCAGTGAATGACACAATCTACAAAAGGTATTATTTTGGATCTATTCGGTCAAGTCTTGATCACAGTTCATATGAGGTATTAGTTGTTATTTACTGAAATTGTACAAATTTCACTGGGACAGATTTGACTGAACAGAAATGTTCCTCATGTGTTTGCAATGGTTGTAGTAAAATTGGGACCAGTGACTTCCAAGGGCCTACCATTTTAGCTACATAACTCAACTGTTAACAGGGCCATTATTTTACTTTCACAATTGTCATTTGTAGTACTCAGATGTCATGTGAAACAATGATACATAAATGACCGTCTATCATCACAATGGGAACTGCCCAGCCATATCTATGCCTCTCCTCTCAATCTTATAGAAAAATACTGAATTAGTTAGGAGGAGAATGGAGCAGAGTTTATTTCAGATAGCCATTGGAGTAAGAAAGACTGTCTACTATCGATGCGTATTGTCTGATGACTGAAGGCGGTGAGACGAACATCTGGATCATCGGTAGGAAAGATTCAAAGCGCTTTCATAGATAGTTACTTCGACTGGACACTAGTTACTTCTTTTTTTAATCCTTTACGTTCTCAGTGAAACACATAGGGCTTCAAGCTAGAGGCTTGAAGTTTCTGTAGCAGTGGTGATTACTTTTACAGGATAGGGTTGCTAGTCTCATGCCCAACCTTCCAACCTCTTTATCATGCTTACTACTGACTTAGCGAGGTAAAGGATTGCATCGGCCGGAGACTAAATCCCAGACCACCGGTGTGGTTGGCGAGCACTCTACCGCTGTGCCGCCAATGCGCTGATATCTGGTAGTCCCACAAAGGAATTGTATGCCGCAGTAGTTAGCTCCGCTCTTAAAGGCTGTTAGACATAACTAGTGAAAGTTGAAGATATGAAGAAGCTAATGTGCGTCGGTGGCATAGTGGTTAGGACTCTCGCCGACCATGCAAATGGTCCGGGGTTCGATCCCTTGCCGACGCACACCCGATATCTATGGTCGGCCTGTAAATTTGGGCTACCGATATCCATGCTGAAAATTCCATACTTGTACTGAAAATACGGTGTGGCATCAAGCTGTAATCAAAAATAAAAAATAAAATAATCGCCTTTGACTGCAAGTGAATGAGTTCAGTTTCTTGTGTTCGGTAGTATAATATGGTCAGTAATTATGAAGTTGGACTTAGCGTAAGGTGGTGAAGGCTAATTTTAAAGCTGCTTCCGTCGAGATGGCTAGGACATGATTTTCACATATAGACCAATATTAGCTGATGTAAACTTGAATTAAAAAGGAGTTAGAGGTGACACCAATCAATGTAGTCCTCGACAGTTGGTTTTACCTAAGTAGGGAGGCACAGACTGAGTGATAGGGTACTAAGAATCGACTGTTGTAGACATGGCTAGTGACATGGCTAGAAGTGTCTTCACTCCTTTTGTTCTAGAAGACTTTGAAAGTCCTCCCCCATATACTTTTGTCTGTTGTAGTCTCAATGCATTTCTTTTGTCTACTTTTATGCGTGGACACTATTCAGTAACTAGTGTGATGTGTCGAGTCCTTTATCTGCTGCAGACTCAGCCCTGTCGTTCAAGTTTGTAATATGGCTACCATGCTACTAGGTGGCTCGCCATCACGATCCACTGCAGTGTAAACTGTTTATATTAGATGTTTGAAAGCAATCGGCCACTACAAGCCCTGTCTTGACCTAAGTTTCGTGTTAGTTTGCACTCACCATTCAGCAAGACAGGTGTATCTGTAACCAATGTTCCTCTCATGGAAACTGTTTGTTACTTATGTGATTATATTGATACACATAGTTTAGAAATAGGACTGCCGACCATCTACCTCAAAGAGCTTTTATTGAGATGCACGTTGAATGTTCAGTTCACCTTCAATAATGAGGTCTTTAGACAGAGAGACGGCATTGCCATGGGATCACCACTGGGTCCCTTGTTGGCTGATTGTTCTATGGCTAAGCTTGAACATTCTCAACTTAGTCAAACCATCGGTCATTTTGACATTTATAGAAGATGCGTAGACGACACTTTCGTTATCTGCGATAAAAATGTAATTCTTGATGATGTCTTGTTTACTTTCAACAACTGCCATCCCTCTTTACAATTCACCGTAGAAAAGGAATACGAACTAAGTATTCCCTTTCTTGATGTGTGCCTTAGCAGACGTAATGACGGATCTCTCAAAAGATCTATTCACCGGAAACGTACATGGAACGGACAACTAACAGTCGGGTGCCTATTTCCAGGAAAAGGAACTTAATCCATTCGCTCTGCTCTAGGATAAAGAAAATTTGTAGCTCTGATTCCGTTGACTCGGAACTTGACTTCTTAAAAGCCACCCTCGCGGAAAACGGTTACCCTAACCGATTTATTGACAGCAACATGAAAGAAAAGCAGTCTAAACTGGTCACCAACACAGTTCCAAAGAAAACCTTATTTATGAACTTGGAATACAAAGGTGATCAAGCCTCAGATATGCTCAAAAATCGTCTCTCTAAATCAGTCAGTAAGACGTTCTATGCAGCAAAATTACAAATGACGTTCACTAGCCGCAGGTTGTTCTCTACCTCTGTAAAAGATAAGCTCCCCCATCTGGCCGCCTCCATGTGCATCTATCAGTTCACCTGCTCTTGTGGAGCAAGGTACATTGGCCGTAGTCAGAGGACGCTTTCCACACGGATACGAGAACATATTCCAGCTTGGTTTTATCAGGCAGAAAGGAAGTGTGTGAGAAGCTCTATTTTGGAACACCTGATTGACTTCTGCCACTCTGTCAACCCTGACCATGATTTTAAGATCATATATAGAATCCATGCTAACTTCCCGCGTTTTCTTCGTTACAGACTTCTAAAGACAGCTGAGGCCTTGGCAATTCATGACTTTAAGCCAGCCACACCTTTGTGTACAAAAGAAGTATGTACAGTCCCTACTTCTGCCTTGGCCGTAGAGGGATAGACATTTATTTATTTTGTTTATTTAGTTATTCTATGTACTTTTCCTTTATAACTACGATTATTATTAATATTATTATCATTATTATTTATTACTATTCTCACTCTGAATCTTTTCCACTTGACCCACTTGACATTTTAAACCCAAAATTATTAATTTTTAAATTTTTTTTTTACAATATTGAATTCTATCTTATCGAATTTCACATCATGTTATGTAACATTTTATATTCGTCTACTAATCTTATAATTATGTACCCCTTTCCAAAATCTATACACCTTATGTATTATTCTATATATGACATTAATTATTTTGCCACTTGACATTAAACTATGATTATAATCACAAATATTTTAATTGCATTTCATACTATTATTACTTCATGTATTCACACCTTTGACCTAATTCCCTCACCGGATATAATTTTTATAAAAGAAACCATATATATACGATTGTACAGCTTGATAATAAATTCGTTGAAAAGAGTCTCTTCGCTGAATATTGTGTTCTTAATGTATCTGTAACTACCTTTTATTTTGATGTTTATTTTTTTATTTTTGATTACAGCTTGATTCCATACCGTATTTTTGGTACGGGTATGGAATTTTCAGCATGTGATATCGGTAGCCCAAATTTTGCAGGCCGACCATAGATATCAGGTGTGAGTCGGCAGGGGGTCGAATCCCGGACCATGTGCATGATCGGCGAGAGTCATAACCGCTGCGCCACCGACGTACCTTGAAGGAAGTCATGTCCCTTCTGTCAGAGATTCGAATACTGTGGGTGAGATAAGAGGAGATAACTTCCCTCAAGGTTTCAGATACGTCTGCCTTGCTGACTGGTGATCGCTAAGTCAGGATTTCCTTCAGACTGCCTCCAAACATTTAATACTTTCATAGAGAGTATACGTAGTCGACCAAACAAAGATAAGCCTATCTCACATAGCCTTACCACCCTCATCATCAATTGTTATTGTTATTTTAATTCTAAAATAATAAAACTAATTTGGCTAGACATGCTAATGACCAAAGATAATTTTGGTGAATTGGTGAGTCAATCACACCACATGACCTGACCTTTAACCAAAAAAGATTGACCTTTGTGTATAAATTATCGATTTCTTTGTATATTATTTTCTTTCTTCTCTATATGTAACAGACCATTTTGTGTGTATACGTGACATGGACTAAGAGATTTTCAAGAGTGAGAGAGGAAAGAAATAGGTAAGGGGGAAAATAATCAATAATCTGTATTAAATCATATGAAAACATTCTAGTCAATTCGATAAGATAACATCGACCTATTTCAAGTTTGATCATCGATTAACATAGATCAGAGCAGCACTGAAAAACAGTATGGAGTATAACACAACCAACTGTTTCGTCTTAGTTTGGGACTCTTCATCAGTGGCTTGCTTCGAAATGGAATTCTAGCAAGAAGTGGTCGTGATCATTATGGGTTCACCAGGTTGGGTGTAGGTACAAATACTAGCCAATGGCATTGTTTATAATGCATGAATAATCCCCATCCAGACATTCATGAAAACAAAACACGTAGTTCAGCAAAAGAGTCTTTTTCCTGAGAATTCATTCACTTAGCTGTGTACATCTCAATCTAAACTCAGTGATTAAATTATTCATCTTATTACGTAACGAGCTCGCTGGCTTTCTAACCAGAAGGTCCTGGGTTCGAACCCCGGTGGTCACGTACTACTGAAGAGTCCCAAACTAGGACGAGACGGAGGGCTGTTCAGTACTTTCTGCAGGTTTTCCAGTGGTTCTCTAACTGATGTCAGTTCATGATTAAATCCTCCATCCAATAAAACTCATGTACACCCACATGAATTCCCCGAAAAGAGACTCTCCGCTGAACTACGTGTTTTGTTTTCATTATTGTCTAAAATCACGAAATGGTGGCAGTTGAAATTCCTTGGTCATTGGATCATGTTCCAGGTGGCTAAATGGTTTATGAGTTTGTAACCTTGTAACTGGAATGTCCTAGGGTTCGAATCCTGGTGAGCGAGTACTTCAGAAGAGTACCTACAAGCTAGGATGAAACAGCTGACCTATTGGTTCTCTCAAACCTCTAAAAACTGAATCTTGAAGATGGAAATGACACATTATTATTATTACTATTATTATTATTATTATTGTTACTACTACTTTATTAACTCCTTATGTTGCGAGAAGAACGTAGGATTTCAACAATACAATATTATTTTCCTTCCTCCATAATCTTTTTTAAATTCCTTCAAGAATGTCCACGACTGCTTGTATTTCCTCTTCACGTTGATCCTCCACCCTGCTACTCTTGCGTCAATTCCTATTAGGTTTTCATAAGAGCACCTAGTGTGTAATGTCACTCCATTCGAACTTCATTCTATGTATTTGTTGAATGGGCAGTAGGTTTTTGCATAGTCCGCTCCACTGCCAGAGACCCTGGTTACCCTTTCTTTCTTATCTTCATCTTATCTTCATTTACGGAAACAGCGAAGGCATCTGTGAATGCATATATTTTTCGCTCATTTTGTTTGTTTTAATCGATTAAGATATGACCTCTAATGGTATTATCTATTCTTATATGTATTTAAAAAAATTTTTACAAGCTTCGGATTCACAGCTTCCTACTAAACTTGGGGAAAGGTCTGACTGTGGATGGTTGCGTGTTCCAATACTTGAGATAACTGTTCTTCAGTTAAATCTTTGAGTCTCAAAATGTACTTGTTCTGAACATCTTACAATTGGCTTTCACCTAGATTTATATCGTGGATTTATTGAAGGAAGGAAACAAAGCAGATAAAGCACAATAAAATGGTTTGTGCTTCAACTGTGAAACCATTGTGTCACAGGATATAATACTGTCAATCAATATTTTACTAGAAGATAATTTACGAATGGAAATTAGCATGGAATAAACTCCCCCTGAAAATTCTGTACATTTTATAAATACTGTTCAGAATAAAGATGTTATTATGATAATTTCATGACGAGCCAGAATAATTTACAGAGAATTATTGAGAATCAAGGCATGATAGACGGTTGTTTTGTCCCTTTCTTCCTGAATTCGTAGAGGTAAGACAGAGAGAAGATGAACCGCATAGTTCTTCAGCTGACGTCTTTACAAAGCACAAAGGTATATTTTGACAATGTTTTGACGTAAACTATCAAGTCAAATCAGGAAGGGTAATTAGAAAGAAATTACAAACAAAATGTTTAAAATGCAGCAGAATAAAAAAGAGAAGGTCGATGAAAACAACGAAGTATACTCATGAAACAGATCGATTGATTTCTGCAAGGATTGTATCTTTTTCAAGTTTGATCAAGGATTGCTATGAGTTAAAAGAACCATTGAAAACCGGGCAGTACTAGACAACTATTTCGGACAAGTGGCAGAAAGTAGAATCTATGAGTTATATGGTTCCTTCCAGTAGCTTATTGCTTGATATTTAACCTGAAGGTCCTGATTTCAATCCCAATGGAATAATTTCCTCATACTATTGAAGAGTCCAGAACAAGGACGAAACGCCTGTCCAGTACTTTATGGTTCTCAATGTTTCTCTAGCTGAAATAAGTTCATAATCAAACCTTAAATATATCCATTTATTCCAAAATAAGTTCAAGGCGAAGAAATATGCCTCTTCAACGACTACATTTTCAATCAGTCGTATTTATTTGACGGAAAAGGGCATTAAGTGGCACTAAGCGTCAATATGCACAAATGATAAATGACTAAAGATAATCAGCATGACTTTTTGTAAGCAGACAGACTTGAAGTGGATGAATTACACAGTTATATTGAAGGACTATTAAATAAGTGAATTAGTGCATTAAAGTAGGTCAAGTGCTGTCAAAATCTAAAAGTGCAAAGATGATAAAAAGAAAGTGGAATGAATTCAAGCGATAAAATAAAAAAAGGAAAATTACTGCGACCGAGGTGCTGGTTTGTAGGGATCTAATTGATTGGTTACAAGAATTCATCATGAGCTGATATCGGTTAGACAGTCCCACTTGTAGGCTGACGTAACATGTGGCTGTACAGGTTTTTCAATGGTTCTCTAACCGATGTCAGTTCATGATGAAATCCTGTTACCAAAGAGATTTATTAAAACCTTTTTGTAAACAATTCAGGTTTTCTGTCTCCAAATTTAGCTAGTACTTCCGTTATAGATAATTGGATTGTATACGACACTCTAATTAGAAACAGCTATCCAGAGAAGTTCACATGACCAAGAAAGTAAAAACGGACTATCCTCCATCTGTAAATATACACGACTATAATTCAAGACTGACACACCTAGTGAAATGACTTAAAGAACTTTCAATGCTGGTAAACTGCAGGTCATATTTTGTACGCTACAAGTGGTGATTGTTCAATTAAGAGATAAAGTACGTAGACTAGCTAGCCACTTCTAATTGTATCTACCAATTCAACTGCTCTTGTTGAACCAGTTATATTTACCGTTGCTCTGGGAAGTTGATTTTTCGCGCTCAGTCGAGAACATCTCCCAGTGTGGTTAAGTAAAGGTGTAGTAAAAACAATCAACACTTCGGTATTAGACCATCTGGTCCAAACCGGTCACAAAGGCAGCATTGAAGAATCCTTCTCTATCATCTACCGGGTACCAAATAAACTGCCAAAAACATCGAGGTACCGCATGCTCTAAACAGCAGAAGCTATCGCGATTCGCCTGAAACAACCGTTACTTTTGTGGTAAGAGCTGGTTGCTAGCCGAATTGGTAGACATTAATTTACGTCAATGTTTACGTTCTCAAGATTGGTCGTGAGAAAATATGAACAAAGACTGATTCAACAACCAACCACAGCAGACTTTGCGTAGGCGGATACAGTTAACATATAGATGATCTGACATTCAAGAAACAGTCACAAAGAGATGAAAGAATAACTTTCAGTGAGAAACAACCAATCAAAAGACTGTGTTTTTCTGCTAACATTAATCTATAATAATGTACATGAAAATCTATAAATATGTGTAGATTTCGTAAATAAACGATCTGTTGCCTGGCCCTTGTCTTCTGTTGTTACATTTTGTGTGCAAAAGAAGCAAGTCCAGTCACTACTACTACTACTATGGCCGGTTTTCAGTGGAAACTAAAAATTCATGAATTTGTATTATAATCTTTCCTAAGTTCTCTGATATTCAGCGTGTATTGTTATGTTGATGCTGCTGAACTGTAATCCATTGAAATTATTATTGTTTCGATGTTATTTAAACAACATTAATGTTGTTCATAACACTAATTCATTCACTACTATTATGTATATATAACTGTAGAACCTGATGAAGAAGGTGTTATCGAAAAGTGTATTCTTTGTTCAGTAACCATATTCTTTTGAAAAACTTTTGGTGAGACTAAATTTAACTCTGTGGACAACTTTAAAGGATAAATCATGTGTGGCTAAGTGATCAGACTCAAGGTGGTGTGCACAGATAGAAGACTTTGTCATCGTATTCTCCCTTTTCATCAACGCGTCTCCGGTGAACATGCTTACAACATCCAGTTTAATCAGTTCCACAGTAGTACGTGAAAGAGTAGATCCACTTTAGAAGTGAACATAAGCGATATATTTAACATCAAATGAAATTTTTAGGAAAAATCTTGTCTGTTTATTTCTCAAAGCTTCTAATCTTCCTGTCCTGTAGAATTCCCACAATGTCTGATAATGATACTACAAGGCTACTCAAATCTTCGTAAATGGGATACTGTTCTACCTTTTACACGGGTAGTCAGAAATCCGGCACGCATACCACAGCTACATACGTATTGTTTGAACTGGAAGATGGTAATCAAAGAGTTCAGCATTCTAAATATTTTTTGTATTCCTTTGCGTCCCCAGTGGAACACAGGGCTTCAAACCTTAGCTGTCTTCCCCCCTCTGTCGGGAGTGTAACCGATTAAGGGAAGTAAGGGTATGCTCTGGCCGGTATTCAAATCCCGAACCACGTGCATGGTCGCTCAGCGCTCTAACGCTGGACCGCCAACGCAAGTTCTAAATGTAATGTAATATAACTCTAAATTAATCACATCAAAATCGTACATTAAGCTCCAGTTCATAAGATGCCATTACCTTTCCAATTTAGATTTAAATTTAACTTACCTTGTATTATATTATTTATTAAATTATCATAGAATTTCGATAGAGAAAGAAAGAACAGATTTGCAGTATAAAATGTGATATCATCATTCTATTTCACAGGTTCTCCTCATCAGCTAACTGCAAACTACCTGAAATTACAATGGTCATCAATTATAACAATTCATACTTCAATGTTTGAAAGGTAATAAAGAAGACATCTTAAGATGAACGCATCCGGAATATAAGCAGTACAACATTGAGTTTATCATCAATTTATATACTATCAAACTATGAAAGAAAAAAGGGGGATAAGAGAAGATAGAAAACAAAAAAATCTAATAAACAGTGTTAGCTAGTACGTCAACATGGCAACTCAAGAAGGTTAAGGTTCATCAAATTGAAAACTTGCTCGGTGAGTTGAGCTCACTAGTGTGTATGACTAATCAGTGTAATGAAAGTGATATGGTTCCCAAGGGAGTGAGAGATTGACTACACTCTCTTTCTGTATGCACATGTTTGATCTGAGACGTTTGATCGCAATTACTTCAGCAAATGGTAGTAGATTCGCTGACCTTTTTATGTTTTATATTTTGAATGATTTTCAAATGTCAACGAAATGACCCGTATCCACATGGTGGTTGTCTCGTAATTGCACTTTGTAAATATCTGCTTCCTTTTAAGCATAAGTTTCTCGGCATATGCTCTGAAAACCGGATAGAAGTCCTTCTTTCTGTCCTTCCAATGTACTTGTTGCCGCAGGTGCAAGTGAAACTAAAAATTGGAATGCTTACATTTAGGATACGTCCATCTTATAATGTTTTCTCTATTACCTTTCAAACAATGAAGTATGAAATTCCATTATTTATAACCATTGTAACCGTTTTAGGTAGTTGAAGTTACCTGATGAGGAGAACCTGTGAAATAGAATGATGATATCCCATTTTATACTGCAAATCTGATCTTCCTTTCTCCATCAAAATTTATCAAGGGAACCGAATGTATGAAATATCATAGAATTGGTTTATCTATCAATTTTGTACAATCTTTTTTGATTGGACACTATTTAGTAACCAGTGTCAAGTGTCTCGCCCTAGGTTTAGTGCTGACTGAATTTTATCAGTTAAGTTTGTAATGTGGCTACCATGCTACTAGGTGGCACACCATCACGATGTCCTGCACTACGACCACAAGAAGCTGTGCCTTGTCTTAGGTTTCGTGCTAGTTGGTACTCACCAGTTAGCAAGGCCTATCTTGAAGAAACTCCTGTCCCTCCTGTCTGAGATTCGAACCCGTGTAACCCAGTGAGTTCTGCAGTCAGAGACGTTGCCACCACTGAGCTATTAGGGCTCGCGACTGACCTCCTCTAGGAATGTACTGCATACTTTTTTTGATTGGACACTACTTAGTAACTAGTGCAACTAGTGTAGCTTGAATTCTATCAGTCAAGTTTGCAATATGGTTACCATTATGAGATTTCAAAAGGGACATGCATACCTTCAAGGTAGTTACAGATACACCTTGCTGACGAATCTTAGGTCAAGGCAGGGCTTCCCGTGGACGACTGCCTCCAATCGTTACAGCTCCAGCAGTTATTTTTAATAACGAGTATCATTCACTTAGATCAACTGTATTCTATTCTTGTTTATTATAAATAAACCAGGTACATACAGTTTTTGGTGGCTTTCATCTAAATTAGATCAGAAAGCAAAACAAATGAAATTTTTTATTCCTTAAAATCAATAAATGGAAGGAAAAGAAGAAAACAAAAATTAAAATCAACCAATTGAATACACCCAATAAATCAATAGAATGTAGGCGATCAGAGATAATTTACCTAGATTATGTTTTTATTCCTTCTTTTTAATAAATTAGGGTAAACCAGTAAATCGTTTTTTGGTTATTTATAGTGGAATTAATGAGCGCTTGTTTCGTCCTAGTTCATAATAGGATGAGCAATACTGAGGTTAGGCGTTGAGTGCTAGGTAAGGAGGGAAGCGAAATCAGTAGACGAGGTTATGAAGTTACATCGAACGAGATGGTTAGGGCTTGTGTTACACTTGCCGAACCATCGCCTTCATCTACCGGCAATGTTAGCTGACGGACTATAAAGGGAATGTTGAGAAAATACATTGCACTGATCAAGACACTCTACTCGAACTCATGCAGTCAACCAGGTGAGGGCTTACGGCGAGTTGTCATCTGAACTGGTGATAACTAGTGGTGTCCGTCAGGGATGCCCACTATCCCCATTTCTACTCAATTTCACCGTAGATTTACTAATGGAAATAACCCTAAATCACTTCAGAGACTCAGGGATTGACTTGTTACCACCAGGGAATAATGTCCTTGACTTAGAACATGCAGATGATATAGTTCTTCTAGGTGAGGACGCTGACAAAACCGAACAGAGTCTTCTGAACACCTTGAGCTGCAATCTAGGAATTTTTGGCATGAACTTCACTACCTCCAAATGTCAGATGATGTTACAGGACTGGACTACACTGACTCCTAGCTTATAAACAGAGACTGAAGTGGTAGAGCACGTTGACCGCTTCACTTATTTGGGAAGTTACATCAGCCAATGCCAGTAGGTTGATCGCTGACAAAATCTCAGCATGGATACAGAGGGCTAGTTTCACATATGCCAGTTTACCCAGTCTCTGGCGTAGACGTGATATCCGGTTGGCTGTCGATCAAAGGGCGTGTGTACTGCTCAGCAGTCCGCTCCATCATCCTTTATGGCTGTGAGTGAGACCTGGCCACTGAGAGTGGAAGACAAGAAAAGACTAGATGTCTTTGATCACAGGTGTCTACGTTCTGTCTTCCGTGTGAAGTGGTATAATAAGGTGAGCAATACTGAGGTTAGGCGTTGAGTGCTAGGTAAGGAGGGGAAATCAATCGACGAGACTGTGAAATTACATCGACTGAGATAGTTAGGACATGTGTTACGTATGCTTAGTCACCGCCTTCCTCAACTGGCAATGTTAGCTGATATAGAGTCAGGTTGGAAAAGAGTTAGCCAGTGGTGGTCAAACCAAAACATGGCTTCATGAGTCAATTAAATCCACAACAGTTAGTTCAAGTCACGTAGGAAAGTATAGACTACATGGCTGTTTGCTGTCCTCGAGACGGTAAAAACCAATGAAGGCTGGAGATAACTGGTGGCGCCATGGCTCAAAATCGTTCTCAGTGGTGCAGATGCATCCACTCCTTGTGACTTACAATGACCAATAAAACTATATTGTTCTTCATTATCACTATTCTTTTTGCCTCATATCTCTGTTTACTGTCTCTATTTTGTTTTTCTTTTTACTTTCTTCTCTTGTTTTGTGTGCCAATTGAAGTGTGGCGACTCGAACTGTTGCATATCGGTGCCAAGACCTATGCTGAAACCAGTTAGTTAGGGACTCCTTAACTTGATTACCATTCAGTGAAGTGAAAATACATCCAGTTGATGAGTCCCATTCAGGAAAACAGGATGACTCCTAGAATCCACTGCTAGTTATCAACGTAGAGGTAATTTCAAATTAGATACCAAGGGAATGTTAAGGCTTCGATTTACGGAGTCTGTATACCAAGATAAGTTTAATTTATTCTGTTTGGAATTAAATCAAAAATGCATTCAATTAAACAATCAGAACAAATCAAGTATTTTTGCTTTGGCGGCTGAAACAATGGGCGCTGGATTTGATTTTCAGTGTGGGAACTCCATGACTCGCTGAGGAGTGCAGGCGTATCCGGTTGACGTGTCCCAAATAGGTCAAAACTCGCATCCTGGATTCCACTTTTAGTCAACGTCCACTAAACAACAACATATTAACCGTCAGAAGAAACTGACTAAGTTTGCTAGTTCATTTGTTAACCAGCTGGCCCTAAACCCGAATAAAGAAAGAGGGTTAGGCATGCGGTTTGTGACCCTACCCAGAAAGTCAAAGCGTTAGCTACAGAAACTTCAAATTAGAGGAAAAACAGGAAATTTATCTAATTTTATCTATTTATCTATCCTCCGCAAGAATCGGAGAGACGGAATGATGCTGTCTGCTCAAAGCCTTCAGGAAGCCAATCAGCCGATATGTTTCCTTTCGATGACAGATAAAATAAGCATGTGGAAATCAAAATATTCGGATGAACCTTAAATCTGGTAAATAAGAAGATATGACATAAAACTGCTAGGAATCTGCGAGAGCGATCGTAGAGCCAACCAGCTAACGAAAACTGCAGAAGACAGAATAAAATTGAGTTGTTCTGTTGATGTTCTGTCTTCCACAAAGAACCCAAGGGACTAAAAATAATAATAATCCTCAGACAGCTCCAAGGTGTAAAAAAAATAATAATTGAATCCCCAGGAGGTGAATCCCGCGGCCTAAATGGTCTAGTAGATAACGCTTTGAATTTTGAAATGCTGGGTGCTGAGTTCGAGTCCCAATGGGAACACTATCATTACTCTATCTGTGGATGTAGGTACAACTAGCTGACGAATCCTAAATGGGCTGAAACGCACAACTTTCATTCTACTGCCGGTCACCATCGACCAAACACTATCCTCACTTCTCTCAACTCTCATTCCTTACAATAACATAAAGATATATATTATAATAATAATAATAATTTGCTTTATTCCAGAAACAGCACTAGTGGTACCGTGTGGAATTTTCAGCACATATCTACAATATTTCCATCTAAGTTTATCAAACCTTTAAAAGGAGTATTAAACAAACAAAAAAATAATAAATCTAAAGACACCAACAGCAAAAAAAAACAGGATAAACACAAATTAATTTTTTAAAAATGCAAAAAAATACCAAGAAGTAGAAAGGAAAATAAACATCATCTAATAATAACTCAGTATTGGGTAGCGGAAGCTATGATATGATTATGTATGGTGACAGTAAAGCTATAGTCATACAAGAAGTTATGAAATGATATTTAAGAATGTTTATCGCCAAGATGATCAGTTAATTTGGTTGAAACAACTCTGAACAATCATAAAATAACATTTCAGGGTTGTTGTTTTGTTTTCTATTGTCAGGTCTAATGCAGTGTTTGTAGTGGTAGTGTGAGTAATCCTGCATAATACAAAATTGTTAAGGTGGTGACAATGCCGTTCGCAACCAATGATTGTCAGTTTAATATTGCCGAAAAGTATAGAAAATAAGAAAAAACAATCACAAAACTAATAATTACATGATGGCTAATGACAGGAAAATTTTGTACTGCTCATAGAGCTAATATAGTCGAACCAGTAGATACACAAAAGAAGGAATATAGTTAAGTACAAAAAAGGAAGCCAATGTTAATAATTTAGGTAGCTAAGTATGTTTGAGAAGGAGTTCACTAAAGAACGCAAAATAAGAGAGAAATAAAAGAGCCTAAAATTATGTTGTTAATAATAAAGCAAGTCATAGGTTTCACGCTTAACATTGTCGCTTAGATCATATATATATATATATATATATATATATATATGTATATATATATATATATGCAATTCTTATCGAGAGATAATTGTTCACGAACCAGCAAACATAGAAAGCGTAGATAGGATGCGTAGAACAATACGCAGAGACACACAAACAAGCGCGCGCTCGAGAAAAGGATAATAATAAAATAACTTTTACTGATAAACAACTAATTTATCAAGGTAAACATGTTTATAAACTCTGTAAAAAGCATTTGATAAACTAATTTTAGGATTTAAAAAAATAAACAAATTGAATATTCGCGCGCGCGCGCGCAAACACACACACACTGAGGTAATGTTTGGAATGGAATCAATTAATCGATAAGTGGAATATAAGCAAGCTACTTAAAGAAGATTATCTAGGGAGAGTGATAATCTAAATAACTTCACTTTTGACCATGGATTGATATCAGTTAGAGAAACATTGAAAACCAGAAGGGAGTATTGGACAGCCAGTTGTTTCGTCCTAGTTCCGGACTATTTAGAAGTACCCGTCCATCTGGGTCTCGAAGCCAGGGCCTTCTAGTTGCAAGGAGAGGTTGGAAACCACTTAGCCACTGGGAATCGATCCAACAGCCAGTGAATTCCAACTTTCACGAAATCTTCGTTTCAGTGCGACTATTTTTTTGATTACAGCTTGATTCCACACCGTATTTTTCGGTAATGGTATGGATTTTTCAGCATGTGATATCGGTAGCCCAAATTTTGCAGGCCGACCATAGATATCAGGTGTGCGTTAGCAGGGGATCGAACTCCAGACCATGTGCATGGTCGGCGAGAGTCCTAACCACTGTGCCACAGACGCACCATCCATTTTTATCTGTGGCGAGTATTTGTCCTCACTCCCAACCAAGCAGACCTCGCTGGTCATGACTACTCCTCACTAGAACCCCAGGCAAGTTCGTCTTGCATAAAACTAGTCTCTAGCAAGCATCAGATTAACTTTCAAAAGTTTGATTTGTTATAATTCTGACCATGGACTGATATCACCTGGAGAAGCATTGGAAACGAGTATTTGGATGGTCCACGAGCTTATCTCGTAATCCATTTTCTTTTATATTTTACCTACTAAGTTATGTGAAAACAATTTAGGCATGCAAATAGAGTAATCGAAGATATTTAACAGATAAAGTGGACTTGTTTCAAATTTGATCACGGATTGATGTTGGTTAAAATAAGCTATTAAAAAACAACAGGAAATAAACACTAAAGAAGTGTTTCGTCCTCGTTTGGGACTCTTCACAAGTGGCGGGCTATAGGAAGAATTTCCCTGGAGTTCTAGGGGGAAATAGTCGTCACCAGTAGGGTCCACCAGGTCAGATGTGAGAAGAAATACTCGCCAATGATATTGGTTGGTCATCGTACTGAAATCAAGAATTGGTAAAAGTTGGAATTCATGGTCTGGCCATTGGATCAATTGCCAGTGGCTAAATGGTTTGCGATCTCTCCTTGTAACTGGAACGCCCTGGGTTTGAAACCCAGGTGAATGGGTACTGATGAAGAGTTCGAAGTTGGGACGAAACAGCTGTCCAATACTCCCTGTTGGTTTTCAATGTTTCTCTAACTGATATCAATCCATGATGATACTTGAAACAAATCAATTCCATATAATCTAACTCCTGAAAATATCTAAATTATATCAGACTCATATTAGCACGTGCATCGGTGGCACAGCGATAGAATACACGCCAATGACGCAGGTGGTCCGGGGTTCGATCCCCGGCCACAGACGCACTCCTTTATCTCGCTAAGCCAGTAGTCAGACTGGTAAAAATGAAAGGTTGGGCATGAGGCTAGCAACCCCATCCTGTAAAAATAATCACCACTGCTACTGAAACTTCAAGCTTGATGCCCTATGTTCCACCGGGAAAGTGAAGGAATAAAAAAATATACTATCAGCTCGTAAATTGTAAATTATTGATATAAGTATAAGACTTTGGCATTTATTTTATTTTAAATTGTCAATCGGATAAAAACTCAAGCGTATTTTCTCACTCTCTCCCTCGTTCGGCAACATGCTTAAGACTTGGGCTACCGAAAACATCCATCATTGTATATTGCATATAATTTTTACCAGTTGATAACGGATTGATATCAGTTAGAGAACCATTGAAAACCAGGGAGTACTGGACAGCTGCTGTTTCAATGGTTCTCTAACTGATATCAATCCGTTATCAACTCGTAAAAACATAACTAACCCTTACAAACCAATCTATTGAATGTATATAATTTCGCCTATTGAATTTGTTTAAATCTAGTAAAATATGACCTCTAATAGTGTTTTTCACTCTGGTATGTATTTAAAGCATTCACAACCTGCTGATTCACCCGTTTCTACTAAAAATGAGGAAAGCATTATCCTGGGTGGCAGCGTATCCCAATACATGAGTTGACCGTTCCTTAGTGGTATCCTTGGATCTGAAAATGTACCTCTGAACACTTCATAACTGTCATTCAACTAAATTTCGTGTATTTCTCGAAGAAGACAAAGAAGAAATATCACATTGATGGATTGGTTTACGCTTCAGGTCAGATAGCAGTGTGTCTAACGATCTACTGTCAGTCAAATCGTTTATCACGCAATAAACTCCACCTTAAATATTATGTACATTATATAAACACTATATAAAGACACTATATAAAAACCTGCAATGAAAACAGGACTGCAGGTGGACACGGAGAAGACGGAGGTGATGAAAATAACCAACCAACAGCAACAGCAACAACAACAACAACCAGGACCAATCACCATCAGCGGGAGAGATTTAACAGAGGTTGCCTCCTCCACTTATTCGGTTAGGATGCATCTTTTCAACTATAGGCAGTCGGAATGGACGAAGATGTCAAAACCAGCCAGTCAAAATCGGAAAGGCAAGATACGCCTTCATCAACCTGAAAACAGTTTGGAAGTCTGCACTCCACCTCAGCATAAACAATAAGATTCGCATTTTCAACACCAATGTGAAGTCGGTTCACCTATACAGGTCAGAAACTTACACTACGTGTCACGAAAAGGATTTCCAAGGGGCTTCAGACTTACATCAACAGCTGTCCACTTCGCTGGCTGGTTCCACAGTGAAGATCAAATAGCCAGCTGGCCAGAAAGAATAAGCAACAAGAAACTATGGGAACAAACCAACAAGGAAGAGCCAACCGCTGCAAAAATATGTAGAAGAAAGTGGAGATGGATTAAGCATACATTGAGAAGGCCGTCGAGTGGAATCCAAATGGGAAGCAAGCGACGAGTGGGTCGTCAATTCGAGGGCGACATGAAGGAGATCGCGTGAGGAAGAGATGAGACAGTTTGGTCAGTCGTGTAGCTAACCAGCTGAAGAGGACAGCAGAAAAAAGAACAAAGTGGAGATGTGTTGTTGAAGCCCTACAATGTTCCACTCGGAACGCAATGGAATGATAATAATAATAATAATTCAGAATAAAGTTGGTATTACTATAATTACCTTTGTTAAAAATCTAGATGTAGTTGATAGGCATCTGAATACATGCGAAAAATGGCCTAAACCCATACTCTCCGACCCCCAACACCCCTCTCTATTCCCAACTCTCGCCTTGTAACTCATCAAGTAAAACCAGAAATCAGTATAAAACAATCTATGCTCATACAACCAAGTAGAGGTACTCAACGATACCATACTTGGCCCGTGTTCTAAGTGACAGAGACAATGTTAAGCGCGAAACCTATGACTTGCTTTGTTGTTAATAACATAATTTTAGGCTCTTTTATTTCTCTCTTATTTTGTATTCTATAGTGAACTCCTTCTTAAACATACTTAGCTACCTAAATTATTAACATTGTCTTCCTTTTTTGTACTTTACTATATTCCTTCTTTTGTGTATCCACTGGTTCCGACTCTATTAGCACTATGAGTATTACAAAATTTTCCTGTCATTAACCATCATGTAATTATTAATTTTTGTGGTTGGTTTTTCTTATTTTTTATTTTTTTCGGCAATATTAAACTGACAATCATTGGTTGTGAACGCCATTGTCACCACCTTAAAAATTTTGTATTATTCAGGATTACTCACACTACGACTACAAACACTGCATTAGACCTGAAAATAAAAAGCAAAACAACAACCCTGAAATGTTATTTTTTGATTGTTTAGTGTTGTTTCAACCAAATTAACTGATCATCTTGGCGATGAACATTCTTAAATATCATTTCACAATTTCTTGTATGACTACAGCTTTACTGTCACCATGCATAATCATATCATAGCTTCCACTACCCAATACCGAGTTATTATTATGTGATGTTTATTTACTTTTCTACTTCTTGGTATTTTTTCGCATTTAAAAAAAATTATTTTGTGTTTATCCTGTTTTTTGCTGTTGGTGTCTTCAGATTTATTATTTTTTTGTTTGTTTAATACTCCTTTTAAATGTTGGATAAAATTGGATGCAAATATTGTAGATATGTGGTGAAAATTCCACACTGTACCACTAGTACTGTTTCTGGAATAAAGCAAATTATTATTATTATTATTTCAAATATCAGCTAAAATAGTTACACACATTGCTATCACTGTCCATTTGTCTATGCTATCTAAACACTTTAGAGACACAAAAGTTACATTTCCAGCTACACATAATTACTAGTTTTATTTGTCTCATTTTACGCCATCACTAGTTGACTATTTCAACTGAAATACAGCTAAGTTATTATTATTATTACTGATAATTTTAAAGTTAAAACCACGGTCCACTCACCCATACACACAAACACACACACACAAACGTAGGGAGCTTACAAACAACGTGTTTCTTTCATGTTATTTAATAATAATTATAGACTTCAGTTTATCTGTCTCTTCATAACACCCTTTTTAGCTGATCTTAGGCTCTAAGCCTTATTTAACCTGAATTAATAGTTACGTGATTTTTTTCTCCTTTTCTGTGAACAAGCTGTTCGATGTATTTATGAGCCTAAAGAACACGCTATAAGCGTGAAAGTTTTAGGATAGTAGTTGGTTTGTAAGGATTAGTTTTGTTTGTTACAAGTTGATCACGGATTGATATCAGTTAGAGAAACATTGAAAACCAGTACTGTAGTACTGGACAGCTGCTGTTTCATCCTACTAGTTTGGGAATAATCGATAGTACGTACTCACTACTGTTTTTCGGACCCAGCACCTTTCGGTTACAAGGCAAGTTCGTATAATTTTCAGCCACTGGGAACCGCTCCAATGGTCAGTCCATGAATTCTAACTTCTACTAATTCGTGGATGGAGTTTCCTGGAGTTCTAGTGAGAAGTTGTGACCAGTCAGGTCCATCCAGCCGGCAGTGAGAATGGATTCCACACCGATGGCATTGATTGGGAATCATCGGCCATTGAATCGGGTCTCAGTGGCTGAATGGTATACGATCTGGCTCGCCTTGTAACCTGAAGGTCCTGGGTTGGAACCCTGGCATTGGGTGCGTACCGCCGGTGATTCACAAACTAGGATGAAACAGTTGTCCAGTACTCCCTGCAGCTTGGTCTTCAATGGTTCTCTAACTGATACCAATCCGTGATCAACTCGTTAAACCACAGTCATTTGTTAAAAGGAAGTTTAGAGCAATATTCATAATATAAAATGCATTCGTGCTCGAGAACATATCCCACTATGGCTAAGTAAAGGTGTAGTTAAGACTATTAACAGCTCGATATTATACCATCTGGTGCAAACCGGTCACAAAGCCAGCGTAGAAGAATCCTTCTCTATAATATATCGGGTGCTCAACAAATTACCAAAATCGTTGAAGCACCGCATGCTCCAAACAGCAGAGGCTATTGCAATTCGCCTCAAACAACCAGTGCTCTGAGTTCAAAAGAAACAAGTCCAGCCCCTACTATTGCCCTGGCCCTCAGTAGAGATTACAAACTCATGGATTTGTACTATTACCTTTCCTAATTCTTCTGACATTCAGTTTATTTGATGTTGATGCTGTTCAGCTGATATTTATCAATATTATTGACTCGATGTTATTTAAACATTAATGTCGTTCATAACACTAATTCATTCATTCATTCACTATAATGTATATATAATTGTAGAGCCTGATGATGAAGGGGTCATCGAAAAGAGTATTCTTTGTTCAGTATCCATTCATGAAGTATTTAAGAGTACACATATTACTATTTTGAAACTGTCGACTTTAATATCCCTGATTAAAGTTGTCTCAGATTTCATACATTTGGTTCCCTTGATAAATTTCGATAGAGAAAGAAAGACCAGATTTGCAGCAAGTACATTGGAAGGACAGGAAAAAGGACTCCTATCCGCTTTTCAGAGCATATTTCAAGAAACTTATGCTTAAAAGGAAGCAGATATTTACAAAGTGCAATTATCAGACACCCAACATGTGGATACCTCAAGTCATTTTGTCGAGATTTCTGAATCCTTCAAAATATTAAACATACAGCGAATCTACTACGATTTGCTGAAGTAATTGCAATTTAGCGTCTCAGATGAAATATATGCACACAGGAAGAGAGTGTAGTCAATCTCTCACTCCCTTGGGGGACCGTATTACTTTCATTACACTGATTAGTGATACACACTAGTGAGCTCAACTCACTAAGCAAGTTTTCAATTTGATGAACTTTAACCTTCTTGAGTTTCCATTGTTGACGTACAAGCTGATACTGCTTATTAGATTTTTCTGTTTTCTGTCTTCTCTCACCGCCACCTCCGTTTTCATAATTTGAAGTCATACAGATTGATGATGACCTAAAGTAAAAATTGTAATGCTTATATTCCGGACGCGTTCATCTTATAATGTTTTCTCTACCAGCTTTCAAACATTGAAGTATGAAATGTCATTATTTATAACCATTGTAACCATTTCAGGTAGTTTGCAGTTAGCTGATTAGGAGAACCTGTGAAAGAGAATGGTGATATCACATTTTATACTGCAAATCTGGTCTTTCTTTCTTTATTGAAATTTATCTCGGATGGTTACAAACCAAAGTCTGTTAGAGAAGCACTGAAAAACACAGAGTGTTTGACACCACCTTTGTCTCTCCATCGCTGCACACTTATACGCTCATTATGAATTAAAACGAGAATCCGCAGTTTACCAGATGGGTATGTTAAAATTCATAATTGTCCGACTGACAATGTGAAAGTGTTGTTAGAGAGCAATCAGTACTTAGTGTTGATGAGTCCTGATGTAGGACGAAACCAGTAGTTAGTGCTCCCCGGTTTTCAGTGATTTACTTCATTCATTACAAGTTTCTGACGAAATCTGTCTTGAAGTCACTGAAATCGCAAAAATAAACAGGTAAAAAATTAATCTACTTCTCGCAGATAACAGACTACGAGATAAACTTTCTGGAGTTCCATTGAGAGACTGTAACCAGTGGGGTGCACCAAGTTGAGTGAGAAGGCATATACACACCAATAATATGCTTGACGATGGCTTTTTTCCACGAGTTGGTGCAAGTGTACGTTGGCTTGCCTTAATCACTTATTATTATTCCCTTGGGTTCCGAGTGGAATATAGGGCTTCAACAACACATCTCTACCTTGTTCTGTTTTCTGCCATCCTCTTCAGCTGGTTAACTCCACGATTGACCAGACTGTCTGCTCTCTTCCTCACATGATCTTCTCCATGTCACCCTTGCAATGACGGCCCACTCGTCGCTTGCTTCCCATTCAGATTCCACTCGACCGATAGCCTGTGGTGTGATGTCACTAGATGGTGTGTTTTCTCAGAGTATGGCCAATCCATCTCGATTTCCTTCTTCGTATTTGTTGCACAATTGGTTCCTGGTTGGCTCATTCGTTCCCAAGAATCCCCGTTGCTGATCTTCCCTGGTCATCTGGTCTCGAATAATGAACGAAGACAGCTGACGTTGAAGGTCTTTAATTTACTACTAATAAGAACAATGTTAAAACGAGTTAAGATAATGGTAATGAAGGTTTTTATGAATCAGAAATAGTAATAATAAGAGGTAGAATAAAATATTAATAACAACAGCAACAGTTAATAAGTAAAACATGTTACTGTGGTAGATCAGTTTGACCAACATTTTTCTTTGTACACAGAAACCTGGTTATTATTATTATTGTTCCCTTGGATTTCTAGTGGAACATAGGGCTTCAACTACACGTCTCCACTTGCTTCTGTCTTCTGCTGTACTTTTCACTTGCATCCATGTGAGTCCATACTGTTTCAGCTCCTCTCCACACGATCTCCTCTATGTCACTCTTGCACTGACGTCCCACTCGCCGCTTCTCTTTCGGGTTCCACTTGAGCACAGGCCTGACACGCGATGTCACCCAGAGCCCCCCTAAGCGAGTGTCCAATCCATCTCCACTTTCTCCTGCATATTTGTTGAGCGATTGGTTCTTGTTTTGTTTGTTCCCGTAGTTTCTTGTTGGTGACTCTTTCCGGCCATCTGATCTTCAGTATAGAGCGTAGACAGTTGTTGATAAGGGTCTGCAACAAGCTGTTGGAAATATTCTTTGTGACACACTGGCCAAGTTTCTGATCCATCCGTATAGAAGAAGTGACTGACTTGACGTTTGTATTGAAAATCCGAATCATTTTGTTGTTGATGCTGAGTTGAGTGACGAAGATTTCCAGATTGGTTTCAGGTTGATGAATGTGTTTCTCGCCTTCCCGATTCTCGTCTCGATTTGACATCCTTGTCTATTCCTCCTGTAGTAGATAAGTGAATGAAGTAACCTCTTTCAAATCCCTCCCGTTGATGGTGATTGGCACTGGATTTTGCTGTTGTTGTTGGTTAATGGTTAATGGTCTCTGGTTAATGGACTCTAATTGCACAAGCTCTCTTGGCAATTGCAAACATCTTCCTGTTTGCTTGTCTGTTCCCTGACAACAGTGAATGACTTGACTGACAGCGTCAATATAATGTCCGTAGTCCACAAGATGCTTTGTTATTGAGCTTTTTAGTACTTTGAATTCAGCTGTTTTCAACCACCGTGGCAAATACTCCATCATGTGTGTAAATAATTGCCCTGTATGTCAGGTCTATGTGCTTGCTTCTACAAACATACTCAAATTGATATACGCCGCAGTTTGAAGCGTCGAGGATTGGCGACTGGTCTTTCCCAGATTGTTGAAGCACCAACTTGTTAGTGTTGACGAATACAAGTTCATTCATTCAGTATTAACTAAATGTTTATTAAAACCGGAGGAGGAATTTACGATATTCGAAAAGGTGTTGAAAAACAACGGTTATCTTCAAATATTCATTAACAAATATGGAAGATGTGAAGGTTCAAACATCAAGCAAATCACAGTTGAAAAAAGCCTGTCTTCATCTAACTAGATTTTAAAGGTGAAACATTGCAGCAATGGTCAACAAAAGACTGAGTACGTCACTAGCCACAGCCTATCCTGCAGCTAAGTAGGTTCCCTTCCATCGAATAACATGCTCTTTCGTACAGTCAAAAGTCGGCAGATACCCTTCTCATGTTAACAACTCCAACTGTGTTTACAAATTTACGTGTATCTGAGGGAGCAGTTACATTGGGAGAACAGAAAGAAGGAGGGTACAGCTCCGATTTCCTGAACATGTGACGAAAAGCCTACGTCTCAAGGGAACAAACGCTTATAATAGTGCTATTACCAGACATCTCCTCGATACGGATCATGAGGTGGAAATCTCGAAAACCTTTAAAATTATCAATAGACAAAGAGCTCGATTCACTCCAAGTTTACCGAAGCAATTTCTATCAAATGCTTGAAATCAGATTTATGTGTTCAAAAAAGAGCAGTTATCAGTTCTTTCTTTCTACCGTGGTAACTGGATGTCTTCACTGTCTCTCTCTTTCATTTTGATTACGTAATCTTTGTCTTTAATCTCACCCCACCTTTAATATAGTGTAATTTTGCCTGTCTCTTGTTTCTATGATTCGAGGTGAACTCAGTACATTGACGCATCTCTCGTCTTTATTACGCGAACTCCTTTATCATTGTATGCATACATTTACTTTATTTAGACTTGACCTGCTTGTGTAAAAACTATGTAAGCGCAATTTTCTGAGCACTGTTCACTAAGTCCAGAATTTCCTATCAACTGACATCATGTATAACTTGCAAGTATGTTCAAACTTTTCTGTACATGAACTCAATAATGATTCCTTCAGACTGTAAGCATCTGATGAGAGGCCAACGAAATAAACAATGAAGGTGCCATATTATTCTGCACAAACCACTGTTGTTCTTGTAAATGTCCAAACCAAGTTCACTTTTAACAGTTTGAAAAAATTTGGGCTTTGGGTATTTGATATTCATTATAATAAAGGTGTTTTTGTATTTCCCAATGAATGAAAAGTAAAACGATATCACTGTTTTTACTGACGTTTCGCTGTTTAATGCTGCTGCTAATAGCTTTATCAAAGTAGTAATATTAAACCAAAATTTACAAAATCCACTCAGCTTATATATAACAAAGAGTTAAGAGGTGAGAAAATAAACTTAGGTGAAGTTAAAGGGACATAGTGAAAGTCAAAATAACAATGAAGATCACTAAACCAAATAACAAAGGTAATAGTACATCTGTTATGGTATCAAAATAAAGTTTACTAACTTGATCACCGTTCGTTAGTCTGGGGGCAATTTTCGTTATCAAGCTAGTCAATTGGTAAAGATAACAGAATCATAATCAAGTGTAGATTGTTGGATTTGATCAGTGTGTGTTTACATAGTGAACTTGCATATCATATTCGTGTTGATTTTGTCGCTTCATGGGGGAGGGAGGTGTTGTAACCAGGTCACATTCTGTTTTAGTCCATCATTCCTATTCAGGCAATTTGGATTCCATTTGATATGAAGTGCTTCTGGTGATGTTAGACGTTCTTTGTGATATCTGAAATGCTTTTTCTGGATTATTTCAATATTGTCAAAATCAATTTTGTGACCTAATTCTATAGCGTGTAGACCACCACGCATGGCTGATGATTTTTCAAGTTTTTCTAGTTCAAATGGATTTCTCGGTGGTCGAACAGAGTCGGCTGTATGGTGTTCATTGCTTCTGATTCCCTTGATTTCTCGAGATGTTTGTCTGATGTATATCGCATCACATTTCAAGCAAGCATTTTATTTTATGGACACAATTAGATAGAGAATCTTTAGGGATTTGGTCTTTTATATGGACAAGGTTGTTTCGTAGTGTGTCTGATGTTTTGAAGAAAACTCTAATATCGAGCTGATTGAGTACCCTTCTGATATCATTTGACGTCTCTGCACTATACGGAATTACGACTGTCGAGGTCCATGTTTTCGGAATACGTATTCGAGCATGCTTCATGTCAGTGTTGAATTTGTTGATGAAGTTCTTTGGGTAGTTGTTTTGCTTGAGAGTTTCAGTAATGTTTGATATTTCTTCTTTTTCTTTCTCATCCGTTATCAGAGAGTGGGCTCTTCTAAGAAGACTTGAAACAACTGATACCTTTGCGCTGATGGGGTGTGATGATTTGAAGTCTAAATATTTATTTGAGTAGGTTCTCTTCCTGGTTATGGATATACTAAAATGTCTGTTTTCCCTTCTCTTAACTAGGCAGGTAGTCTAGAAATGGTAGTTCACCGATGTCTGATTCTGCTTCCGAAGTAAATTGGATTCTGGAAGATACACAGTTTATTTTCTCCAGGAATGAACTGTTTAGATCTCGTTTTAGTACTACAAAAGTACCATCTACATATCTTAACCATATTTTAGGAATGAGTATGCTTGAGAAGATGTTATTTTCGAATTTGTTCATGAAAAGGTCGGCGACTATTGGGGAGACTGGTGAGCCTTGCTTTGTTCAAGTTAAGTGATGTAATTGAACCTTATAATACAATTTACCTTAATTTTATATCCCTGTACGCAGAGTATCCAGTTGAGGAAGAGTTCTACAGAAACTTGATGAATTCATTAAATCCTGCTTTATTAATTTTTGTTGTATCGGGAGATAAACATTTCCACCTCCGTACATTGTATAGACACTGTTCAGAATAAAGCTGCCATTATTATTATTATTACTATTTGCATACAGAAATCAGTATTGAACAATGAATTCCACATTCAAAGTGTAACAGTTGTCAGTATTTGTCATGGTAGTTTGTTCAGACACCATCTGTGATAGATTTTTTTCCATTATTAGCTATCATAAGAAACCTACTCACATTTCAGGTCATATTCTCATCTTTTTGACCCCTACATTACCACCCACCCACTTAACATCACTATAATCATTATTCTAATAGTCGTTCAAACCATTTTCTATAAGCATAAATCATCCGTTAAACTACGACATATGTGAAAGGAAGTCACATTTTCACATGGATTCACAAGCGATGAATCAGGTTAAACTGATAATTTGAAACTGGTTGACATCTGAAAATTAGATAGATAGACAGATATAGAGATAATTAATTGGTGGATGGTGACTATCAGTGGAATCCAGGATAATGCGCATTTCGTCCTATTTGGGACTCGTCGGCTGGCTGGATGTACCTGCATTTCTCAGTGAGTGATGATGTTCCCGCCGAGGCTCAAACCCAGTGCCCATAGTTTCAAACGCCAAATAGGACGAAATGCGTGTTGTCCTGGATTCCACTGCTAGACACCATACACAAATTAACATCTAATTGCATGCCTAGACATCGTCAAAGCATCTGTATAAGAAGCCGACATGTCAACCTGAGAGACCAAGCACTTCGGTCTTATCAGTGGACGGGAAAAATCTAAAACTGAATTAAATAGATATAGAGACAGGTAGATAGATAGACAGACAGACAAACCATTTATTGATTATATGACGATTATTCAGGGTAGATTACTTCACAAAAATGGCTATTAAATCTCGGGAATTACTAAAAGGGCGGTAGCAGAGAAGAAAATGTTCTTTTCGACGAAGTCGCAGTCAACTAGGTTGTACATTCGTGAATGAGAAAGTTCCAGAACTACTTCCGGTCGATCAAGGCGCAAATTATTGAAAATACAAAGTGTAATGAACAGGAAGATCGGATGAAAAACAGAGTAGGATCATAATTACTGAGAAAATAGACTTTTCTTGTGCATTTAGGGATTAAAAAGGTAAAAATATCAGATTCGATAAGAAAGGTAATAGGATAACTATTATTGTAATTTGAAAATTCCCATTCAGTCATAGAAAAGAAAAGGCATTCAGCAAAGAGTTACTCTTTTCGGCGATATCATTCTCAAGCTGTACAAACCGCAAATTTATAGTAATTTCTCTTGGCAACAAAAGGAATATTTCCAAAGATGTGTTAATGCAATTGTCAATTTTTGACAACAAATTACGTAATTTAGAAGGCGTTAATCGGTTAGAAACTAAAATAAAGTTACAAAAGTAGGTTGGGTGACGTAATCTAATTGATACGGTTCAATGAAAACGAATGAGAGTCAAGTTAATAATCTGAGTAGAATTCACTTAAAAATAAACGAGAATGGAGTTAGCAACAGACGCTCGCCGACCATGTACATGGTCCGGAGTTCAATCCCCGGCCGACGCACTCCTTTACCTCTCTAAGCCAGAATTAAGGCTGGTGAAGAGAAAAGGTTGGGCATGAGGCTAGCAACCTCATCCTGCAAAATGAACACTGCCACAGAAACTCCAAGCCACTAGCTTGAAGCCCTATGTTCCTCTGAGGAACGTGAAGGAAAAAAAAGAGGAAAAAAACAGTCGTCATTATTATTATTATTACTATTATTGACAGTACTGACTTCTTATGATAGCCATGGTAGGGACAACGGTTGGACGTATTCCTTTTGAATATATTGAGTGGGTTTAGACTTTTGGATCGCTAGTGCCTCAGCTATTCCCAGATGCCTTGATTTCACTCCCTATGGGAGGTTTGATCGGATCTTTTAGATGACTTTGAAGGACTTTTCAAATAGAGCTGAATGTCCTGAATTCACCAGAGGGGTTTTGTTCTCCCCTTGCTACCCTGCTAGGTTAGATAGTGTTCCCGCAAGCGTTTTAAAAGCGGACCCATAGTATGGCAAATGTACTGAGCTCTACACGAGCTACAAGTGAATTGGTTTATGCTTATTGAAGTGGCCCATACTGTGTATTCAAAAGGAATACGTCCAACCATTATCTCTATCATGGCCACCATAAAAAGTCAGTCCTCTTAATAATGATTATCCTATTACCTTCCTTATCTAATCTTCTCGTTTATAACACTTTGTAATTTTAATAATTTGACGCCTGACCGGAAATAGTTGTGGAGCGTTCTCATCCCTGAACGTACATCCTAGTTGACTGTGACTTAGTCGAAAAGAAAATTTCCTTCTTCCCCGCAACCGTCTTTTTAATAAATTGCTATTGTTAAGTGTCTCATAGACACAACAAAAACGATATGTACGTATGACCTTTTACCTCACGATTCCTTGACGGAGATGGGCTATCCGATTAGTTTCACATATGAAAACATCAGAGAGAAAACCTGAGACGGGGAAAGAAATTAAGGAATGTTTATTTATTAAGTTACAATTTAGTGGGGAAATTGTCAAGTGACATTTTGTTCCAGAAACTTTCCAGGAGTGTACAAAGAACTTTCTACGTAACAAATCTGTGTTTTTCATTCTCTAGCCAACGAATGATTGGGACGCAAACGAAGGATAAACTAAATAGTTTTGCTGCATCAATGTGTATTTTTCTGTTCAGATGCTTTTGTGGAGACCGTTACGTTGGGCGTACTACTAGACAGCCTAGCCAACGTGTTACTGAACATCTCCCAATCATAGTTTGGTAAGGAACAAACAGAAACCATCTGTAGCTTTGTTTTATCACGCTTAGTATGAAAAACGAAAGCATTCAAGGTGATTCATCAAATCCCACCGAATCTTTCCAGCAGACTTCGTATTCGTCTACTACACACACAGTCGAGGCAATAGGCGTTGGAACTGTTAAACCTAAATTATGCATTCAAAAGAAGTTAGTACAGCCATTATCCCGCCCTTGTTGACCTATTAAGACATAACCAACTGATGACTTCTACACCACCCCTTAATTATATTTTCAACCCCACACTCTTATCATCCCTTAATCTTATCACATCTTCATTAGAAACGTGTTTCATTTACTTCCCTTACAATCTAGCATTATGTAATCGGTTCATTTGTTTTTCTTAGTCTTTATCGACTACTACGTATACCTGAACATTTGTTTGTTTAATCATGCTGTTGTTTTCATTATTCTTGTTATCACAGATCGCACCACTTTTTCATCTTTGTTATTAATAGAATCATTGTTATTATTATTAGAACTAATTACAGAAACGATGTGAACAATTTTATTATTCTGTTGACAAATTACCATGATTGGTTTATATTTATAGAGTTATGTATATTAGTTTTAAACCTGATAACATCTAATTGAAAACAAGATTGGTTGGAGGATTACATAATGAGCTGAAATCAAACAAAACCTCCTATAAACCAATACTTGAAAATAGATCTGATGCTCAAAAGCGACTGGCCCTATTCAGGTAGAGTACAGCAGGTCGAAGGTGAGGACAGTCACTCATCGAAGAAGACATTGCGAAGTGGTTGCGCCATATCGTGAATTGGCCAATTGATCGGGTCCAAGTGGCTTAATGGTCTACGAGCTAGCTCACTGGGGAATACAGGTACTACCAGCTACCTGATGAGTTCCAAATAGGACGAAATACGCATCCTGGATCCCACTGCTAGTCACCATCCACCAACTGACTTCAGGTTACATGACCAGACATCGTCGAAGCATCTGCACAAGAAAGCAACATGACAACCTGATTCGAGCACTTCGGTTCAATCAGTCGAACGAAAAATCTAAAATTGAATTAAATGAACTGTTTAGTGTTTGTGAGCCCTGCACCTTCAATTTCTTGGCTATGTGTTTAGAAATGTGGAGAATAACGTCTTCTCTCTCCGTTCTTTCAATACATATGCTTTGACAAGTACATGTTAATCGTATTCAAAACAATAAGCCTCTTCAATAAATTTAGATAGTATCATTAGAAGACGGAGTTTAGTTGAAAAACATGTGTGGTTTGATACATTTACTCAATATATTCGGAACAATCTGATCTGGGAAGCTGTGATCAGTTGGGTACATAAGGTTAAAGGTTAGGCAGTAACTCATTGAAGAAGACATTGCGAAGTGGCGGCGCTATGACATGAATTGGGCCTATGGATTGGGTCCTTGTTACCAGAAGGCGCTGGATTCCAGTCCCGATGGGTGCGTATTGTTGAAGAGTCCCAAAATTGGACGAAACGGATGTCCAGTACTCCCTGCAGGTTTTCCAATGGTTCTCTAACTGATGTCAGCTCATGATGAAATCCTCCAACCAACCAATCAAATAACAAAATCCCTACAAACCAATACTTGAAAATAATATTGTTCGTCTTAACATGTATTCTTCTCAATTTTTATCACTGTAAGAGTGACTAAAAACGGAATATTCACGAAAAATATCCTTCCCAGACGTCATAATAATAAGACTGAATAGTTCAGCAGAGAAGAGTCTCTTTTTGACGAATTCATTCACTTAGCTGTACATTCACAGATATACATATAATTATAAGATTGATTATTGAACAAAGAATATTCTTTTCCATAACCTCCACTTTATCAGCTTCTACAGTTTTATATGCATCCATAATAATGACAGAATGATTGTTATTGACAACACTCTAGAAAACGAATTCATGTAAGATTTCGAAATGTCTTAATACCGATTACTAATAATACTACGACTACAAGTATTACTTACCACTAACAACAATAAGTCTATCAGTTTCATTACAACTGCTCTCCCTCATTTATTGATGTCCCTATGTCCCTGATAGCAGTGAAGATTTTCAAGTTTCATAGCTATCAAAATGGTCTCACTACCCCGACACCAATAATAATCCTATCAATACTATCAATTCATTGTCCAAAACGAGATACATCAATTCGTGCACAACTCTCATTCTGGCGCTGGTAATAACACTAGGTTCTGTAATCCAATGAATAGTATGCGTCCAAGGTCATTGGTGCGTTCGCGCCACACGGTCACTATTCTTTAGGTTGGCCTACAAATCATCAATGACGCAGCCACTAAACGAAAAAACTTCTGAAACCGTGGGTGTAGAATTCTTAACAAGGTTCAAAATAAAACTGCCACTCAAACAACAATCTCACTTGGGGAAAAATCGTTTAGATTAAAGAACCATATACAGCCCATTGAATACTGAACAAAGAATATTCTTTTCGATAATCTCCTCTTCTTCATCAGCTTCTACAGCTATATATATTTTTAAATCCTTTACGTTCCCGGTGGAACATAGGGCTTCAAGCTAGAGCTATTCTTGAAGTTTCAGTAGCACTGGTGATTATTTTTAGGGGATAGGGTTGCTAGCCTCATGCCCAACCTTCCCTCTTTACCGGTTTCATTACCGGATTAGTGAGGTAAAGGAGTGCGTCTATGGTTGGGGACTGAACCCCGAACCACATGAGGCGTGGTTGGTGAGTATTCGAACGCTGTGCCACCGACGCACACAACTATATGTGTATACATAATAATGAAAGAATGGTTGCTATTGACAACATTAGTGTTATTTTTAAAGCCTAACATCGAATCACTTAGTTAAGAATTCTAAAAGTTATTTACAATTAGATTGTTTATAGATTATAGTCCAATATATATATATATATATATATGTGGTTATATGTAAGGTTGTAATACTAAATTGAACACCAATATTACAAAGTAAATGATTTTGAATAACAAGGAGTATATTGGAGTGAATTTCCATGAGTTGTGTTCATAATTCATTCTATTCAGATTGATTATAATAATAGTGGTTGAACCTGTTTCTTCTACACTCCTAAAGCACCGGTTGTTTTAGGCGAACTGCAATAGCTTCTTCTTCTGTTTGGGAATCGGTTCCTAGATGCTTTTTGCAATTTATTTGATACTCGATAGATGATGGAGAAGGATTCTTCAATGCTAACTAACTTTGTGACTGGTTAGAAAGATGCAAAATGGTGTTACAGTATTGGACTACACCGACTCCTAGATTAGAAATAGGAAGTGAAGTGGTAGAGCACGTTGACAGCTTCAATTACTTGGGAAGTACCATCAGCCAGCGCCAACGGGTTGATCTCTGATGAAATCTCAGCACGAATACAGAGGGCTAGTTTCGCATATACCAGTTTACGCCATCTCTGGCTTAGTAGACGTGATATCCGACTATCGACCGAAGAGCGTGTGTACTGCTCATCAGTCCGCTCCGTCCTCCTTTATGGCTGTGAGACCTGGCCATTGAGAGTGGAAGACATGAAAAGATTAGCTGTCTTTGATCATAGGTGCCTGCGTTCTAGCCTGCGTGTGAAGTTGTATAATAAGGTGAGCAATATTGAGGTTAGGCGTCGAGTGCTAGGTAAGGAGGGGAGATCAATCGACGAGACTGTGAAATTAAATCGACTGAGATGGTTAGGACATGTGCTACGTACGCCTAGTCATCACCTTCCTCGACGGGAAATGTTAGCTGATATAGGGTCAGGCTGGAAAGCAGCTAGCGGCGGTCAAACCAAAACATGGCTTCATCAGTCAATCAAATCCACAACAGTTAGTTCAAGCCAAGTAGGAAGGTGTAGACTTCCTGACTGGTTGGGATCCTCGGGACGGTAAAAACCAATGGTTGGAAACAATTGGTGACATGGCTCAAAATCGTCGTTGTCAATGGCGCAGATGCATCCACTCCTTGTGACTCATGATTTCCAATGAAACTGTTTTGTTCTTCGTTATTACTCTTCCTTTGTCTCACACCTCTGTTTACTGTCTCTATTATGCATTTCTCCTACTTTCTTCTCTTGCTTTGTGTGCTACAAGGAGGGAGTGTGGCGACTTGAACTGGCGCACATATGTGCAAAGTTCTATGTCGAAAACAGATAGACAGAGATAACTAGGTGGTGTAACATCGAACTGTTGGGGATGTTTCTTACTACACCTTTATTTAGCCACACTGGTAGGTGTTACCGACTGAGCATGAAAAATCAGTTTCTTAGAGCAACGGTCAATATAACCACATACACATATATTTCGGACTGTAGTCTATTAACAATCTATTTGCAAATAACTTTTGGAACTCTGATGTCTATGATCCAATGTAACTCTTTAAAAATAACATTAATGTTGTCAACAACAGTCATTCCTTCGGGTTAGGCAACGGATTGATATCAATTAGAGAACCATTGAAAACCAACCACTAGGGAGTATTGGACAGCCAGCTGTATCATCCTAGTTCGGGATTCATTGGCAGTACGCACCAGCCACCTCACTGGGATTAGAATCCAGGACCTTCCGGTTACAAGGCGAACTAGCTCGTATACCGTTCAGCCACTGGGGACCGATTTTATAGCCATTCCATGAATTCTAACACTTACCAATTCTTGATTCATTTAACGCGACTAGTACCAACTCTATCTTCACTCCTGACTGGATAGAGGATCAAGTTGCCTGAAGTTCTAGTGGGAAGTCGTGATCACTGGGGTTCATTTAGTCGGGTGTGACGATGGAGTTCCTGCCGGGGTTATTGACTAAGATCACGAATTGGTAGAAGTTAGAATTCATGGACTGACTATTGGGGCGGGTATCAGTGACTGAACGGTATACGAACATGCCTTATAAACTGAAGGTCCTGGGTTCGACCCCCGGCGGTGTGTGCGCAGTGCCAATGAATCCCAAACTAGGACGACAAGACAGCTGGCCACCTAGTAGTCCAGCACTGGTTTTCAATGGTTCTCTAACTGATATCAATCCGTGGTGTAAGCAGAAACAAATGCAACCCCTTCAAATTAATTCTTGAAAATCATTCTTCCATTATTATGGAGGGATATATTACTGTAGAAGCTGATGATGAAGAGGAGGTTATCGAAAAGAATATTCATGGGTCATTGGATCGGGCCCCAGTGGCTTAATGATCTACAAGCCCACTGGCCTTGTAACCAGAAGGGCCTGGGTTCGAACCCCGGTGGGTGCGTACTGTGAAGAGTACCAAACTAGGACGAAACAGCTGTCCAGTACTTCCTGCAGGTTCTCCGATGGTTCTATAACCAATGTCAGTTCATGATGAAATCCTTTAACCAATCAGATCCCTACAAGATCCTTACAAACCAACACTTGAATATTCTTTGTTCAGTAATCAGTATTTTGAAATTTCTAGTAAACATCTTTACGCAATATATAAGAATTTTTGAATGTGTGTGTGTGTACATGGCATAAGAATAAAAATCAGTTAAGAGAATTGTTTGCATCAAAGTGTTTCAAAACAGTTAATGAATAATCAAGATTATAACTAGGCGAGTGAAGATTAGTATGTTTAGTCTAAGATTACGTAATACGAGAGATGTTTAAGAAAAAATTACATGTTAGTTGAAGAGCATGGAAACAAGTATAAAAATTAATTAATGTAGTAGGCAAAGAGAGTAAATAGAAGGTCAGTTAAGAAAATGATGTTACTAAAATATTATTATCATTATTGTTTCCTTTAATTCCTAGAGGAACATAGGGCTTCAGCTGTGCGTCTCCATTGCGTTCGGTTCTCTGCTAGAGTCTTCACCTGGTTCCAAATCTGCCCACACGCTTTCATTTCCTCTTCACATGACCTCCTCCAAGTCACCCTCACACTGACGACCAACTCGCCGCTTCCCATTCAATCGGGTTCCATTCGAGCAATGGCTTGTCTAGAGATGTCACTTGATGCATTGTTTCCTCAGAGTATGACCAGCCAATCCATCTCCATTTCTTCCTGCCTATCTGTTTCACAATCGGTTCCTGCTGAGTTGGTTCGTTCATTGTCAGATATCCCTGTTGCTGATCTTTTCTGACTGGCCATCTGATCTTGAGTATTGAGCGAAGACAACTGTTAATGAAGGTCTGTAGTTTGTTTGAGATGCTCTTTATGACGCGCAGTGCAAGTCTCTGATCCGTATAGAGTAGCACTGACTGATTTCACATTGGAGTTGAAAATCCGGATGTTATTTTTGATGCTGAGTGCTGAGTGCTGTTGACCTCCACACAGACTTGAGAGTAGTGAAAGCTTGTCTTGCTTTTCCGATTCTTGTTTTGATATCCTCATCAGTTCTATCCGCCTGTAATTGAAACGATGCTTCTCAGGTAGGTAAAAGAAGGTTGTTTCTAAAATGTTATACAATAATTCAAAAATAGTATTTGCAAAATAGTAGTCGAACTTGGAATCATACTCAAGGTAGAAGGAGGGAATGGAGAAGTTTCTTCTTTGTACAGAAAACAGCGTCTGTCATCCGAATCATAAAGAACTCTGTCATGCAAAGTATACGGAAGCTTACCCGTTTTCGTAAATTGTGAAGGAATCCTCCATTGCAATATTGAGTGACCAGTGTTGAATATATGTTCAATTATGTCACTTCTTAGAGATCCACTGTTACCTTTCTGTAACTAAACGGGAAGATATTCTTTGACTTTTTTTAGACGACCTCTTTATCTCACTCCACAGGAGTAAATGAATCGGTAGATGTACATAGAAGTGGTCAAATACGATAGTTTACCTTTAGAGTTGTTGAAGAACATTTGGCGGCTTGAGAATACTAATCGTAATGTAGCAGCAACGGATATTCTTTTCAGGATGATTGATATTCTTTTCTTTAGAGTGTCTTCCTGAAAGTCGTCACTGGGCACCGCATAAAATGAATAGCATCTTCTTCAATACACAGAGATGTGCTTTTCTTTGCTGGATTTGGGTTTTATGTATGTTTGTCTATGAAGCATGGAGGGTGTCTGTCTCATAATTGAAGATTCTTTGGATCCTCATCGTAAAAACCGACTAGACAATTGTGTTTTATGATCAGTGTTAAACTCAATGGGCAGTAACTCCAACTTCTTCATGACTGGCTCAGTTTTATGGATTTTTGATTCTCACAAGTCACTGTCCTTGACTCATCTCACCTTGTTGCACCTATCATCACTAGGAAAGTACACTTGTTCGTACTGTTGAAGAATCTTCACCCAGGTGAATACCCCTGATTGTCTACTGCCAAATGTTTTAAGCTGACACAACTCCCCAGGTTGATGACTGTCGTCCCTATCATGATAACAGTAGATGGTGTTCACACCTGGACTCATAGTTAACACACCTAACCCTGCTTATTTCAAATCTGAGGTGTTGTTATTCACCAATAAACTTCCTATAAATTTAGACAAGCGTTTATCATAAAAAATATAGTTATGATAACAAGCAATCAACTATGCTGAGATATTTATTCAAGTTTCTTCGATCAATAAACTTCAATCTGTCCAAATATCTAGTTTATAGTTTTGTTTACACAAATGTTACAATATTTAAACTAAACAAGTTGATCAATTCTCAGTCTAGACAGCTAAGTCGGTTGGTTGGTTGGTCGGTTAGTTGGTTGGTCGGTTAGTTGGTTGTTATTTAGTGTTATTACTCATTGAACGATTCGCATAAACAATTCGGTGATATTGCCAACTACTGTCACAGATTTAAACTACACGAAATTTGTCTACATACACCTAATTTTACGAGTGTTAACAAACACGACAAGTAGACGAAACAAGACAAGGATTTTCTGTTCCCCAATGATGTGATTTATTGAAAATGAAGGTCGGCTTATACCACTGGGCTATTTGAGCTTCTGTCTGACATAGTGAATCTACTTTTCCGCGTTTCTTGTTATTCTAATCTTCCAGTTACTCTCTTTGGATTGTAAAATAAACTAACATCACCTCATTTCTTTATCTTCCGAACAGAACAATGGGCTCCAAGCTGAAGCTTTGAATCTTGAGTAGCGTTTGTATTGTTTTTACGAGGTGAGGTTGCTGACCTCTGGCCAAAAATTCCCTCTTCTTCGGACTGAGTACCACCCAAGTGAGGTATAGGAGTGCGTCCACCAAGGAATCCAGCCCTTGAACACGTGGTGGGTTGCAGAACAATCTATCCCTGAACAATCAACACACAGCATAAAATCATCCAAATTTCTAACTGCGACAATAGTAATGATAACAGCATTATTCTAGACATTGTTTGCATAGTCTACGCGATTTATAGAGGAGTTTATAGCATGAAACTTTCTCTCCGTCTTCAAAGAAAATATCAGTCGACAGGAAGTAGATCGTATGACACAATACCGTATGATTTGGACTGCGAATCTATCGCTTATGATATTTCTTCTCTGCCTCCTTTGAGAAATACACAAAATTTCCTTAAAAACCAATTATAAAATGATCTGGAGAACATTTGAGACCCAAGAATATGGCTCGTGATCTTAACAAATCGATATTAATTTTCAAGAGTTGGTTTGTAAGGATTAAATTTGTTTTGATATCAGTTAGAGAACCATTGAAAACCAACCAGCAGGGATTACTGGACAGCCAGCTGTTTCATCCTAGTTTGGGAATCTAGTTAGAAGTCGTAACTAGTGAGGTCCATCCAGTCAAGTGTGAGGTTGGATTTCCCAACGGCGATATTGGTTCTTGCTAGTCGCGCTAAATGCATCACAAATTGGCAGAAGTTAGAATTCATGGACTGGCCATTGAATTGGGTCCCAATGAGTAGCTGAATGGTATACGAGCTTGCCTTGTAACCGAAACCTCCTGGATTCTAACTCCAGTGAGGTGGTTAATGCGTACTGCCGATGATTCCCAAACTAGAGTGAGACAGATAGCTGTCCAGTACTCCCTGGTGGTTTCCAATGGTTCTCTAACTATATCAACCCGTGGGAAAACTCGTAAATTGACATTATTTAAAAAACACCATTATTGTTAATGACGAACTGGAAGAGGGAATTATTGAGAAGAATATTCTTTGCACAAATTTTATTTCGTCTTCTGAATACAATTTAGCCATCGGCTTGAAGTTTAATGACCCATGAACTACAATACCAATAGATTTATTCTGGAGATCATATTTACGCCAAATAGAGAATTCTTAGCGTAATTTCTCACAAAATATTTGTTCCCTCCGTATAGAATCTTCAGGTGTAAAGTGATCATCGACAGTATATATCATATAATGCAACGTCATCCTATCTGAAATAAGACTCAATCTTCTACCAGTTTCCTTCATTTCGTTTTTGAAGTGTACCACGGGATGCTGAAAGAAAGACCGTCTGATTAAAACTTGAGTTACTAAAAACCTCTATAATGATATTGCATAGAGTTTGTCTTGTTCACTTTGTTTTAATCGATTAAAGTATGATCTCTAATGGTGTTATTTAATCTCGCGAGTATTTCAAATGTCTACAGCCTGCTGACTGCCATGTTTACAGAAAATTTGAGAAAAAGCATACTCGTGGATGGCAACATATGGTACAACATGAGGTAACTGTTCCTTAGTTATTCCCTTGAGTCTCAAATGTGCTCGAAATCATTTTATAATTGGTTTTTAAGGGAATTTGGTGTATTTCTCAAAGGAGGTGGAGAAGAAATATCACAAGCGATTGACTTGCACTCCAGATGAGATAGTATCGTGTCATACGATCTACTTTCTGTCAACTGTTATTTTCATTGAAGATACTGGACGGAGAGAAAATTTCATGCAATAAATTCGGCTGAAAATTCTGTACATTATACAGACAATGATAGAGTGGATCGGTTTCTATTTCGTTGATCGGTATTGTGTCAACTGACTGCTCACAATCTGAATAATGAAAGTATGATAGACAGTCAGATAGACAGACAGACAGACAGACTATCAGTCAGACACGTAATTATAGTAGAAACATGTATTCAGCACAAAATCAAATTCAAAGTGCGCTGACAGAGTTTATATTTGCAGTATTAATGTGTTTTTAGTCATTCCCTTGCGTTTTAAGTGAAATATAAGACTTCAAACATGAAGACTCGAAATTTCAGCAACCAACGCTTTGTTTTTACGCGAGTGAGGTTGCTAGCATTATGGCCAGTGTTCCATCCTTTTCGGACTGAATGTGTCGATCAGTGAACTAGGCCAGGTCTAGGAAAGCATCAACTGGGAGTCGAACCTAAGTAAAATTAGTGTGGTTAGCTGATTGCCGCTCCCAGAGTTGATTGTTGGGTCTTCGCAGTTTTTCTGTCCCTTGGATCAGACACATAGAGAGAGAGGAATGAATAAAAATGTTAATTAATAAAATGTAATGAATTGTTGTTCTCATGGTAACTCCAAATGTGTATCTGCGGGTGCAGTTACACTTGGGGAAACAGAAAGAAGAAGGGCACACCTTCGAACTACTCTATGAACATGTATCGAAAAGTCTACACCTCAAGGGAACAAACGCTTTCAACAGTGACATTACCGGATATCTCCTTGATACGAATCATGAGGTAGAAATCGCGAAATCCTTTAAAATGATCAATAGACAAAAGAGCTCATTTTTCCTCTAGTTTGCCGAAGCAATTTCTATCAAATGGTTGAAACCAGATTTATGTGTTCAGAAAGAAAAGGCAGTTATCAGTCTTTCCTTGCCACCCTGGTAAATGGATGTCTTCACTGTCTCTCGCTTTCATTTGATTACGTAATCTTTGGCTCTAACCTCACCCCACCTTTGATATAGTGTAATTTTGCTTTTCTCTTGTTTCTATATTCGAGTTGAACTCAGTACATTGTTACCTAATTTATTAGTCACTCAGAATCTTACTCATCTCTCGTCTTCATTACGCAAACTCCTTTACCATTGTATGCATACATTTACTTTATTTAGACTTGACCTGCCTTTGTAAAATCTACATAAGCGTAATTTTCTGAGCACTGTTCACTAAGTCCAGAATCTCCTGCTAACTGACATCATGTATAACTTGCAAGTATGTTAAAACTTTTCTGTACATGAATTTAATAATTATTTATTTAGGCTGTAAGCATCTGATGAGAAGCCAACGAAATAAACAATGAAGGTTCAAGTATTGGTTTGTAGGGATTTGGTTGATTGTTTACAGGATTTCATCATGAGCTGACATTAGTTAGAGAACCACTGGAAAACCTGGGAGTACTGGACAGCTGTTTCGTCCTAGTTTGGGACTCTTCATCAGTACGCACCTACCGGGATTCGAACCCAGGACCTTCTGGTTACAAGGCGAGCTCGTGTACCATTGAGCCACTGGGACCTGATCCAATGGTCCATGAATTCTAACTTCTGCCAATTCACGACATAGCGCGACCCCTAGCCAATGTCTTCGGCGAGTATTTGTCCTCACAGCCGACCTGCTGCACCCTACTGGTAACGACTTCCCACTGGACAAATTCTCGCCAAAGACATTGGCTAGCGGTTGCGCTATTTCATGAATTGGCAGAAGTTAGAATTCATGGGCCATTGGATCGGGTCCCGGTGGCTTAATGGTATACGAGCCAGCTTTCTTTGTAACCAGAAAGTCCAGGGTTCGAATCCCGGTGGGTGCGTACTGTGAATAGTCCCAAACTAGGACGAAACAACTGTCCAGTACTCCCAGGTTTTACAATGGATCTCTAATCAATGTCAACTCATGATGAAATCCTGTAAACAATGAAATTACCGTATTATTCTGCACATGCAAACTGTTGTTTTCGCTTTATTCAAATTATATATGTCTCAACAAAGTAATCAGGAGGTGGGGAGCTAAGGACGGCAATAAAAAAAATTTGAATGACATAAACAATAAGATTACGCAAATCATTCGAAAACTGAAATATGCTAATCTAAGTATTGTGAGTTAAGCTAACTTCGCTGAGTAGGATGTATGTGAAGCATAGTGTTTTATAAGTGTATTACTAAGCAGCAGCAGTAAAGCGAAATGCTTCTTTACACCCAGCAAACGATTACCTTAACAATTAACAGCAAATGATGGTTTAGCCTGGTTGAGAAGGACTTTCTACAGCTTCCTTCTGAACATATAACTTAGGTTTTAATCGCCTGATACAGATAGTCGCTGTGAACCACGAGAGACATTCACTGTGTCAATCAGATGTCCAATGATTGGGTTGTTCACACAGTAGCTCAGAGGTTTCAGATTCCATTCCCTAATGAGTACATAGGTGCGTACTGCTGAAGAATTTAGAAGTAAGACAAAGCAGCAATCCAAGGTTAACCTGCAAAAGCTCTTCAGTTGATATTGGTTCTCAACGAAGTCTTTACTAAAATCAGTTGAGGCCTAACAAATCGAATATGTGGATATTAATCGCCTACTCATTGATTACTGGGTTCAGGAAAAAGTTTCTGAAGCCCAACTAAGATGTCATTGATTGGCGCGGCAGGAGAAGTCCAGTTTGTCATGTGTGAATCATATGTTTACCCATCGCACTGGCTGGCCCACTTGACGAAATGATGAGCGTTAAAAGTGCAAAAGGTAGTGGATTCCAAACTAGTGGGCAAACAGTGACGTATTCACCTCTTAAAATTCGATCCCTGGTGAAAGCACAGTTGAAGAGTCCCATAGTAGAACTTTTCATCGATTCCCTAACAGGTGTTGATTTGCATCGAAATCAATCATTTTAGTTTGTAGGAGGATGTACTTTCGATATCTTCGACATGTAACTCTGGTTTATAGCATTCATATAGTTTGGAATTGATGAAAACAGTTGTGAACAGAATCGATTTCTGATGAGATCAATAACTTATCCGACCGTGGTTTTCTGATATTGTCTTGATTGATGTAAATTATCTAAAAATACAAATAAAGATGATATTTGTATTCATATAAATGTAAGAAATTAAGAGACATTGTTCTGCTTAAGAATTCCTACTGGATATAACACTGTAGGTTTATTTGCAAAGTCAATTATATGAGCTAGTAAGAGCTACCCATTTGTATTAAGCTACTGTTAGGCCTCCATACCTTTTTATCTTTCACAGGTTTCTCTACATTTCTGAAAAGTATATGCGTTTATCAGTAACTGCCTACAGGATAAAGACGCTCGCAGGTTTATTGAGAAGTCGAATATAACGACATCGTTTGTGGTCGGTCTGTATACGGAGAAAATGCGGAAGCTAGGACTAATAGGCAATTGGATTCCATCTTAGTATCGAGATTGTAAATGAGCTTTCCTTGGAACCTGTAGGCTCTGGATTCCATACATGGAGGAGTGATGGGTGAGTACTACTGAAGAGACCCAACTAGTACGATATGGCTTTCCAATACTTCATTGTTTTCGCTAGTACTAGAAACTAATCATATCCCCACTAACCAGCACTTGAAAATACCTGTCATACAGCCGTAAGGCTTCATACGACACTTCTGTATTCTATGTAAAATTGTGTTATTTTGTTCCAGGTTAAAATAAACCGCTTCATAACATACCTGACTCTTGAAAGTACTTACTTTACTTTACTTCGGCTATCTCCTACGGGGGGATTAGCCGGCTTCATGAACATCTCCAATCATCGCTGCCCAGACGCGGCGATCTGATGCAAGGTTTTGCGACAGGGTTAAAGAGAGTTCATGCAGTTTCATGGGAATTTGGTACGAGTGATGTCCCCAGAATCGCTCGGCCTTTTTGCTTGAGAGTGCAGCTCTAGCCTTTACACAACCAACTGTGTGACCTACAAGGCAGTAGGAGTGGAGTAGGGAATCCACTATCCATTGGCAGCCGGTGACCGGAGTTCGGTTCATACGCCTTTTTGAATGGGGCCAGACATCCAGGACATCCAACAAGCCCTTTGTCCATACGTCTACCGGTGAGCTTCAGTGAGCTTCACACGCCAGTCGTTGGAGGTTTGGAATCAGGGTTTAGCCATCTCCCCTAGACTGTCATCCAATGGACAGTCAACCCGGTGAAGAGCGCCGGGCATCCGCTTTCGCCCTCTCACTTTGGTGAAAAAAACACCTCCACCACGTGTAGGCAGTGAGTAGGACTTCCTCAGGAGAGGCTATGTAAGACGCCCGGTCATATGGGAGCATTTCAAGAGGTGTGCGGAGGGGTGGCCAACCCGCAGCGCAAGGCACCCATCCCCGACCATCCTGAGGCTTTTGAGGCATGAAAGTATGATGACGTCAGCATAGATACGAATATCAAAAGACTTAGTTTCACCTACTAGACGTGTAAGTCACTTCTGACAACTGGATACAACAACACAACAGAACTCTTATGATCCGATTGGAAAGTATTCTTTATGCGCTACCAATTGTACCAATATTAACTAACTATAATTTCAAACATTGAACATGTTGAACATTGAATATTGGACATTGAAATTACACGCATTAAAACAATTATTATGAGAAAATATTCAAATTATCTTAAAAATCCTCTGATAGATTCAATGTTGAAGTGCTTTTATTACATTTTCTTTTGAAATGTAAAAGTTTGATAAGACTACTTACTAAAATTATTATAATTTAATAAATAATTTAATGAAGAAAATAAAAATGAATGATATTTTTATTGATTTATTTCCAATTATTTCTATTTCTATTAAATAATTACACCTGTTCTCCTGTACTACACTTAAACTTCATTAATTGAAATGAAAGTACTTCTCTTCTGTGATTGAGTACACTTCAATGTCATTTTAATTTACTAAAGTGCTGATATCGATAAAAGAAGAAATCAATATTTCATCTGAACATCTACTAGTATGGCTTAATAAAGGTCGGGGTGAAAACCAGCACCATTTCGATATTAGACCAGCTGATCTAGACAGGTCATACAGGTAGCATTGAAGAATCCTTTATTGAGAAGAAAAGAAGAAGAAGTCGTGACCAGTAGGGTGCAGCAGGTCGGCTGTGAGGACAAATACTCGCCGAAGACATTGGCTAGGGGTCGCGCTATGTCGTGAATTGGCAGAAGTTAGAATTCATGGACCATTGGATCGGGTCCCAGTGGCTCAATGGTACACGAGCTCGCCTTGTAACCAGAAGGTCCTGGGTTCGAATCCCGGTAGGTGCGTACTGATGAAGAGCCCCAAACTAGGACGAAACAGCTGTCCAGTACTCCCAGGTTTTCCAGTGGTTCTCTAACTAATGTCAGCTCATGATGAAAATCCTGTAAGAAAATTTTCTTTTCGACGATTCATTTTCAAAAGCCTCTGTACAACTGCATTTATACTTATAGAGATAGGGTGATCATTATCGACGAGATGTACAATGATCGCGCCTCATATTGCTCCACTTCTACTTCTTCGTAACCCTACAAGATAGTAAGTATTCTTGCACCCTATTGGATAAAACTCGAGTCGAACGACTGATATACCTAGCTCCACACAAGCAGGTGGATTGACAAACGCACACATAGAGTTGGTCAATATCGGGATCTTGTCCTTCAGGTTATTGATCAGTAATGGTCGACTGGTAAATGCTATTCTCAACGATGCAGCATGGAATGCTCAGTTAGTTTAGTCTTATATTGATGCATATAATCACACTTATAAATGCTTCTGAACTGTAATCTGATGATTTCATTGACTCTATGTTCTTCAAAACAATGATGTTATTGATAACAATAAGTCTTTCATTATTATGGACATCTATCTGTAGAACCTGATGAAGAAGAAGTTGACGAAAAGAATATTCTTTGTTCAGTAATCAGTCTTCTAAAACTTGTAATGAGAATCTTTAATCAATTCAAACGATTTTGGTTGTCATTTCTTGGAGCAAAAATTTCCGACATGTAACGGCACTAGACTGCATTTGAATTATTAATTATTATTAATATTATTATTGTTTCTTTTAGTTTCTAGAGAAACATTGGGATTAAGCCATACGTCTCCATTGCATTCGGTTCTCACCTCTCTCAACGTATTCACCTGTCTCCATGTCTGCCCACATGCCTTCATCTCCTCTTCACACCACCTCCCCCTCCTCCATGTCACCTTCGCACTGATGAACAACTTGCCACTTCCCAATTCGGGTTCCAATGGAGCTATGGCTTGGCGTGCGATGTCACTCACTTGATGGTTTGCTTTCTCAGAGTATGGCCACAATCCAATCCACTTCCATTTCTTCCTGCACATTTGTTGCACAATCGCATCTAAACAGGCTTCTAATATATTTCTGAAGCTTCTTCAAGATTATAACCAAATGATTGATAAATAGGTGGGGATTAAAGTGAGTATAGGATGGTGTTCGATTGTTGTCTGCAGGGATTTAATTGACTGCGTGAATCGATATCACTAGCAGAACTATTCAGAATCAGAAAGCACTGCACAGAGTTTATGTTCTCCTTTGAAACACCACAGATATATGCATCTATTACTTCAACAGGTGTCGAACCCGGACGAATGGGCTCACGCGCCGAGTCTGTCGAAAGTCGTACTTTCCATCCTCCAACTGACTTACTCACTGATCTTGACATAGAACTTTACACAGAACTGCGGAAGTTCGACTTCTCATAATCCGTCTAGCACACAGAAGTAGTGAAAAAAGAGGGATGTAAAACATTTAAAATATGCAGAAATTTGAGATAGAAAACAAAACGATTTGGGACAACAGAAACAGTCAATGCATTTAAAACACTGAGGACGATTTTTAGCCATACCACTAATTGTCTTCAACCATTGGTCTTTAGAATCTAGAGGGCCCCAACCAGGAATTCTACACCTTCCTACGTGGCTGGGTCAAATTAACGGTTAAAGATTTAATGCGCTGACGGCAGGTTTTGGTCTGACCACCTCTAACATTTCTCCAACCTGATCCTATGTCACCTAACATTGACCGTCGAGGAAGACGATGGTTAGGCATGCGTAACACATACCCTAGCCATCTCAACTTCATCGACCTCCTGGTTAGAGTATGAGTGCATGTCTAAAGTTGAAGAGTCTCAAAACAGGACGAAACAAAAGTCTAGTTCTCCACTGTTTTCAGTGGAGCTCTCTGTGATATCAATTACTTTATCTATGATAAATGATTTCTCAAAACTTTAAGCTGTTCAGTCTCCTTTGAGATTTGATTTGGAGTTTTCCATTATCCTGTTAAATCCGCCTATCTAATGAACCAAAGTTTATCCGTGTTGCTGTTTCGTGTCTGTTCTTGTTCAAAACTATGTTTAATATTACTCTTCTTGTTAGAAAGCTGACCATTATGGAAGAGATTGAGATCGTTTGATGTGAATAAGAACGATTTTCCAGTAAAAGTGTATTAATCACCAAGTGAACTGAACTGAATTAAAAATCCGTCTGAACTAAGGTTCATATATTATTTAATTCACTTTGGACTTCCCCCTTTGATTGATTGAACCGAAGTGTTCAGCCTCAGGTTGACAAGTTCGATCCTTGTGTAGATCCTTCGACAATGTCTGATTATTTAAACTGAAATAAACTGCTAGATGGTGATCAGCAGTGGAATCCAGAATACACGCTTCGTCTTGTGTGGCACTCGTCAACTGCAAACAATATCACTCACTGAGATATGCAGGTACATCCAGATGACGAGTCCCAAATAGGATGAAAAGCGCATCCTGGATTCCACTGCTAGTCACCATCCACCAATTAAATACAAATTAAATGCCCAGACATCGTCGAAGCATCTGCACAAGAAGCCAACATGTCAGCTTGAGACCGAGCACTTCGGTCCAGTCAATCGACGGGAAAATCTAAAATTCAATTAAATAACATTTCATACTTCAATGTTTGAAAAGTAATCGAGAAAACATTATTAAATGAACGCATCCAGAATATAAGTTAAGATTAGTAAAGACACTGCACGACAGGGCCAGGAAGTTATGTTCGTCCAGCAAGATAGAAGAAGAATTGAGCTTTGCTGAAAAATGCCTTAAGGAAAACGGTTATCCAAAAGGATCTATCCTAAAGTACAGCAAAGAAAGAGATGAGAAAGAGAAGTATCCAACAGTTGAAAAGAAGAAAGTGTTCATTTGCCTCCCATACAAAGGAGAAACAGTATCGCAAAAGACTGAAAAGAGGATGAAAGGAACAATAAAGAGATGCTTCCCTGCAGCCAATCTGGTGACACTAAACAGCACTACATGCTCTATAAGCCAATCGAAACTGGATAAATACCCTGCTGATGTTACCTCCAACTGCATTTATAAATTTACGTGCACCTGTGGCAGCAAGTACATCGGAAGGAGAGAAAGAAGGACTCCTATCCGCTTTTCAGAGCATATTCCGAGAAACTTATCCTTAAAAGGAAGCAAATATTTACAAGGTGCAATTACCAGACACATTGTGGATACGGGCCATTTTGTTGAGATTTCTAAATCCTTCAAAATATTAAACATACAAAGGACAGCGAATCTACTACGATTTGCTGGAGCAATTGCAATCAAGCGTTTCAGATCAAATATATGCTCACAGAAAGAGTGTGTAGTCAATCTCTCACTCCCTTGGTAACCATATCACTTTCATAACACTGATTACTCATACACACTAGTGGGCTCAACTCACTAAGCAAGTTTTCAAATTGATGAACTTTGACCTTCTTGAGTTGCTATTGTTGATGTACAAGCTAACACTGTTTATTAGATTTTTCTGTTTTCTGTCTTCTCACCCCTCCCCTCTTTATTTTTTCATAATTTGAAATCATACAGATTGGTGGTGACTTAAACTAAAGCCAATTGTAATGCTGCTTATATTCCGAGTGTGTTCATCTTACAATGTTTTCTCTATTACCTTTCAAACATTGAAGTATGAAATGTTATTATTTATAACCATTGTAACCATTTCAGGTCGTTTGCAGTTAGCTGATGAGGAGAACCTGTGAAATAGAAAGGTGATATCACATTTTATACTGCAAATCTGGTCTTTCTATAATGTCAGTAAAATGTTTGAGCATTGTGGAATAGATCAAAGAAAGTATAATTATATTTCAATGGTTTACACACCATGATAGGGTTTGTTATTGGTAATTTTGCTCAAAACCGGTTAGCCGTCCGTATTACTGTCCTTCGAATGTACATGCTTCCGCAGGTGCACGTAAATTTAACAACAGGGTACTTATCCAGTTCCAATTGACTTATAGAGAATGCAGTGCTGTATAATCGTCACCAGCTTAGCTGCAGAGAAGCATCTCTTTATTGCTTCTTTCATCCTCTTTTGAATCTGTAGCGATACTGCTTCTCCTTTGAATTGGGAGGTAAATGAACACTTTCTTCTTTTCAACTGTTCCATACTTCACTTACTCATCTTTTTCTTTGCTGTATTTTAGAATAAATCCTTTTGGATACCCGTTTTCCTTAAGGCATTTTTCAACAAAGCTTAATTCTTCTTCTACCTTGTTAGGCGAACATAACTTCCTGGCCCTGTCGTGCAGTGTCTTTACTAATCCTGACTTATATTCCGGATGCGTTCATCGTATAATGTTTTCCCGATTACTTTTGAAACATTGAAGTATGAAATGTCGTTGTTTATAACCATTGTAACCATTTCAGGTAGTTTGCAGTTAGCTGATGAGGAGAACCTGTGAAATGGAATGATGATATCACATTTTACACTGCAAATCTGGTCTTTCTTTCTCTATCGAAATTTATCAAGGGAACCAAATATATGAAATTATTATTATTATAACTATATGATCCTTCAAGTGAATTGGTGGGTGTTGATTAGCAGTGGAATTCAGGATTGGCATCCTATTGGAGACTCGTCAGCTGCATGTACCTGCATTCCTGTAGTTTCAAACACCAGTGAAACCGTTATCCACTAGACCATTTGGGTCACGAGAGCCACTGCCTCTTGTGCAACGGGTCATATTAATTATTGAATTCAAATTTAGATATTCCCTTCGATTAATTGCATCGAAGTGCTCTGTCTCAGGTTGACATATCGGCTTTTTGTGAAGATGTTAGTCACCATCCACCAATTAACCTCTAATTACATGCCCAGACATCATCGAAGCATCTGTACAAGAAGCCGACACGTCAACCTGAGTCCGAGCACTTCGGTTCAATCAATCGACGAGAAAATCTAAAATTCAATTACATTGAAATATAATTAAACGTTATTTGGTCTTTCTCTATGGAAATAATAATAATAAAATTTGATATTCTAGTCAGGTATCCGGTG